>RJVU01071502.1:3050676-3102469 GCA_003731715.1 Anabarilius grahami
AATAAAAGGATAAATAAAACTGATCAAAAGTCACAGCAAAGACTTTTACACTGTTATAAATGCTGTTCCTTTTAACTTACTATTCATAAAGAGACTTCTTTCATACACACACACACACACACACACACACACACGTATATATCACACATGCACACAATGATTATTAAATAATATAAAATAATATAAATAGATAATGCTAATACCTCTTTCAGCACATCACCCACTATTTCCCGGTACACATCCTCTATTGCCATGCTGATGGTTTCCTTGGCAATGCCCCTCGTTAGTTTCCCAGAATTCATCATCTCCAGAAAAGCCCATACAGAGAAGCCGTTCTGCTGAACGGAATCCTGGGAAATGAAGTCCTCGAGTTCAACAAGGTTCAGCTCAACGCTCATGGCCATGCATAACTTCTTGAGTAAATATTCAACCTGTGAAAAAAAAAAATATATATTTTCACATGCGATTCTGTAAAGATAAGAGCAGCTATCTGACACTGATGTTGTGCATTTACCAGCCAACCTAAAATACCACATTCAAACAGGAACAACATGAACACTTGTTTATTTTAATACTATAACTATATTATTACTATAAATGTATTGTAGCAAAGAAGCACCAAGATAGTCTTTTTCCTTGCATTCTCTCTTACTTCTCTTCTATGAAACTGTCACAAGTTACATTTTACCAACAGTTACAAAATGGGGCACAGGAAATCAACCAAGCTGCAAGACAAGAAACAGCACAAGGGCGGTGGGAAAACAGACACATTCAGCACAAACACATTAAAGAGAGAAAAAATATGAACCATGCAAATACAGCAGCTTTGAAATCTTCCCATTGACACCAGTGTCACCCTTTTTCCTGACGAAAGCTATCAGCAGTGTTGTGCCATTCACAATGAAAAACAGACAAAATAAAGCCAAACATGACAGACTACTAGCGGATTTGGCTGTAGGATTATGTCAGAAACTGAAAAAACTGCAGGGGTTTCGACGATTACCAGTTTCGGTTGAAGTGGAAAAACAGAAAATAGCATCTAGTCTATGGTGGTCCTGTGGTTAGCAGCAGGTTTACGGGTGTCTGATGTGATTTACATTCATGTTCTCAGAAATGACAACGGTACAAAACATATTCTAGTTTTAATAGGAGTAATACAGTAGCCTTAAAAGTATGTTTAGGTGTATTTGTAAATCACACTTAAAAATGTTACATTCACATTTCTGAGGCATTGGTCCACATGAAGTCAGTTCTTAAAATAACCACTGGTGAAGTTCAACACATGAACTATTAACAAGATCCATTAATGTCTGACAACCATTAAGTGTCTAAATATTTTTGGTCTTCGTTTTGAACAATATATCTGTTGTTTTATCTTTTGAAACCCAGTAAACTTCCTTATCTTTAAGACAAACACCACTTGGTGTTCAAATTTTTAAATACATTTTTAAAAGTCGGCATGAAACACACGTTGCGATATTCTTTTCTTCCATATTGTGACGTATATCCGAGTGAAACTGCTTCTCAATCAAGAAAAAAATGAGGGCGGGACTTGATTTTGTCAATCGGAAATTGATTGGATTGTTGGATGGTTGTGGTTCGCTATTGGTCGATCTCATGTGACTGACAGGTTGTCCCGCCCTCAATCCAGTGAACAAGTCATCATAGAAGAGAAGAGATGTCACTGCAAGAGGGAGGGTAAGTTATTTTGATTAAAGATTACTAAGGGCGCATAATAAAAAAAAAAAAAGATGTGCACGGATACATAATTTATAATAAATACAGCAATATTTCATAAAAAGACAGGAACTGTCAATTCAGGATGACTTTAAGTGTGGGTTAATTGCCCAATAATATTTGGAGCCACTTTTAACAAACCTTCCAGGTAAATAAACATCAAGTGCTGCATAGCAAAACTGTGTACTGATGGGATTATTAGCTTCTAAAAATTCATCTAAATGACAAATAAGATGTTTATTTTAGGTTCTGAGACGCATTAAGTTATCCTACATGAATCTCACCTCATCAGGGATAATGACCAGTGGATATCTGTCCTCCGAGAGAAATATAAAGAGACACCAGAGCCGGAAGGCGTCTTTTCCTGGTAAAATGCTTTTTCCCTCAGGTCTATAGTTCTTCTTGGCAGTAAGAGTCCAGCAAAGCTCATCCACATTTTCTTTGACAAATGTGCCTTCCACCACCTTACAGAGAGGAGACAAACTCTCAAGTCAGAAACTATCATGCTACAGCATCAAGAATGCAAGAATGTAAAACGATAAATCATTGATGTCAGGCTGAGTTTATAATGACTGCCATATCGGCCAGCACAACATAAACAAAAAAAAGTGGAAAATGCACTGATTCTGAGTACTGAAGGAACAGATATACCTTCATAGACATATTGTCTTGCACAGTATGACATAAAAAAGCCTGTGTCTAAAAACAAAATAGCTACTACAGTGTATGAGAATGTAGCAAGGCTGTGTACCTTGTCCAGGATGTATTTGTTGAGGTAGGGCATATATCCCTGGCTGGACACTGGACCGTCGTCATCGTCTCTGAAGTGCTCCTCGAGAGCCGCCGGATCATGCGGGATACACAGAACTGTGTAAAGATTATGAGACAAGACCTGCAGAGCAACAGCACACATCTTAAACGACGACATTTGCCAATTGTCATTTATACACAAAACATTACAGGGGATTTCACTGATACTTTAAAGGGGACCTATTATGCCCCTTTTCACAAGATGTAATATAAGTCTCTGGTGTCCCTAGAAGTTTCAGCTCAAAATACCCCACAGATAATGTATTATAGCTTGTCAAATTTGTGAGCAAAATCACGCCATTTTTGTGTGTGTCCCTTTAAATGCAAATGAGCTGCTGCTCCCGGCCAGCTTTCCAAAAGAGGGCGGAGCTTTAACAGCTCATGCTTAGGTTGCACAACAACAACAACAAAGCTGGAGAATCTCACACAGCCAAAACGACGATTGTCAGTTCAGCCTTACATTGTTCAAACTGGAGTCGGACACTGATGGAGAGACTCAGGAAGAAGTTACAACTTTTAGAATGCAACTGGATGTTTCTGAATGGTTAGTGGATACATTTATGTAGTTGCTGTGGAGTTGATTCAACTCATCGACTAGCATGTGTCGTCATGTTAATCTTTTGTGCAAATCCAGTGGAATTGATCCTCGTTTGTGAAGCAACAACACTCTACTACAACAACTCTTCCTCTTCTCTAAAGCAGCCCAAAATGGCCTCACCCCCTTTGTTACGTGTTCTCGGGGGCAGGGTTTATGTAAATTTTGGGGTTTGTGATGTCACCAACCCAGGAAGAAGCTTGTTGTAGTCCCTACCAGCGGTTTGTTGTAGTCCTTAAAAAGCAATTTCTGTAAAAGAAAATATCTCCCTTTGCACTGAACTTTGAGTGTCTTAACTGTGCGGATGTTGTTTATGCTCAAATAGCAATATTACACACTAACTGAAGTTTAAAACGCAAAATCATAATCAAGGACCCCTTTAAGATATATTAGAGACGACAACAGGCAAGATTTTGAAACAAATAATTTCTGTTAGATTTCAAAGCATCACTAAACCCTTCCGCCAACAGCAGGGCTACATTGCATTACTTCTCTAACTTTGCTCAGGAACTTCTCTAAATGTTTCTTTGAAAATGACAGAGATGACAGTGTGGACTAGAAATGAGTTAATCAAACAGAGTCTGATCTCACAGCACACATCCGGTGACCACCGTTCTCAAAGCTGAAGATTCAAAGTTGATCAGTTTGTTTGAGCCCATTTATCGCTTCAGACCCACAATGCCCCATGGTCAGAGATGCCCTATTACAGCTGGTCATCTTGAGATATGGACTGGACTAAACCTAATCATGGGACTAAACTTAAGCAACAATTTGTACATCCATGCAAAGGAGTCTGTACAAACATAACAAGGTGTTCTGCAGTATAATATGCTTGATGAATACACAATTTTGCTAAACTAAACAAGAAAGCACCAGAGTGAAACCACAAACCCTGTGAGATCAGGCATAATTTGTCCTTTAAAATGAAAAAAACAAACATAAATTTTGCATTTCCATAAAAATAATATTTAAATCTATGAATGCACAGACCTCTTAAGGTAGGCTGGTTTTATAAATGGGCATTTGTAAATGAAAACCTCTGACCCAGATATTCAGTAAGTTCACTATAGACCATGTGGCATATGATGATTTGCTCACACAGGAAACACATCGCAAGTACTTAAAGCAAGTGAATGGCATATTTTAAGCAAAACACAGGAAGGAAAAAATATTTCAAGTACTTCATTGATCCTTTTTCTCTCTTTCAGATCAAGGAATACATTTTTCAGACCTTGAGATCTGAGAGCCGTATAGAACCCCATTTTTCAGCATCCTAAAGTTTAATCATAGTGCATTAATGGATTTGCAGCTCACCTTTAGTTGTGACTTGGACACCTTTCCACTCTTCTCCACATCTAGAGCGGTGAAAGCGTACCAAATGGACTTGAGCAGTTCTGAGCGCAAGTCCATGACTGCAGCAATTTTACTCTCCGTTTTTCCTTTTTTCACTGCCTTCTCTTTTTCTCGCTCTGTCGTTCAAGGCCACCCACACCCACCGCACAAGTGTGCATCCTCCAACTGGCAAATGACACCCCCTGCTGGGCCAAAACTCAATCAAAAAGGAATAAAGTTCATCAAATGTTTTGATTTGAACAGAATAGAAGTCATCAAAACAAAAAAAAGTATAAAAGTATTTTCTCATACAGAAATGGCACTTGCTATGGGGCAAGTCACGTCAAACTCACTTTAGATCTCGCAACTAACAAAGAGCCAAATCCCCTTTCTAAGTCAATATACAGTTCATCTCTGGGTCTATTTATAAGCACTGAAAGAAGAAGCACCCATCTGGCCCTATGATGCCAAGTAACTAACTCTTCTAAAATTCATTATAAAAAAAAAAAAGGGGGAACAGAAAAAGAGAGAATACAAAAATAAATTACACTCTTAGATGGGAAAGGGTTCTGAATTTGATTAAGTCCTAAATGGAAGCTGTTATCTTGCAACTTCTGAGCTCAGTCGGAAACTTTTTAATATTATTCATAATATAAAAAACTTTCTAGGTGAAAATAATGAAACCAGTCAAGATATTTCACCACAAAATCAACAGAAAAACTAAATAAAAATATAGCTGCGAGCAGCAATTATCGGGGTTCAAGCACTTTAAGGCTTTTAAGCACATAAAAAGGTATAATATTTTTTTAGCAAGCATGTAAGCACTTAGATCATAGATGGAAAAGACCATTTACAACCAATACAGGAAAACATTTTTTAAAGGTTTTTTGACAGTTATAGCACCACCTATTGCCCAATCGCCACCAGATTGTCCTCAGGGTGTGCCCATACATGTCAAATTTGGTGAAAATATCTCATTTTGTTTTGAAGTTATAGACAAATATATATATGAGAGCATAAAAATGACCCATGAGAGACTTTGATTGGATTTTTTTTTGCCACTTCCTATCAAAATTGACATTTGGGCATTAGAGTTTAGTTAACGAACTATGGTTCCGTGTTTCCAAAGGTGGTTTCATCTTGATGGAATAAACAGTTTCGAAGATATTCGAAAAGTTTTTTTTAAGCGCTAAATCACAACATTGCACAAACCATAAGCCGAAACCTAGCATGTTTGGTATTGTTGGACTCGACAAGGATTCAGGAGTGTAAGGACATGACCCCTGGGAAAATAAGTCAACCAAACCCAAGATTATAAGCATTTGAAAATTTAATTTTACCACTAGGTGGCGCTGGTTCGAAACTTCTCAGGCTCCTTCAGGGCATCGTGCCGATGACCCATACCGAGTTTCGTTCCGATCGGCCTCCGTTAACCTTGTCTGATAGGAGCTCAAAATTCATTGGCCAATGGCGACCATGTTTTTCGAGATACGCCAGTGTCCTCATAGACTATCATGCCCCCTTGGACACTGCATGCCAATTTTCAAGTCAATCGGACTAATGGTTACATGGTTATAGCCGTTTTCATGTTTTTGTTTCATGTTATAGCACCAACAAGTGTCCAATCGCCATGTTTTCGTTTTTTTTACTGTGACCACAGATTGAGCCCATAGACAAGTATGCAGAGTTTGGTGGAAATATCTCATTCCGTTCCAAAGTTATAGCCATTTTAGTAACATTTTCGAACATTTTGGCGCCCCTTAGCGGCTGTGAATCAAAATTGCAACTTTCGTTTTTTTGATAACTTCTGATATTCAGTCTCCAGAGAACATTTCTGCACTGGTTTGGTTCTGATTGGGTGAAAAACCTAGGACTACTTCACAAAAGTAGGTTGTGGACAAAATTCAAAATGGCGGAAATATTTGAAATCGGAGGTACGGATTCCAACGATATAAGGCACTTGAGTCTATGACAAAAGGGTCTATGAGTTATGAGTAGTTTCACGGTTGATTGCTGTAGTGCCACCTATTGGCCAATTGGGGCCAAACCTTGTCAGTCTCTCCCCAAATTGAGACCTATCATCTGGTTTCAAGTCTCTAGGCCTTACAGTACAGTACAGGTTCTTACAATTACAATAGGGTTTCAGTGCTACGTGCTTGAACCCCTAAAAATGAAGCTTACTGAGGACCATCTAGCATTGTGACATTTTCAATTCTTAAAAAAAAAAAAAAAAAAAAAAAAGTAAATTCCTGTTATTTAAAGATTTAAATTAAATGTATGCATCAAGCTAGTATTTGTTGTACCATATTTCATTTATATTGTTTATTTAAAAAAAAAGAATATAAATTATTTTAATGATATACATATTAAAATTATGGTAACACTATTTTACAATGTCTTTGTTACATATCTTACATGTACTTACTATAGTAATTTACACAGTAAATTATGCATAATTACAAGCAACTAAACACTAACCCTAATTATAGAGCAAGTACATGTGTTAATTAATATTACTCAGTATTTATTTGTATAATAACTCTGTAACAAGAGTAACAAAATAAAGTGCAACCAAAATTATGAAAAAAAAAAAAAAAATAGTACTTAAAATGTCATAAAAATAACGTCACAATAAGGTGAAATATGACCCAGACACATGGTTCAACTTTCTTTGGTTGATATCTCACAAAAGATCTATCAAAGCAACTTATATGTACATAAAAAAGCTGGTTTTCCCACCATAGTATCTATAGAATATAGAGTATCTACTATTAAAAAGTAACACCAAAAAAATGGTTACACTTTATTTTAAGGTGACATAGTTACATTGTACTTATTCAAATAAGTTCTGAGTAATATTAATTAACTATATGTACTTACTATAGAGTTACGGTTAGGGTTTTGTTTAGGGTTAGTTACTTGTAATTATGCATAATTTACTGTTATTACTATAGTAAGTACATATAGTGACGTGTAACTGCGTCACCTTAAAATAAAATGTTACCCAAAAAATAAAAAATAATCATAAGATTGGATAATGTGGCAGTCTATACCAAATGTACAGTTTACTAATGCAAAGGTGAGAATTCAGCAAGAATCATAACCCGTTCTTTAAGAACTGCACAACTAGGTTGTTTATTTTGTGATAACTGATACAGGATAAATGTTATACATTCTTTTTTTTTTTTTCAAAACACTGATATTTTGTCATTTTTCTGTTTTAATATGTAAAAATTACACCAAACAAAAGCAAGGATTTGGCGAGATCGATATGATACATGATCTGGATGTTTAACAAAATCGACTATAAATCATGAGCAGCGATTGACGGGCGACACTGGCAATCCTCTGTTCAGTTATAAGAGACGATGATAACAAAGAACACAAAACAGAGAACTAAAACGAGGACGTTACGGATAAGATGCCAGTGTGCGCCAGAGAAACATAATTCTTCCAAGTCATCATTCATAGCCAAGAAAATGCACACAGAATAATCTTTCTGCTGTATATATGCAATTGCTCGAGCTCTTGAGTCGACTGTACTGTACAAAAAGACATACAGATATTAAAGACATACTTTAAACCTAGTCTCTCAATACTTCAGTATAAACAAAACAAAACTCTGGTTTCAGGAGCTAAAAACTACAATGGACTTTCTTTAAAAAAAAAAGAAAAGAAAAGTTTTTGACATTCACATTTCTGAAACGTCTGGTAACGGCATTGATCATGATGGACTAGTGTCGAGATGTGATGCTTTTCAATGAGGCATTCCCTCCTTTGAGCAGCTGTCTGTCCTCCTTAAACCACTCCTGTCTGTTCGTTGTGTTTCAGCCGAGCATGTTTAATCTCGGCCATGAGAATGAGTGAGTGAGAAAGAGACAGAGAGATCACAAAAATCCATCCCAAGGCTTGAGGTTGTTACGGTGAGGCGGGGGCCTTGCTGTTGTAGTGCACCTGGTACCTGTTGACATGTAAGCCTTTGACCTGCATGGACACGCAGGTGGTCTTGCAGGGGATCATGTCCTCATCTTCTTCTCCCATGAGCCAATCCTGAACGCTGCGCTCGGCGGCGGGGGACACGTGCTCGCTCAACCAGCCCCGGTGCCACTGCTCAAAGCGCTCATGTTGGGCCCGTGCTACTCTGTGCTGGGACTAGGGAAAGAGACAGGACAAAAAAAATTAAAAAATGAATACACTACAGTTCAAAAGCTTGGGGTCAGTAACCGTTTAAAAAAAAAAAAAAAAAAAAAAAANCTTTATAGAGATCTAGTATAGAATTACTAGAATGAAAAATGTGTAGTGACTAGGGGTGTAACGGTACATATATTCGTCCCAAACCATCACGTTCCGGACGTCACGGTTTGGTGCATACAGTCAGACGGTGAATATAGTCAGTCACAGGCGATTCACACTCCAATCCAGAAGGGGGTGTGAGCGGTAATGCAACGCTGTTTGCTAACCGCCACAACAGGAAAAAACGCAGAAGAAGAACAGACGATCTATGCATAGATATGTCAACGTGTAATCTCTCAACCAGTGTTTCAACTGTGGAAAGACATCAATAAAAAATAAAAAAAACTCACAGCATTACATTTACCTCAGGCAAGTCATTTATTGTCCACAGCATGTTAGTTTACTAGAGAAATTAACTCAAGAGGGGAGAATTTCACTTAATATATGCACTATATTAGCTTATATATTCATTATATATACTTTACCTATTAGTAATGTCTTATTTAATATATGTTTAAATAAATTTGTCAAGTTATGACGGTAAGTCATAAGCAAAAAGGTACAAAAGGCTGTGCTGTATCGTGAATAAGTCACGGCTTATTCACGATACACCACTAGCCTCGAGTACCTTATTGCTTATATAAAACTAGGGCTGCACGATTAATCGCATGCGATTGTCACGCGCATTTCGTCAGTAAAGCCGGTTCCCTGATTACCGCTAAATCGCCATCACCTGCTTTCAAATGGAGCGGCATTTAATAGACAGAGCCGTAGATCACTGACAAGCCACGCAATATCGCGTTCATTATCGAAGGCGATTCATCTGCGATATGAACGCGATATTGCGTGGCTTGTCAGTGATCTACGGCTCTGTCTATTAAATGCCGCTCCATTTGAAAGCAGGTGATGGCGATTTAGCGGTAATCAGGGAACCGGCTTTACTGATGAAATGCGCGTGACAATCGCATGCGATTAATCGTGCAGCCCTATATAAAACGGTTACCACACAATACAAATATTAAAGCAAGAAATATGTATCAATGCAACTTTCATGAAGTAAAGTTTTTCTAAAAGCTTTCCTTCCGCCGGAAAAAAAAATAATAGTCCCTGACCGTGAACAATAAACTCACTCACTCGATCTCTTTCTCACAACACTCTTCTACATAATACAGTACATTTCAATGAACAATATCGATTGAGAACATACAGTTTACATTGCTAAGAGTGGTTGCTAAGGGTGTTGTGTAGTGATACACAGAACCGTTGGGTGAAGCGGTCATAGCCGTGTTTTATCGTGAATAAAACACAGGTATTGACCAATCGGAATCAAGGACAGGAACTGTTTTATAATTAGATTTAGAAGTTAATGCAAAACCTGCCTTATGTGCAATGTACTTTTTTGTTATTCGAGTGCTGATTATTATATCTAAAAATAAATAGCAACTGAATTTAATAGTTTAACTATTAAATGTTGTTAATTGTAGCCTTTAATATTATAGTAATATGCAGGAAAGGGCTCCCTCTATATAATTTACAGAATTAGCCGAGATAGTATTTTTATCCTTAGAAAATGTTAATTATAAGAGAGAGACACAATTTGTGCAATAAAGCCCTATTTAATAAAAAAACAAATCAATTTTATGTTTAGTTTTCTCCCCCTTGCTGTACCGAACCGTAACTTCAATACTGAGGTACGTACCGAATTGTCATGTTTGTGTACCGTTACACCCCCAATAATGACAATAGAAAAGTCCAGGATTTGTTTTTGTATTTTATCAACATACCCTCCGAGCCTTCACCAGGGCTCCTCGGCGGTACATGTAGTCTTCGGAGTTCATCACAAACACCATCTTGTGCGTGTTGAGTTTGAAACGGCAGTCCAGGTTCCCGGCTGTTTCCACACCCATCTTCCGATGCCACTCTCTCCGGCAGCGCATGGCTTCCACCTGCTTGAGCTGCCAGCCGCGGAAATGCCTCAGATTCCTAAAGGTGAGAGGTGTGGAACAAACGTAAACCTACTTTCACCTGGCCAGACCTAATTCAGCATTTATTAAATTTACACAAACAAATTTTTGGTTTGTTACAGTTTTGTAACAAGTGTCTATGACTTCATACTGAGACCGTGATTGATTTATTACAGAAACATTAGTGTCTGAAAATATGAGGGAAATTATTAGAGAAAGCAAGTAATACTGGGCTTTTCTACACCATGATGTGGGCCACCCTCCAAATAAAAAATAACTTAAAAATAATAATAATAATAAATAAAATAAAATCCATGCACCTTTAAAGGGCATATTGCAGGTTAGAGCTTCAGTGATTCAATGTATGGAAAAATAATGTATGAAATAGATTTTCTTGAAAAAACACGTATAAATACGTTAAATAGGCTTCTGGAGTCGTTTTTGTGAGAGAATTTTACTTCCGCATCTGAAAAATGCCAAATCGGAAGTGACGTAACTCAAGGGAGTGCGCTCAATATAAACAATAGGAAAACAATGGATCGCAATGATAGTTCGGACGCTGAGGAAATTGTAAATGTTTATTCATACTCGTATAACTAACCACAGCCATACATTAGACCACATATTGACCACATTAGCCTGCTATGTGGTCAAGAGAGCAGCGTCAGGCCAGAATTAGACAGAATAACGGTCAAAAGAGACTAATTGAGCTGTTGTGTGAGGAGAACCAGTGGAGAACAGCGCAGAGACCGATGTTAGCTTAGCAAACGATATGTGCTCAGATCACAATATTGTACAGATTGTTATCATTAATCAGGCAATAGCAAAGCTATTGGTCATCTAGGAGTAATGTTATTGATTACTAATAACAGAATCTAATAAACTTTGATCAGGCGTATATTACACGCGTTAATATCCGTCCACACTAAAGTTACGTGATATAGCGGTTTCTCATCATGACTGATTTGGTAGTTAGCAAATTAAATAATAATAAAAAAATAATAATAATAAAAAGACTTACGGGGCACAATTCACGTGTTCATCGAGCTTCATCTCTGACGGATCCGTGATCGTGTCTCCCGCGGAGGCCGAACATGCAGTGTTACTGTATGTGTTTCATGTTATCCTTTACTCATTAATTCTGTGTTATGAGTTTAATCCGTGCCCATCACTGACAGTGTGAGGATGTATATGACGCCATGATTATGTAGCTGTGTGAACTTGAATGTATACGTTTACAGTATATACATGGCATGAATGAAATTGATCCTTCGCAAAGACCCGCCCCCCTTAGTTACTGTTGCTTTGTCCGACAAGCCGTGGCGCTGTCTCGCCATACGCAGTGAAAAATACATCGCGGAGCGAAGAGGATACATGACCACATGTCGACAGACAAGACAAAGCAGGTTACTTATAATATTAAACAAAGTCCCAGCTTTCAAACTGTGTAGTTTTTAAAGAAATTCAAACAATAAAAACCGTTTTCTGGCTCTTTAATGTGTCGTGACCATGGTTGCTGTAGCGCGTCAGCTCAAGAGGCTCGTAAACCGATCATCTCTTCCTACTAGTCCATTTATAACATCAAATAAACATGAATGAACATGAGAATGAATGTTGTTTCAAACGCGGAAAGACGTCAATATACACAATTTTTCAAGTTTAACTCCACCGAGGTTACTCTTCTAACTACTGGCTGCTTTGTCGGACAAAATGGCGGATGCGGCGTTCTGATTGGTTAGATCGCTTGTCAATCAAACTCCAGGCGAAGGGTCAATTGGAGTATTTACCTTACCAGCACATAATTTAAAACTGTTTTGTGTGAGTGTGAGACTGTATGCATGTGTACATAATTTGTATTCATCAGTGTTGAAATTGATTCAAGTAAAAACGGTGAAGAAGCATCGCGTGTGTAAGTTTATTCATTTAATATCATTATTTACAGTAGTATTACAATGTTGAACTCCATCATATCGCCGGGATGATAATCCTCCGGTCTATAATGAAATGAACGCGTTTTTCGAAGCAGATGCAGCAGTGAAGTCCCGTCTCTTCACCTGTACAAAACACCCCGGCACGGAAGAGAGCAGCGTCCTTTTTCTTGTTATTAAACCTCTGGACTCGATGTCCTGACAGGCTGGAGTTTGTGCAGCCTCCACAAACACAATAATTTACCATGACGATGATAAATAGAATACAAAAACTACCGAAAACACATTGATTCACGACCGCTGTCACTGAATACCAACCTACTCTGCACTGAATCAACACAGAGCTCGGCGATCGACTCCCTTTAGTGACGTAAAATGACGCGACGCTGAAAAAAAAGCGGTTTTTACAGAGACCGTCACTTTATTTACTAAATTCATGCCCTTATGTCCTGCAAAACATTTTTAAACCACGCAGTACCTTTTTATATGGTATTTTTGAACAAGGTTATATATTCATCTCGAAAAAAATGTTTAACCTGCAATATGCACTTTAAGATAAAATGTGCCCACAGAAAGCCGCCTCTCATACTGAATAGAGCGCGATACTGAACTGAGTTCCCTTCTGTGTCTTTTTGCACTTGAACGGACAAATACACACAAAATGTCAAAATTTCCTCATTCAGCCTACTGAATGTTTACTTGTCTTTAATAATGCTTAAAATTTATATTAGTTAGGCTAGTTGTTTTTGCAATCGTAATTTGAAACCATAGGCAGAAGTTCCTTGTCTGAGTGTTCTTTAACTTGTTGATTTTTGTTCATGGTATTCAGCTACAATGAAATGTTTTGCAACAAGACTTAGAATAAATGTGAATGATATACAAGTTTTTTTACTTCCTTATTGGAATCGAAATTAGGAATCAATAAGCAGAATCGGAACCATTAAAATTCAAACGATACCAAACCCTACTATTAACCATCTGGCTACCAAAGGGAAATAATAAGCATAAACAGAGCAGGTTAAACGTGCATAAATGTTTTTTTTTTACCTGGGTAGAAACACAGGCTTGAAGTAGTAGCCTTCTGCCTGAGAGCACACAGACTCCGTCCCTATATACTGCTCCATGTAATTAGACAGGCTCTGAAACAACATCATAAAAGACAGCAAACATTAATGCATTAGGAACAAGATTACACTCCTGCCCCACCAAACCAGACTACCCTATTACATTTAATGCTTTAAAGATTTCTAGGAAAAAACAAGTACTTTCTGTTGTAACAATAACAGAACTGTGAGTGGAGGTACCTGAACATCCAGCGGGTCATCGCCCTGGGCCTCCTCCGTGTCCAGCAGCTCAATCGTTAAGGTTACCTGACCTTTGTTTTGAATGAACATGACCTGACAAAAGAAAGAGCCAAGACATTATAACTGAAACTAATAGTAATTACAAAACATGCATAAAAATTCATAAGATGAATGCAACCAAGGAGGTGAATATCAGATCTTAAATTAGATATCCACATAAATGTCGGTCATATATAGGCACAGCATTAGGACAAGCACCTTGAAGCAGTTCTCTTCAGCCATGACTCTCTCTGCTTTCCATTGGTAACTGGCCTCCCAAGCGGCACGGACACACTGGGATGAGAGATTCCCACCGGCGGCTCCCCTCTTCCTCTCAGCCAGGTACAGCTCAGTGACTTGCAGACACACCTCATCACTGACCAGGTGTTGAAGCTGCCAATCAGAGAGAAGAGCATTTTAACACCCTTATCACAGTAAAGGCTCTTTGGTGTATTTGTGGGAATACAGAGACTCTGACTGTCACACTTATGACGCTATAATAGGGCTGAACGATTCATTGAAATAAAACCAAAAACGCCCATATCACCACCCACAAAACAAAACCCATAGAACTTCACAAAATTGACACCATGTCATTGATCATGCTTTCAGCTACCAATATATTAATCTTCTATTGTGAAAATTATTCCACAATAAGGTCTCATTTTTTAACATTAGTTAATGCATTAACTAATATGATATAATTTTTTTTTTTCAGTATTTATTAACATTTGTTAATGTTAGTTAATAAAAATGGTAACACTTTACAATAGTCTCATTTGTTAATATTAGTTAATGTATTAACTAACATGAACTAACAATAAGCAATACATTTATTACAGTATTTATTAATCTTTGTTAATGTTAGTTAATACAAATCTAGCTGTTCATTGTTAGTTCACAGTGCATTAACTAATGTTAACATAAAACATTTGATTTTAATAATTTATTAGGGTTACACTTTATTTTAAGGTGTCCTTGTTACACTGTAATTATACATTTAAGTACTGAGTAATATTAAGTAACTACATGTACTTACTGTAGGGTTACGATTAGGGTTGGATTGGGTTTAGGGTGTTCCATGAAATTATGCATAATTTATAGTTATTACTTTAGTAACTACATGTAACAATGACACTAAAACAAAGTGTTACCTGTATTAGTAAATGTTGAAATGAACATTAAATAAGATTAATAAATGCTGTAGAAGTCTTGTTTATTGTTAGTGCATGTTAACTAATGTTAACAGATGGATCATTATTGTAAAGTGTTTCCCTCTTTCTTGAACTTATTACGTACTTATACAAATATTAATGCGTTTAAATCCAGAAATCAGACTGGAAAATGCAGAAAAAAAATATGAAAATAAACTCTCATATTTACATATAAATGCATATATTCAGTATTCAGCAACTATTCAATTAAGATGGGTGAATCAGGAAAAAAAATTGACATTTACAAAATGTTTTCTAATGGTTCAAAAGCAAAACCAGCCATTTGGAAAAGGTCAGCGAGTAGAAAGAGAGTTGTAAATTACAAGTGTAATTTTCTTTGGTGCAAGAAACCTAAACTATCATTATAGTTGTACTTCAAGGGGAGAAAAACAAATGCGCATAATATGGCCCCTTTGAAATGATACAAATTACCCCCAAAAAAACTTTGATTTGTGCAATCCAACTCTCTGACTCACCTGTCTTACGATGTTCTGAATAAGCTTGTCGACGGTGAAGCCGATGTAAGCGTGGATGGTGAACATCTCCCTCAGGGTGTCCTCATACTGCGTGGACTCCAGGTTTCCATCCAGTAGACTGCGTACCATGTCTAAGAATGCTGGGTAATATTCCTCTAACTCCACCTCACCTAATACAACAGACATTACTTGTAAAAATTGTGCAAGAATGCTAATTTGGTAGACTTTTAACTATCCCAAAGCAAATGAACTTGCTGCCACAACGCTAGGCTGTTGTAGATTGAAGTGTATGTGTATGATCATTCAGGAAATCTACTCACTTGGCTGTTTTAGACGCAGCTCCATGGCCAGGTCATTTGCCTTTTCTCTGCGCCCTTCTCCCATGAGCAGCCTTTCCCGATTCTGCTCCGCCCTGTGTTCCAGTAACTGTCTCTCGGCCTGCCTGTAAACCTTCAGCAGCCGCGAGCAGAGAGTCTGGTGCAGCCTCAGGAAGAAGTACCAGTTATTATTGACGAAGAACAGGTTGTAGACTCCATCCAGCTCCTTCTGGTGCTCAGCTTCTGGGTCTCGCAGATCCACAGCCTCCCCTTCTGGATTCATGCTGTGGGAGGCCGTAGAGGTGTCCATGCTCTGAGGGGAAGTGCATCGTCTTCTTCTGGAATCGCCATTCAACTGTTGTTGGCCGCCTGTCGTTGAGACTCCACCTCCTGCGGCGGAGCCGTCCTCACCCTCTGCCTCCTCGTCTGTAAACTCCTCCGTCTCGCTAAGCTCTCCACGACGGGCAAAAAAGAGATCGGGGACGAAGTGCTGGATGATGCGCTTGATGTGGTCCTTGTCATCCTTGTGGATGGTGGGCTGCCGCTTGACGTGGTAGATGATGAGGGAGGCAGCATCTTCCAGGATCTGTTTGTCTTCGTAAGTAAAGATCATGTGGGGCTCGCTGGTCGAACCTGTGCCCGAACCGTCACGACCTTGCTGGCCCACACCACCCTCTTCTGTGCTCTGCTCCTGCCGCTGTGGAAGGGAAAAAAAGTGCTAGTAACAAGTTGGTATCTGCATGACACATGAGACTCTTGTAGCAAGCGAACTGAGTTGAGATTTCAGACGCTGTCCCCAGTTCTTATTGAGCAGGAATGCAGGGTTAAAATGTTGAAGATAGTATTTAATGAGTTCTTACTGTTCTTGAAGTTTATTTTGACAATAAAGACAGACCTATGTGCTATTCCTAAATTATATTGCTATGTTACTCTGCTGCTTTTTTTGTCATTTATCATCAAAGTGTAAAAACATTGACAAATAATTCTAAAATGTTATTTAGGCAAATAAAAATTAAGGTATCCGGTCTATTTTGTTTCCCTACCTAAGAAACAGTTAGGGAGGCTAAGAGGGATTAGAAGTGGAAAAAAGGAAGAATATAAAGTTAAAGAGACCCTGTGGAAACAGACCAGAAGAGAGATATGAGTGAAGATTTGGGGAATAAAACGACTTGAGGTGTAGTAGAGTGGAATAATTCATGAGATACTGTTTATTAAATCAGGTGGTTGAAATGTCTGCTGCCTTTTTTCCATTGCGTGAGAAGAATGAAAAAAAGGTGAAAAAATGATTTTGGTAACTGTATTTTACTGAATAAGGATATTGCGAAATGAACAGTTATAGATGTTGTAGATTTATGCTTTTGACCTTCAAATCAAATGTCACTGTGACTAAATCAATGAGCAGAACATTTAACTATAATTGAACACTATCATTATCAGTCTCCAACAAGTTTAGTTCTTTATTAACTTCCATTGTAACTTTAGTCTCTAAAAAGATAGACCTAAATTACCACTACTACAGTCAAAATAACGTACGAGACTCAAAATGGTTTCTTTCAGGAACAGATTATAGGTATGTGAAAAGCTCTTTTCCAGTACCTGAGACTGAGCTGTTAGGCCTGCAGAAAAAAATAAAAAAAATAAATAACTCACCTCATCATAGATGCTCTCTATTTCATTGAGAAGACTCTTGGATCGGAGGGCCTTCATGTCGTTCTGTTTGAAGTTGACACCCTGGTGGTCCAGTGATTTCAGATACGCCTTCTCGTATTGCTCTCTCCAGATTTTGTTGAAACCCTGCTGAGCCTCCCTCCACTCCTCCTCTTTAGCTTTCAATCTACAGCAAGAAAATCATCAATTTTTTTCATCAAAATGCTTTTTCTGCTAGAGTGAGGAATTATTAAAACTTTGTGAACACAAATAACTGCAAAATAGTAGGGACAGCACCTAAAAATTACAATTGTAATCTATGGTTTTCATTTTTAATAATCTATCCCTTTAATTTAGCTGTCAAATAAAACTGTAGAGGTACTTTGATTATAATTAAAGGGTTAGTACACCCAAAAATGAAAATTCTGTAAATCAATTACTCATTCCAAAAGACTTTCGTTCATCTTCGGAACACAAATGAAGATATTTTTAATGAAATCTGAGAGATTTCTGTCCCTCCATTGAAAGTCTATTCACCCAAAACTCTGATGGTTCAAAATGTGTATAAAAAGAGATCGGAAAATAAATCCATATGAATCGAGTGGTTTGATCCAAGTCTTCTGAATAGACATGATTGCTTTAAATGATGAACAGATTTAATGCTTGCTTGACCCACGAGAACCAATAAAGTTCATTCCTGCGTGTGACGGCAGCATGTTTGAGGTTCCGCGAGAACCAACGAGGTTTGTTTTAGTGCATCAAGCATGTACATGTGGTCAAACATGTTTGATGCACAATATCAATGTTTGTGTTCCGAAAATGAACGAAGGTCTGATGGGTTTGGAACTACATGAGGGTGAGTAACTGATGACAATTTTCATTTTTGGGTGAACTAAACCTAAAAGAAGCAGTGTGAGAGAGATGCAGGGGGATAAACAAGAAGAGAATTGAAAGGAAAGAGAAAAATAAAAAATAAGATTTGTTTGTTAACCTTTTAAGTACAACAGGAACTGCAGTGGCTGGACTCCTCTTCAACCCCTCTATGATCTCTGGAGCCTTGTCGCCGTAGATACGATAGACCGCACGCCGCTGTATGACCTCAGAAGTTCCACCCAGGCAGTCGTCCAATCGGAAGCGCTCTTGATCCTCCGGCGAAAGGCGCGATAGCTTCTTCTGCACGCTTTCCAAAACTCTTATCGTTGCCAAATTAGTCTCAAGCACAACATCCAGCTACGAGGTTTAAAAAAATAAAAATAAAATCAATATCCATCTCAACTGAGTATCAGTTGAAACCTCCTGATATTTTTCAAAAAGATAATCTTACCTCAAATCTCTCATCCTCACAGCGATGAAGTTGCTCTTCATATGGTGTTTTCTTGGAACTCACAAAAGTGGAGTCTTCAGACCAGGAAGGGAATGAGACCCAGGTATCATTCAGCACCTAAAACAAAACAATGAGCTTGAACCACTTGTACAACCATCAGGTTTCTGACCCCATGACTGAAGCCTTCATAGATGTAGCAGTATCTGATTGCTCTTTTAAAGATGTCTGGCACACCAGCCACTTCACATTTGGCATGAATATCTAGCTTATTATCTACAGATAAAATTACTGTTTACAAACAAGCGTTCAGCGACGACACCTCCGGCTTCTCCAGGCACCATGGAAGCTATCTGAGATGAGTGCTTCCATTCAAATGGAGCTGAAAAAAGTGCAATGTGGGGGCTAAAACACCCCATTTTCCAAACAATTCATAGAGATTTGGGTTTCTGCAGATTTGTACCATTATCTGTGGATCAGGACCAACTCAGGATTTGTGTCATCATTAACACCTCTCCTCGAAACAACTGACGGCTGCGTAGATGCCGTTTTTGTCACGGCAGATTTGCATTTCTCTTGTATTATTAGCATACATCTGAGGTGAAATGTGTATAAAACCAGTAAAGGAAATGTTACATAATATTATTTTATATTGTTGCCAATTTAATAATTATATTACAAACATTACGTTGCTTGTATGTCATCATAATTGTATCTATATCCAGTGAAAGTGCAGTACCTCTTTGCATATAGCAGTTCGACCACTGCATTTGGGCTGCTGGTAGGTCTTGGGCAGGGCTCTGTAACTGGAACCCAGGCGTTTACAGGAGGCGTAATCCACTTCTCTGCCTCCACCTTCCATGTAGCGGTCGGAGAGGCCCGAGAGGCCCGAGAGGGCATGAGACAGCTCTTTATCACCCAAAAATGACTTAAACTGGGAGTACAGTTCTGGAAACTTCCTACAGAATAAGGCACCAGTGGCATATAACTCATGAGTGACATGAAAGGGCTGAAAAATGCACCATATGAAAACAAATAGGATTAAATAAACATGTCCTCTTTTAAAATTGGTCTTACCCCAAGAATGGAGTTACAAGCTGCAGGAGTTCGGCCCCTGAAACCACTTCTTGATTGAACAGGGCTATGCAGCGTAAGAAATTCTCATACACCTCCTGACTCTTGAGCAGACGACGAACCTAAAATGATAAATAAATAAAATTGTTCAATGGTTGAGACTATGTAATAAATCCTAAGGCAACGGATGACTTGCTACTGCTTAGAACAACTGTGTCTATGAAACGCACCTTATCAAAGAATGTGAATTCCCGCAGGACTCCGTGTTTTCCTACAGAAGCAAAAGACGGGTCCTTGGAACAGGAATACTTCATTTTTTTCTACATGGATAAAAAGATAAATTAAGCATAAGTAACCCACATATATTGGGAGATATTCTAACTTTACAACTCTTTAAGATACAGCGGTATATAGGATCCTTGCATTGGCACGAGTGAACTCTGACCTTCAGAAGTGGCGTCATGTGGGGCAACAGCATGGGTCTAGGTCTCTTCTTGGTCTGTTTATTCATTTCGTCTTCCTCTGCTTTCTTCAAATGGTCTTTGCCAGTCAAAGAACCTCCAGTGAACTGGAATCAGAGACGTAGTCCTTATAAAAATCATTTTACCTATCAAAAGTTTGGGGTCGGTAGTTTTTGTATTTGAAGGAAGTCTCTTATGCTCACCAAGGTTGCATTTATTTGATAAAAACAAAACAGTAATACTGTGAAATATTCTTACAATTTAAAATAGTTGTTTTCTATTTTAATATGTTTCAAAATGTCATTTATTCCTGTGATGGCAAAGCTGAAATTTCTGCATCATTACTCTAGTCTTCAGTGTCACATGATCCTTCAGAAATCATTCTAATATGTGGATTGTGTTAAAAAACATTTCTTATTATTATCAATGTTGAAAACTATCATGTTTTTGTGAAAACTGTGATAGAAAGTTAAAAAGAACAGCATTTATTTGAAATAGAAATCCTTTGGAACATTATAAATGTATTTGCTGTCATTTTAGATCAATTTAATACATTCTTGCTGAATAAAAATATAAATTTCTTAAGTCTTACTGACCCCAAAATTTTGAATGATAGTGTACACAACTGAAAATGTTTAAGAGAAAATCATTTTGTTGCAATACAGCACAAGACAAATTTAAAAGTGCACAAAGGTAATTTTCTAACCAGAGATCTCTTTGCATCAGGCAAAAACTGGCCAAACTCTGCAAGTAGATCCTCTTGACCTTTGAAAAGGCTCGCCACTTTAGAGAAAACCTCATCTTCGGTCATTCCTCCAGTGCTACGGCCTCTGCTCTCCTTCACCTCCAGCTGCTCCTTCTGCAGATGGACACAGGACACCCAAAATCAATGAACATCGATAAGTTTATGGAATAGGTAGGAAAACCGTCCAAGAGCCCATTTCCCTTTAGCGCTAGTAGGTGGTAGCCTAGTCTCAGCTTCAAGGCAGCACACCCACACGGTCTGTTCATCTACTGTCTGATGCATACTGAATGAAAAAAGGCAGATGCTTGCCAAAAATCACAAGCTCCAATCTGATTGGCCTGCTAAAACTAAAGCTACCTACAAGCAGACCTGTATATTCCTACAAACGCTTTGTATTCTGATTTATTGTCTGTGAAATTATGAGGACTTCATATTTTAAGACTGACAAAAATTCAGATCACAAAGTATACAGACATCTTTTGCAGTCCTAAATGCACATAATGACAAATAGGTTAGTGGCTTTTCATGTTGTTCAAACAATTTGAAGGAATAGTTCATCCAAAAATGAAATGACAGTTGATGGCAGCCATCGACTTCCATAGTAGGAAAAAAAAATAAAAAATACTATGGAAGTCACTGGCTACCGTCAACTGTCTGATTACCAACATTTTTCAAAATATCTTCTTTTGTGTTCAACAGAAGAAAGAAACTCATACAGGTTTGGAGCAACTTGAGGGTGAGTAAATGATGACAAAAGTTTCATTTTTGGGTGAACTATCCCTTTAACGAGTGGTTCTTTGTCAAAACATGCTACATGGTGAATCAGACCTTATGTTGATAGTCAAAAGTTTGGCTCAGTGATATCAGTGGTAGCCTAGTGGTTAAGTATTTGGAATGGTAATACAAAAGGTTGCAGGTACGGTCAAACCTAGAGAAAAACAGAACAAAAATATGGTTTCACTATTGCTCTCACCTGGTACGTATGTAGAATTTCCAGAAAGGACCGGTAGGTTTCTGGGTTGTCCAAAAATCGATTTTTGATCTTATTGACGTAACTGATGGCGCTGTCAAACTCCACAGGACTGGGCTCTGATGTGGGAGGTGACACTGACGTGGTGGCCGGCTGTGATTGGCTCTCTCTGCTGGGCAGAGGAAGTGACAACCTGCTTGATTGTTCAGGAGGTCCAGATGATGAAGCGATGCTCTCAGGAGAGGTCACGGCTTCATTCTGAGCCGACCCTGCCTCAGCCAATACTGATGAAGAGGCACTAACCACAGGGCTGCCCGTGCTCCTTCCTGGTCCTGGAGAGACCTGGGGGGAAAGAATAAGAAGTGAAGTGAAGTGACATGTGGCCAAGTATGGTGACCCATACTCGGAATTTGTGCTCTGCATTTAACCCATCCAAGTGCACACACACAGCAGTGAACACACACACCGTGAACACACACCCGGAGCAGTGGGCAGCCATTGCTGCGGCGCCCGGGGAGCAGTTGGGGGTACGGTGCCTTGCTCAAGGGTCTCACCTCAGTCGTGGTATTGAAGGTGGGGAGAGCGCTGGACATTCACTCCCCTCACCGACAATCCCTGCCGGACCTGAGACTCGAACCCATGACCTTTGGGTTACAAGTCCGACTCTCTATCCATTAGGCCACGACTGCCCCTTTTTAACCATTTAACCAAAAGTCTTACTTTAATATACCAAGAAAGACAATGTCCCACATTAGGTTCATTACATCACTTTAACACAAAACATACACTACCATTCAAAAGTTTGGGGTCAGTGAGATTTTTTAAATATTTTTGAAAAAAAGTCTCTAATGCTCACCATGGATGCAGTTATTTGATTAAAAATGCAGTAAAAACTGTAATATTGAGAAATATTATTACAAAGCTGAATTCTCAGCATCATTACTCCAGTCTTCAGTGTCACATGATCCTTCAGAAATCATTCTAATATGCTAATTTACTGCTCAAGAAACATTTTTTATTATTAATGTCGAAGACAGTTGTGCTGCTTAATATTTATGTGTAAACCGTGAAACATTTTTTTTCAGGAGTCTGATGAAACAGAAATCTTTTGTAACTTCATGACTGTCTTTACTGCATGTTGATCAACTTAATGCATCCTTGCTACATAAAAGTATTAATTTCTTTTAAAAAAATAATAAAAAACAGCTTTTAAGCTGTCTATTTCATGTTAGAAAACAGTATCAAACTCTTTTATACTTAATTGGTTAATACCTTTAAACTTTAACTCAATTCATATGCAAACTCAATTCATCACGCTAAATATCTGTGGAAATATCCATAACAGTGCTATATAAATTGGAGGAATTATTATTACTATGTAATTACAACTATAACTGTTGACAGCAAGCAATAATAAACCTCTCGCAAATTTTCATGAAGTAACTGTCCATTTATTCTAAAACACAAGCCAGCGGACTACTCCCCGACAGTCTATGTGGCATGACGTCACCAAAGTGTGAACTCTAAGGAAGCCAGTGAGGGGCCCATTTGGGACAGGGCCAAAGTCAACATGAAATCAATATCAACCCTATTTACTCTGTTAATACACATTCCTCGTCTTTTTGTTCACAGTTCATCATTGCACATTATTAAAATTAAAAATAAATTGCAAAAATATGTGTCTTTGCAGTCACTCATTAAAATGTAATTACTTGTTCCACCTCTTCTTTTCTTTTCTGCCAGCAAGTCAATGTGGGCTATTTAAAAAGGCCAAACAGCTATTTAGGCATTGTTTTAGCAATCTTGCATTCTAGTAGGCAATGCTTACTTTTTACAATCCAATCAATTCCCAATAGATAAAAAAAAAGTAAAGTTAAGACCTATCCTAAATAGTTTTTCTCATGTCACAGAAGGAAAATTAGTTGTGAATTCAGTGATGACCTTTTCACAGTTGACGAACTGAAACAAGCAGTAAAAAATGAAGAACAAAACACAGACACCAATGCAAACTAGTAGTAAACTGTTGCACCACATGTTCTACCTGTGAGGGAAACGGGGACTGAAGAAATGCCATTCCATTCTTAGGAATTTCGATCCGATACCCAGGCGGTAAAAAGGCATTAAACCCCAGGACAAGGTCAGGATGTCCATGGAAGAGCTGAGAAACTCTGTTGATAACGCCTGGTGTGTCAATGCTGTGGATGGAGACATCAGAAATACATTCATTCATTCATTAATGCTTTTTGTGCATTGGAGCACATTTAAAAGTGCACAGACACTTACATACCTTTGAGATTTAAACTCTTTCATGATATCCAGAAACTTATTGTATATTCCTGGATCATTTCCAAACCGTATTTTGACTTGGTCCAAGTAAGATAAGGCATCCTCCACCTGCAACAAGAATAAACCTTGTTTACTAAAATTATGTTTCCAAACAATATAAAACACAATAAGCTTACATAGTGAAAGAACGCTTACCGAAAAGTAATGTGATGTTACCAGTAAAGGTATGGGATGGTAATAACATGTATTTACATCAGTTACTAAAAAAAAAGTATCATAGTACTAACATATTTTTTACATTGAAGTACCTTGGAACATAACAAAGACAAAGATACATGAATCTCACCATTATGTTATATATCAAAGTATAATAGTATTACCATAGCTACACCATGGTACTGCCACAGTACTTTTTTCCAAGGTGCATGTACAAAATACCATGGTAGTATTATGATACTTTACCTTTTTTGGCTCGTGAAAGGACAGATTTGGGTCATCAAGTCCATTTCCAGTGAATGTGGAGCCCCATCACACTGAATGACTTTGCATTTGCTTATACTATTAAAGTAATACATTGTCTACAGTACATTCTCTGAATAATGCAAGACAAGAAAGAAAAAAAAAACACTGGGGTATTTTATTTTTAAACCACTACACGCATAGAAAACGCAAGGTATTTTTCCTCTCTCTGTTCAGAAGAACAAAAACCCAATGAGAGAAAAAAACCGCACGCCTAAATAAACCTTCAAGATAAAAAGAACAGTTACAATGTCCTATACAAACACTATGATGCCAAAAAGTGACCCAAAAACAAGCGGTCTAAGAGAAAAGCAGCCGGTTTATATTCTCTTTGTATTTTTATTAAAATTCAGTGAGGAAAAGAAAGGCTCACTGACTCTTTTAGCTTTGCTGCGTTAGCACTAATGCTAGTCACAACACACAACAACCCCGCTACGATTTCACAACAAAAACAAACAAAACGCGATTCAAACTGCTTTTTAACAGAGAATCGATTAAGCTATGCTTAACAGACACTTTTGATTTCTTTCAAGGGTCAGATTAAAAACGAAAACGGACACATTTATGACAAAAGCAGCTGTTAGCTGAGCAAACCCCCCTTTCTTTCTCTTATCTACGTCAATTAAATTAAAACAAACCGGCTTAATCTAAAACAAATCAGGCGTAACGTGTGATTTTTTTGGCGGACTCACAAGAAATATCCACCGGTTTTGGTTTTAACAAAGAGCAACGGTGAAAACACGACAGCGTAAAGGGAAAACATTAGACTTTAATTCAGCAGGCACACTTCCATCTTGTTTGACTGGTAAACTAGCATTGATTTGACCAGGAATCGATGCGTTAAGCGACAATAACTCGACTTTTCTAGCTTGAAATGGTGTAAATAAGTGCGTAAGATTTTCAAATCCATTTACACACACACACACACTCTCTCTCTCTCTCTCTCTCATTGTGAATGCTTTGATATGCCCCATATGCATATGAACAGCACAGCACTTCCTAATACACAATGCGTTGCAAGAGAGAAGGAAACACATGCACTTGCTGCAATGCTCTTTACCTTTAGTTTCTGAAAGTGCTGCTGCTGGACTTGCTTCTGAACCACATAGGCCTTGTCTTGGATCTGGTTGATTTGCTTCGCAGTGCTGCTGTGAGCCTGAATTTTCGCCATGGTGCGTTTCCTTCGCCACCAACAGCCACCGAAGCCACGATGATTTACCGTCCCTCCGTATTTGCAGGTTGTTCTGGCGTGCAAAAATCAGTTCGGTACGGGGGGCCACCCAGCTCTCTTCCCCCCACAAGTCCAGTCTACTTTACGGACGGCCACCCAGTTACTCCAGTATAGACTTCCAGCTCAAGACCGCAAGTGTTTAGAGACCTCTCAATCCCTACTAAAACTACACCATCAAGCGGAAGAATCAATAACGAGTCCCCATCGACATCCACGAAGAGAACGAGAAACAATGTATGTATATTTTTTTCCAATGGTCGTATTATTTAAACAAATTGTGTATGTCTCTTTAAATTCGGCGGCAGCTGTGCGCTCGATCCTAGCGTCCGGAAACGGAGGGAGCTGTGGAGAATTGAAAAGCGCACGCGCACAAACCGAAAGAGGGCGGAGCGTACGGAATCTCAGCGGCCGCAGGCATGAATGGGATTCTGCACACGTTTTTGTTCATCGGGAGAGTGTTGCAAAAAGTTGTTTTGCATCGATTTAAAAAGTTTTTGACTGATTGCTTTGATCAGCAATTCTGATAAATCTATTGGCTATGTAATATGATAAAATATATTGTTAACAGAAATGAAGTTATTTAAATATGACAACTTTAAAGTTGTAAAACCATTTATATCCCTTTGTTTCAGGGGAAAAAATAAAACGTTATTATTTATTATTATATGGGTCAATAACGTGACGGGTAATTTTTTTGTCCAAAGGCCTTAATAATAATAAAAAAGATATGACATCCAAAGTATGTAAGGAAATACAACTAGATCTCTTTTATTGAATCCAAAAGGTTTTAATTATATTTTGCAACATATAAAGCTATTTTAAAGATTTTGATGTGTCAAAAGATCATTCGGTTTAACCGTCCAAAGGTCAATACAGCCATTTCATTTGTGATTAAAATATCTAAACATGTAATAAATGTATATATTTTTTATTCTGGTATGATTTTATAACATCATATATCAACATAGTGCAAAATGGTATTAAAGGTATGTGTAGAAGTCGTTGCTTTGTTATGAGAAAGAATATCCGGAAAAATGAATTTCATTGATGTCATTCGGAGTAACCAATATAAAGGGACCATTTTGGATCAAGTCATGCGATCAATATCATGTGACAGGATGTGAGATCATTCAGACATCTGCAAAGGACCACATGGTCATGAAGCAAAAGTAACTAACTCTCTTTTAACTATTTAAAAATTCATGTTTTCACTTGCTCATACGCATGTCCCGAAACATCAGGTCATTCGGTACAACCGCTATAAAAACATGGAAAATGTTGTAATATTTTAAAAACTTGTACTAAATATAAAATGTTTAATTGTCCTTTTCTTAGCTAGCTAGCTAGATATCAGCCTGTTAGCATTGTTTGAAAATATCGTCATTCGGTAAAACCGAAATTTTGGTTAAACCGAATCACTTTTTTGGTGACAAATTTTGTCCATCTTGTAAAAAATGACAAAAGCAGTGTGAATTGATTATAAAAACCACAATCTCATTGTTAACACTTAATAAAACTTCAAAATTAATTATAGCTCCATTTTTCTTTTCTTTTAAAAACCTTATTCTTGTTTGAAGAATACGTTTTGTACACTACTCTTCATTATTGCAGCAGGTCAACGTTAGCCATAGTCTAAATGAGAAATAACATGCAAACTAAAATTGTTTTGCTAAAGCAAGATTTAAAATTTGGGTGTCGTTGAAAAAATACATACTGCCACCTATTCAAATATTCCATTCAGGCACCATAAAATATATACTGAATGTATCAATTTCTTGAGTCAATCTCTTGTTTTTGAATAAATAAGGCTGACACAAAATGAAGGTTTTAAAAATAAGCGTGGTTTATAAAACCCAAATATGACAGGATCACCAAAGTGTATACAGAAACACAAATGAGATCATCAGTGGAACCATAGGAATACACTCAACATTTACAAACTACTCTGTAAAAGGAGACATTTTCTCTCTTTTATGTCTCTATTTAATCACAGAACCACAAGTTTTTCTATTTTTTTTAAGTCTTAACTTACTCAAAAGTACAACCATCTACCAACTACAAACAATGTCACAGTCAAGTATTTAAGAAGGGATACAACATCAAGATAGGAGATAGAAAAGATGCAGAGATATCAAGCACTTAACATCATGGGTGTAGCAAGCAATCAAGTCAACATTTTATTTCCCCCCATGAAGAAAAGATGTCAGGGCTTGTGTTTTTATTCTAGCTCTGTATTTGAAAAAGTAAAAACAAAAAAAATGTACAAAATAAAAACCCTACATTTTGAGGGTTCATCTCATAACAGAACCCTTAATTAGGGTGTTAATGAGAATGTTAACATGTCCCATTCTTCTCCCAATCCTCCCCAGCAATTCCTCATCAGAGTTCACAATATCGACCCAACAAGTCCTGTCAAATGGGCACAAACCCTGGGGATGAATGTGTTATGAGTACAAATATACACCTACTGTAGATAAAACCGATCACATTCCATATTCACCAAAGCATCTTAAGTTACACTATTTCCATAGAATTCACATAAGACAGTGTGGGATTGTGGCTAATCAAAAATGCCCTTCATCTACCATAATACTGCTCATATAAAGAAAAAGGCGTCGGCTTATACATAAATAATTAGTACAATAAATTAAACAACAATCTTTTACACATTTCAAATGTAAAAAATTTAACTATTTACAGTGCAAAACAAAAGCAGCATGCAGGCAAGACAATTGGCAATGCATTACAAAAAGCACTGAATGGGGCAAATTTGTGCTCAGCATCCATATATGCGGTGATATTGGTTCAGAGTGTATAATTTCTACCATTTTTGTGTGCCACTCGATAGACTTGATAAAGGATTCAGTCAGTTTTGAAAGAATTAAAGACAGAGCTAAGTAAGACAGTGTGCCAAAAGGTCATTTTGAGAACAACAAGATTGACATTTCACTAATATTATAGGACAAAAGGACTGCACAGTAACACAACATTTTCGAATGAGGATAGCACTCTATATTCTTTTGCAACTATGAATCACGTAGTTTTTCCCCTTCTTCTGTGATAGATTTCAATTTTCAAATTTTGCCTCAAATGTGATTAAGCAAAACAAACTTAAAGTCTAAGTCTAAAGACTAAAATGTTACTCACAAACACAATGGCTGCTATCTGTACATCTTTTTTTTTTCATAAAGCATGAACACTTTTCTTTTAAAGAGCAAATAAGAATATGAAACAGAAAGTAAGAGATATTGTGAAGACAAATCCATCTTTTGATTAGATTTTAGTTACAGCTGAAAGATTGTGCTTGCAAAAATACATCAATGCATGCTGCTGAAAAAAGTATCAAAATGAACTAAATGCTGAAAAAAAGAGCAAAACATACATATCAGCTAAAAACAGCCCTGGTGTTTTCTTTTTTATGATGACAACAATAGATATTAATCATAATAAAAGTCATTTTAAGTTAAAATGACAGTATTCTCTCACCACATGATAAAAGAGGTGAAAAACGCTCTTCTAAATATGGTGTTTAAAATTCAGAGACCACTTATGAAAATGTACGAAAGACAAGGTAGTTACACCTGTCGCAAATATGTACATTATAAATCATGAACAATCACATTTTTTCATCAAAATGTAAAACTGATTATAAAGATGTTGCCACAGTCATGATGCATACAAATAAGCAAAATGCAACCGTATTTAAAGGGATAGTTCACCCAAAAAAAAAAACATTCTGTCATCATTTACTCACCCTCAAGTTGTTCTAAACCTGTACGAGTTTCTTTCTTCTGCTGAACACAAAAGAAGATATTTTGAATAGTGTCGGTAACCAAACAGTACCCACATTCTTCAAAATATCTTCTTTTGTATTTTTGGGTGAACTATCCCTTTAAGTAATTGGTAAAGAAAAGGATTTCATCAAAGATATCTCCTCACCGCAAGTGAACTACTTTTTGATGCACAAAATCTCTTACGGTTCACCATAATACAAAACTGATATCACAGCCATAAGAATTATAATTGTCTGGCAGTGGTTACGTTTCCTCTTTGGCTTGCAGTGGTTATGGCAATGGTTAATAAGCGATACAAAAAGCCATGTAGGAAAAACATTAGTTCAATAAAAAATGTGTCCACTTCCCTTTAGTCTGTAATTGGGTGACAATTATTACTGAATCTTTTCAGTTTAGTGCATCATTATAAATAAAATAGTTCACAGAATCATCTAATCTTTTTCAGTGGGCAGCAGTTCTTTTACCCAAATGGTTTTCAAATATCAACCAGCAATGACAGTAGTTTCACTGGTTAAAGTATGAATGAAAATAACAATTCTATAGATCCTGCTATCGCTCCCCAAAGGAAAACACACACATGCCCACATTCTCTCAAACACAAACCATACATGGCAAAAATATGACAGCTTTGATATCAAAGCAATGCATGTTAAAAAATTAAAAAATAAAACTGATTTGCATATTAAATATGATGAAACAATAAAACTATGTTTTTTATGGTTAGGAAATATTGAGCATTTTCAAACAGTGCCACCAGGGCCGTACACTGATGTCATGAAAACTCAAAAAACATAAAACGAAAGAAAAAACTATAAAGAACATCAGCTACTGAGCTGTTGTTACTTCTAAATGCGCTGCGGTTATAGTGTGCGGCTTGAGTCCGTGCAGTGTACGATATTATATTATTCTTTCATATGATAACTCTCCTCCCTGTAGATCCTAGTTATTATTTTAGGTTTGTAAACAGTCATGTGCAGCAATATAGATTCAAAAACCTAAACAAATGTACAAAAAAGTATCAATATAGAGGAACAAAATTAAAAAGTCTAATAAAAAAAGTACCTTGAGGAAAATTCCGCACTTGGCTTTTCCGTGCATGTGTATATCTCGTCGTATGTGTGTGTCCGTGTTTGTACGATGTCACTGTTGTGTCCTGATATGTCTCATGGCTGTTATTGTGCTTAACTCTGTCCACTACTCTGTCTTTGGAGTGTTGAAGAGAAAGTGTGTGAATATGTGTGTATCTGTGTGTGTTTGAGATCAGGTGTGCTGAGGCAGCTCTGTGAGGAACCAATAGAAAGCCGAGACAGGTGGCGGGACAGCGAGATCTGGGTTCAGCTGAAGGCCTCATCGTCCGTATCCTCAATGAGCACCTTAGTATCCTTCTTAGACCTGTCAGAGAAACATATACACATCAAGCAGTTTTGAAAAGGAAAAGTAGTTCTGATCTCAAATGTATAATTTTTTTTTTTTTTTTGCAAGGATGCATTAAATTGGTCAAAAGTGAGAATAAATATTTTGCTGAAAATTCAGCTTTGCCATCGAATTAATGACTTTTTTTTAAAGATTTATTCAAATAGAAAGCAGACATTTTAAATTGTAAGAATATTTTGTATATATACAAAAGATACATATCTGTTATATACACTGTACAAAGTATTTACCTGCACTTTATTTCAAATGAAATCTGAATTAGCAACTAATATGTTTACCTAATCTATCCCTTAAAGGGTTAGTTCACCCAAAAATGAAATTTCTGTCATTAATTACTCAGCCTGTGTCGTTCCACACCAATAAGACCATCATTCATCTTCAAAACACAAATTAAGATTTGAAATATGATGAAATCTGAGTTTTTTTTTTTAATCCTCCATAGAAAGCAATGAAATGACCACATTCAAGGTCCAGAAAAGTAGTAAAAACATAGTTAAAATAGTTAAAAAATACTTTTCTTGAATGTGGTAATTTCGTTGCTTTCTATGGAGGATAAAAAAAACTCTCGGATTTCATCAAAAATATCTTAATCTGTGTTCCGAAGATGAACAAAGGTCTTACGGGTTTGGAACAACATGAGGGTCAAGTCAAGTCAAGCCACCTTTATTTATATAGCGCTTTTTACAATGTAGATTGTGTCAAAGCAGCTTTACATTGATAACTGGTACATAATTTTGGCTGCACAGCAGCTCTTAAAGAATAGTGTCAATGCAGGCTGATCAAAGCAATGTTGATTAAATGTCAAGAATACTGTTGAATATCAAATGTCAAGTCAAATGTCAAGTGTCCCCAACTAAGCAAGCCAAAGGCGACAGCGACAAGGAACCCAAACTCCATCAGGTGACATCAGGTGGCAAACAGGTGTTAAAATGGAGAAAAAAAGGCTGTTTTTGGGTGAGTACTTAATGACAGAAATTTCATTTTTGGGTGAACTATCACTTTAAAAATGAGTTTTGTTGGTGTAACCTAACGCATTTAAATTGTTTTGCTGATGTTAAATAATATTATTGAATTATTTTTTAGGTAAACTTTTTTTCAGTGACTTGCATAATATGTTTGGTAATGACTCATTTATTAAATATGTTACTTAAGTTATTTCCTTGAGTGCTATCAGTAATTTAAATACATATGAACTGCATATAGGTGCTGGTGCACTAATCAGGGCTGCCCACCCAAAACGCCCTAAAATATGTATAATATATGATCTCTTACTGAGAGGACAGCAGGGGTCGTCGTAAGGACAGGCTGTAGCTCCGTTTCCAGCTTTTTTTGCCCTGTCTGTTCCGGACTCCATCCTCCTGGTCCATCATCTGCTCTAGCAGCGTCTGGTCGTCAGCGTTTAGAGGAGCCACCGAGATGTCTCGCACCGCTCGAAACTCACCACAGTTATTCAGGTGCTCATTCTCAAGACGGAAGAAGTTCCACACAAAACGTCTATAGGGAGAAAAAATGCAAAGAGAGAGAGATACGATTAAGAGAGAGAGAGTTCACCATGTGTTTAATGTTCTACAACAGGGTTTCCAAAACTGAGCTTTGTGAGTTCATGAAAAGCTAATAAATGAGGCCATAATGTCCTTTTACAAAGACTTAATTTCGTTTTTGTGATCTACTAGATTTCATGCTCGAATGTTAAAAAACAAACAAAAAGAAAACATTATTTTTAACACAGTTTACATTGTTGTAGCACCTCTCTTCCCAGCTCTGTTTAGTTCCTGTCTGATTGGTTGGCTGGATCAGTCTGATGTGACTGGCAGTGTTGGGTGTAATGCATTACTAAGTAATTAATTACTTCCCTTGAAAAGTAAGGGATAACTCTTAATTTTTCTGTAATTATATTACAGTTACTTCTGATGTATTTGCATTAAATACTGTATAGACTAGAACAGTCCTATAAAAAACAATAGTAGATTTAACATCAAAATTTAACATGTAATGTTAATGTTTCTAATGTAACCTTCTGTTGAAGATGTAATTAGTAGCTAGTAATTAATTACTTTTATAGAGTAACTTAACCAACACTGGTGTTTCGGAATTGTCGTCCCTTACCATAAACGTTAGTTTCAACACACTACTAACTCAACCAGGCCTCACCCCTTTATTTTGCGTATGCCTTTGGTGGGAATTATTTAAACGAGGAATATTGTGATGTGTCTGTTCCTGGAAGAAAACTCAAGACTACAATCGAGGTGTTTCAGGGAGTTCAGAAACAGTGTGCACTGATATGGAGAATAACTCTAGACTGACTTTGTGCTTTGTAACTTTGCAGACCTTGTTCATGCTCAAACAGCAACATTACACACTAAAGAAAGTTGAAAATGTAAAAAAATAAAAGCATAACAGGTCCTCTTTAAATCATAAAAATGTCAAATTAAAATAAAAAAATGGTAAAATAAATAAATAAAACATACTAAAAAGGTGAAGTATTTCATTTGTTTACCCGCATGTCATGTGACAATTAACTGACATCAGAGAACTGTCAGTCAACATGCAAATGTGTTGTTGAACTACTTATTTATTAACTTGAAATCTCAGAGGGTACTTCAAGTAACTATTTTAGCTCAAAGGGATTCTGCTGATGAAAAGAATAGGGAATCCCTGTTCTACACAGACATCTCACCTAAACACTTCCAGAGGAGCTAAAATGGTAACCACAATGTCCTCGATGGAAGGAATGGCAGTCATGGAAGTCAGAGAGATCTGCAGTGTCCAGGCGAAACGCAACATCACATCTTCTATAATGGCAGAGTAATAGTAGGCCTAAAAGGAAAAGGAAGTGACATCATGACGGTTAGAGGTAACATATGAATATACCTGCTGACAGTTATAATATCCCTGCTGAAAAAACATCTTAAACCAACCTAAGCTGGGGAGACCAGCTGGCTGACCAACTAAACCAGCTTAAAGNATATATATATATATATATATATATACAGTATATGTGAATAAAAGCCTAAATTAAATCTGTTCAAGCCTCTTTAGAAGGCTTGGATTAAGTTTGATTCATATGGATTTCTTTTATGATCTCTTCATGAACATCTTGAACCATTTTGGTGAATCAATAGAGGGAGAGAAATCTCTCAGATTTCTTTACAAATATTCTTCTAATTGTTTTCCAAAGATAAACTAAATTCTTACGGGTTTGGAATGACATGAGGGTGAATAATTGATGACAGAAATTAAATTTTTGGGTGAACTAACCCTTTAAGAGCAGCAAACTAACTGGTTAGTTAGATTATTTTGCTTTGCACCTCAGAAGGTTTGAACCTACAACATTGTGCTCACCAGAGCAGATCTTTGACCACTACATCACATCACCCATCATGAACAAATTACTGTTTTACTATATGATTTGACAATCAAGATGGCGTATTAAGATGGCAGATTATTTTCTGCCATATCTTACTTTATGTGGGTAAACAATCTCCTCTCTCAAGAAGGTATTCTCGCCTGCGTTGCGGTCAAAAAGACCCCAGTCCATCTTTAGGTCCCAGATCAGCGTATAGAGTGAACTAACAACTGAAGACAGGATCAGCATGTAGAAAAACACCTCAGCGTCAGCATGTTTCTGATCTGAAACAGAGAAAGTCACAAGTGAATTTGACACTATGTCCACTAGAGGGAGACTGGTTACCATCCATCTATCTACACTTCAAGAAAGGCAGTTGGATTCCAGATACAGATTTTGTTTTTGTTTTAGACTGTTTACATTACTAATGCCATTGTGTCTGTGGCTATTCATCTAGGTCACTGAAAGGTCATTCAATGTCAAATTTCCATGTCAAATACTAATATTTTTATATTATTGCATGATGACCAAAAATGCACCTTAGTTACATGAACAATAAAAAATATTTTTTATATAAATTTGAAACTAGCCTGTACTTTTTTACTTTCTGTCTGTGTTTACTGATAAAAAACAGTAAATAAATATGTCCAAATCTACACTACCATTCAAAATTTTGGGGTCAGTTTTATTTTCAAAGAAATTACGTTTTATTTATCAAGGATGCATTAACTTGATCAAAAGTGACAATAAGGACATTTATATAATGTTTTAAAAGATTTCTTACAAATAAATTCTGTTCTTTTGAACTTTCTATTCATCAAAGAATCCTGAAATATTAAGGTTTCCACAAAAATATTAAGCAGCACAACCATTTTCATCATTGATAATAATAAGAATTGTTTCTTGAGCAGCAAATCAGCATTTTAGAATGATTTCTGAAGGATCATGTGACTGAAGACTGGAGTAATGATGCTGAAAATTCAGCTTTGCATCACAGAAATAAATTACATTTTAAAATATTTTTAAATAGAAAACTAATATTTCATCAATATTCGATATAGTTCTTAGTATTCTCCCTCCTGTCTTATCATTATAACAAGTATATGAAGAGAAATACATCTAATTTAATGAGCAACTTTTTTTTTTTTTTTTTTGCTGCAACTATGACCAAAATTGCAAATAGTATAACCCTTATACATAAGAAACCTTGAATCAACTGCATTTAATATAATCTGTTGAAAGGCAGACGATAAAAGCTGTATGGGAAAAGGAATTAGCAACTAATATCGATGATGACAAAGCACTGGAGAATATATGGAATCATGCCAAAAGATATCCATTTTGCACAGTAGCAATACAATTCCAAAAAAAGAGTATACTGAAATATAAGAATAAAAGCTGTCCTGCAGTACAACATTAGAGCACCAGTGTAAGTTAATAGGGGGCGAGACATTTATCAGATAGTGGAACAAGGCAGGTCTCAGGTCAGTGAATGGTTAAATCTCTTAGGCCTCAGACAGCAGACGGTGCTGAATCTGGAACAGGCCCATCAGTCTTAATAAAGCCTTTCACACGCTGCCATCCAGGCGCCAGGAAACCAGCGGAGGACATTTTCGCCGGAACACCTAATAGCCCTGTCCATCCTATTTCAGAGCTGAGCTATGAGTGCCCATGCTGAATATGGTGTCCCTAGATTACCCAAGATGCTCCAGATGCTCACACCAACAAGACACTTTAAGAGTGCAATGCAAGTCTAATCTCCTCACACAGGCCAGAAGCAATCAAGAGAAGCATAAACACTTGGGCTAATATTAAAGTCACCATGAAATTAAAATTGACAATTATTTTTTAATGGAATATTGCAGTATTTATTGTTTGCCTTCATAATCTTTAATCAAAATAACTCCCCCTCCCTCTTGCAGCGACATATCTTCTCTTCTCTGATGACATGTTTACTGGATTGAGGAAGGGACAACCTGTCACTCACATGACATCACAGCTATAGCAAAGCACAACCATCCAATCAATTCCTAATAGACAAAATCAAGTCCCGCCCTACATTTTTCTTGTTCGAGAAGTCGTTTAACTTGGATGTACGTCACAATACGGAAGAAAAGACTATCGCAACTTCCGTTTCATGCTGACTTTAAGTCTTGTGTTTCACAATAATATACTGCAACATATTTATACATTTGATACACATAATTATTATTTCACCTTTACCCAAAAGCAAAGCTCCATTCCAAGATCATCTATGAAAACTAAGCTGTAAAGATGGATAATTCATGAATCTTCATAGCTTTGACATCACATCTCTGAGAATATTAATATTTGAATGTCTAGATCTACATTTCAACGCATGTTTAATATTAAGAAACAGTGTGCACTATGAATGTAAGGTCGAAGTTAGCTAATTATATCAGAGGTCAGTTAACCTATAGAAGTCTTAAAGGTACAGGAGCACAAATAGCCTGTGTAATTCAGAGGTCAGAAAGAGAAAACGGTCTTGAAAAACGAAAAAATATTTTTAGGGCACAAGAAACATTGACTAACATTATGTGAAATAAAAGAAAATAATATAATATAACTTAAAATGCTACAAAAGTGAATATGGTTGCTATAAAACTGTATCCTATTTCTGAAACACAATACTTTGATGATCAAAATATTTGGCCCATTATATTTTGCTGTAGTATAGGGTCTCTTTGAAGCAGGCAATTGCATTTGCAAGATAAATAGATATATGTTAGATCTGACAATATGAGATTAAAGGCATTGGCCAATAACCGTACCAGTTTGTCAACTGATAATACATATTTCTGTTTTCAAAGTAGTAGTAAATTTAGTAATAGTAATCTTTGAATATCAAAATTTAGTCATCTCATTTGTCATCATTAAATTGAACTATGCAAATACAGGCCATCTGCTACTCTGCTCAAAAAACCCATGTCGGTCAACCACTACTGGTCACACTGAACTTTCAGTTTAATCTCATTAACACATTGGCAGATTTATGTAAACATGAACTGTGATGACCCAAACCCATTTCCCAAAGGACCAGAAATCCCTTTCAATATCCCCTGAGTCCTCAGACAGAAATAGTTTTCATCCTTTGAACATTGTCTCTCTTTGGTAATAGAGTACAGAATATGAAATAGAATGTGTCACTCTCTGCACCTGACCACATGACAGGAACATGACAAAGAAAATAAAAAATAAACAAAATAATAGAATAGAAAAGAACATCACGGAGTTTAAAGTCCAGGCAGGTAAAGATATTAAAATTCCAATTAAACATTGACCATGTTAACTGATTAATCTGTACTAAACGGTAATATTTATGCACATGAAGGGGGTAAACACTTCACAACAATGATGTTTAAAATCAAGCTGTGATGACTACATACAGCCATCTCTTGTCAATCATTCCTGCGTACTTCATCTATATGAATTCCTGGGTACACATGAAATGGTTTAAATCTGTGCAATGAAGCCATCAGAGCAGGTAAGCGCAGGTGTTCATGTACAAATCTCTATAGCTCTCCTCTAAGATGCTTGTTTTGATCAAAGATCCAGGTCTGATACAGAGAGAGAAAAAAAAAATCTAATCATATTTCAGCAGTTCAGAGCTTCATCATTATTCTAGCGATACACTCACACCGTTCTGTCTCGCCACAGGCAAGCAATTACAGCTCAACCTCCTCTGGATAGTCCATTTTCATTCATTTCCTCTTTTATTTTTTGCTCTCTTTCTCTCTCCCCTCATATTTTTCTCTCCCCTTTAATCGTTTTTTAACTTCTAGTATTCACATAGCATCTGTCCTTTAATCTCTGTTTGGATTTTGCTGTCTTGTTGGATGTCACTGAACTCTTCAGCCGAGCTTGATCTCAGATCGGCGTTTCTCATTAAAGTGTAAATGATATCTTTGAGGATATCGACCCTCTACCATTTCTACAATCACTTTTACAAAGAAAAACAACACAAAAAAACCACAAAAGCAGGTGTAATGAAGTTATTGACATGAGAACGGATAAAATAAATACACTTCTGTCATGACAACTCTAGGAGTGTTTGGCATGGTGATGGGTTTGGCAATGTTGATATATTTGGTCTTGACGGAATAGATCTGCTACGTTACTGCTGCTGTTGGTTATTGCTGCTGCATCTGCTGCTGCTGTTGGTTATTGCCGCTGCTGCTGTTATTGCTGCTTGCTGCTGGTCTTGACAGAATAGATCTGCTATGTTGGTGCTGCTGTTGGTTATTGCTGCTGCTGTTAGTTATTGCCGCTGCTGCTGGTTATTGTTGCTGCTGCTGTTATTGCTCCTGCTGCTTTTGGTTATTGCCTCTGCTGCTGTTATTGCCGCTGCTGCTGTTATTGCTGCTGCTGCTATAGGTTATTGCTGCTGCTGTTGGTTATTCTTGCTGCTGTTGGTTATTGCCACTGCTGCTGTTATTGCTGCTGCTGCTCTTGGTTATTGCCGCTGCTGCTCTTGGTTATTGCTGCTGCAACTGCTGCTGCTGCAACTGCTGCTGCTGCTACTGCTGCTGCTGCTACTGCTGCTGTTGGTTATTGCTGCTGCTACTGCTGCTGTTGATTATTGCTGCTGCTGCTCTTGATTATTACTGCTGCTGCTACTGCTGCTTCTGTTATTGCTGCTGCTTCTGTTGATTATTGCTGCTGCTGATGATTATTACTGCTGCTGTTATTGTTGCTGTTGTTGCTTAATGCTGCTGCTGCAGAGCAAGTACAGGACTTGCTACTGCCAATACAAACACGACATGCTGCTGTGAGCAAGTAAGACATGCTGCTACTGTACAATATAACACATTAATTACCCGTAGCAGATCTATACAGGTGGAGCTGCGGAAGGTGGAGGGTTTCTGAAAGCGTCCTGCACTGTTAAGGCAAATGCTAACCACGTATTTGAAGGTTGAGCATGTGAGCTCATTGCCTATTGATACAGCAGAAACCAATCAGCTGTGCCCTTATAGAGAATGATGTGATTGCAAGCAGGTTGAGTTAAGGACCTATTAGCCTGCGCCATCTAGAGTTTCATGACAGAACTTTGGATTTACCAATGCAAAAATGGCCACTTTAATGCTAGTGTGCAGGGCGAGTAACACATCAAACTTAGGTTACAAATCACTCCTTATTGGGATTGAACCAACAAATTGGGTTGCAAATCTAAATTTTACCAAATTAAGCCACACCATGAGGAAATAGGCTGAAAAAGTAGTGTTCTGACTGCTTCTTATTCTTACCACTGATCTTAATCTCTCACATCTATTTGGCTTATGACTAACGTTAATTGAAACATTAATTATGCTCAGGCATGTTGCATTCCTTTGGGATTAGTTTACATGAAAACTAAAACAAATCGAATTCATAGACTCATTTATCAGGGCAGCTTGTATGAGTGAACATCAGTTTCAATCAGGGCACAAATGATGGAGGTGATTTCTGATGCATTCATATATTAAACTGGCTCACTGCCAGGAACATCTCGGGCGAATCCTAATGAGTGCATCAAATGCATGGCGAGATTGCCATGTTGGGTCGAATGGGGCCTCTTTCACTCCTATGAGGCAGATGCTCTGGGCTGCGCTCCAGATTTCATCTATATCACTGATACAGAGATGTTGCTAATACACACTGAAGTATGGACAGGCTGTCCACCAACATTTGGATACCTCAGAGCATAATTCTGTTAAATGAAAACATAAATGCAGTGGCGTAAAATGCATCCATGCTTGATATTTAAACACTGACATTTCAGGGAAATAACCAGAAACGACTGTGTGTGCATATAAATAATAAAATGGATGAAACGGCTTAGCGGAGTGCTTTGAGATCGATTTGGGCAAAAGTTGTCTTTCCGAAGAGATACGGGAAGGCATGGAGGATGAATGTTTGATAAGAGAGAGTGAGACAGACGAAGAGACATGTTTGAGCAGCAGTCTTCGCACTTCAGATGGATTTCAGTAGCAGAATAATCAGACGGTAATTGTAGATAGAGACGAGGGATATGTCTGGAATCTTAATGGCATGCTTTTAAACTCTTTAAGACTTCATGTGAACAGAATGCAGGATAATTGCTGTGATCGAATGAAAAATGTGGTGTTTGGCGACAAATGAGTTTTTATAAAGCAGGGTGGCTCTTTTTCAAATGCATACATGAAATGTCAACCTGTTTCTTCTTGGTACAATTCCTCTATAACAAAATTGAGATGTCTTCTTTTTGTGTTGCTATATAAACCAGTCTTTAACAGACAAGGACAGGCTCAGGGTCATGTTTTCTTTCTCAAAACATGCTTTTGTTGCCTGTTCAACTGTATCTGTAGGCAAACAATGGCAACCAGGTGCTCTTTGTATTGAACATTTTACACTGGAGTCAATGTTAGATTACAACAGCAATTCCAACAGAACAATAAAAATACATTGTATTCAGGATATTAGAAAAAAACACTCTTTCTTGTTTAACCTAAACAATTTTTTACCCAGATTCCCTCAAGATAAAAATACTTATTTCTTGGCATAAACCTTCAGACAGTTGTGTTTTTCAAGCTAATTCTAATTATTCTAATTATAACATGCTTTGATGAGTGAATGTTCTGGTCACATGATCACGCAATGTTTGTAATTGACTGCAGATTGTTTGTTTTTACCTTTATGAGTTCTGTAGAGGGCTGCAAATGTGACCACAAAGAAGGTGGTGGAGTATTTCCCAGCATTCACCAGGTGAGGGAAAGCCCTTTTGGTGTCACGGTAACGTCGCAGACACTGAACAAACCGCAGCCATGCAGGCAGACAGTGGATGATGGCCCGAACTCCGTAAGAGTAGCTGTTACACCTTTCATCACCTTATGCAGAAGGAGAAACTTATGAAAGCATGTTGATATTATCAAGATTATTCTCTCAGTATTGCAGTAGAGTAATATCAAAATATATCCCAACATATACTGGATCATGTATTTCTGCAAATTAAATGATGACTTTATATTATAGTTCAGGGCTCAACAATTACGATTTTGTCTTGCAAACTTAAACAATTCATTTGGATAAAATGTATGAAGAATATACAGTATCTCACAGAAGTGAGTATACCCCTCACATTTTTGTAAATATTTTATTATATCTTTTTATGTGACAACACTGAAGAAATGACACTTTGCTACAATGTAAAGTAGTGTACAGCTTGTATAACAGTGTAAATTTGCTGTCCCCTCAAAATAACTCAACACACAACCATTAATGTCTAAACCGCTGGCCACAAAAGTGAGTACACCCCTAAGTGAAAATGTCCAAATTGGGCCCAAAGTGTCAATATTTTGTGTGGCCACCATTTTATTCCAGCACTGCTTAACCCTCTTGGGCATGGAGTTCACCAGAGCTTCACAGGTTGCCACTGGAGTCCTCTTCCACTCCTCCATGATGACATCACGGAGCTGGTGGATGTTAGAGACTTTGCACTCCTCCACCTTCCGTTTGAGGATGTCCCACAGATGCTCAATAGGGTTTAGGTCTGGAGACATGCTTGGCCAGTCCATCACCTTTACCCTCAGCTTCTTTAGCAAGGCAGTGGTTGTCTTGGAGGTGTGTTTGGGGTCGTTATAATGTTAAAATTCTGCCCTGCGGCCCAGTCTCTGAAGGGAGGGGATCATGCTCTGCTCATTCATGGTTCCCTCAATGAACTGTAGCTCCCCAGTGCCGGCAGCCCCCGACCATGACACTCCCACCACCATGCTTGACTGTAGGCAAGACACACTTGTCTTTGTACTCCTCACCTGGTTGCCGCCACACACGCTTGACACCATCTGAACCAAATAAGTTTATCTTGGTCTCATCAGACCACAGACCCTCATCAGACCACACTAACGAGTCTGCTTGTCTTCAGCAAATTGTTTGTGGGCTCTCTTGTGCATCATCTTTAGAAGAGGCTTCCTTCTGGGACGACAGCCATGCAGACGGATTTGATGCAGTGTGGGGCGTATGGTCTGAGCACTGACAGGCTGACCCCCCACCCCTTCAACCTCTGCAGCAATGCTGGCAGCACTCATACGTCTATTTCCCAAACACAATCTCTGGATATGATGCTGAGCAGGTGCATTCAGCTTCTTTGGTCGACCATGGTGAGGCCTGTTCTGAGTGGAACCTGTCCTGTTAAACTGCTGTGCTGCAGCTCAGTTTCAGGGTCTTGGCAATCTTCTTATAGCCTACGCCATCTTTATGTAGAGCAACAATTCTTTTTTTCAGATCCTCAGAGAGTTCTTTGCCATGAGGTGCCATGTTGAACTTCCAGTGACCAGTGTGAGAGAGTGAGAGCAATTAACACCAAATTTAACACACCTGCTCCCCATTCACACCTGAGACCTTGTAACACTAACGAGTCACATGACACCGGGGAGAGAAAATGGCTAATTGGGCCCAATTTGGACATTTTCACTTAGGGGTGTACTCACTTTTGTGGCCAGCGGTTTAGACATTAATGGTTGTGTGTTGAGTTATTTTGAGGGGACAGCAAATTTACACTGTTATACAAGCTGTACACTCACTTGTACATTGTAGCAAAGTATCATTTCTTCCGTGTTGTCACATGAAAAGATATAAAATATTTACAAAAATGTGAGGGGTGTACTCACTTCTGTGAGATACTGTATGTCACCAAGGTAAAATCATTTAGCTGAATGACATGGATGAGGTTTTATCACTTATAATAAATGAATCAGTAATGGGTGGAATATAATAAACAAATAAGCAATGAGTCATAAGCTTATTTTATAGAATTCTAGAAATTTCTAGAATTTAGAACTGTCACAGAGGTATATTATATCTTTATATATTTAAAATTAAATAAACAGAAATATTATTAATTTATTTCATTTCAATTCAATTGCAATTTTAAAAAAAAAATAATCAGTAAAACAAACATTTTTATTATTATTATTACCATTAACATTTAAAAAAAAAATATTTAGTATTTATTTGCAAATAAAACTCTGAACTATTCATCCGACCAGGCCAGCAGAAAAAAGCGATAGTGTTGAGCCCTGTTGCTCACTTTCTCTTTGCCTTTCTCCACTCACTTTCAATCTTTTTCTTTCTCAATATTTTCCTGAGCTGGTGTGACACATTTCTGCACCATTAGACAGCTGTTGATGCTCTGAATTTCCTGGTCCATTTCACATGATTTACTCCACTGAACCTGAAGAACTCCTGTCTGTGTTGACACAGCCTGTGCAATCTTAATTCATATGCAAGGGCAACTAATCATAACCGCCTATTCATCTATTATTACATATAAAATTGAAATTGGGATGGCTTAACATGAATGACTCTGTCAAAACTTGAATCAGTACATTATAGGATGGCTTCATTCTGAATCAATTACCATATGTGGAGGGCAGTAATCCGCTACGATCTCCCCACTGCAGCTCCATGCTGTAGTAACAGACCAGATACTCCAGATCCGAGAGCACAATGACCAGGGAATTGAGTTGATCCGCCAGCCAGAAGTCTGCAAACTCCACTCGGTGGAACGGGGCAGTGAATACACGGAACTGAGAAAAAACAAACACAGGAAATATGATGCATAAATATTCATACTGTGTACAGTAATTATGTGGACAATAATAAACAGCAGAAGTCATCTGAAGTGCTATTTCTCTCAGGATAAGGTGCTTTATGTATAACAGCTCATCCCTGAGGCAGAGTGAACTCTATGAGACAGCAAGCGAAATTTTAATGAGAACTCAGCTGGCTGAAAGCAAATCAATGGGGTTTTTATTGGCTGATGATTTGCAATATCAACTCATTGACCTCACCAATAAAACACACACTGTCTGTTATATGTGAGGATTGGGTTAGACGTGTTATACCATTAATCCAGCAAAAATGTCATTTTTCATCATTTTTGACATGTGACTACATATTTAGAAATCATATACAGTGAGTGACAGATGCACATGAAAGAGTAATAACCATTTTTATGCTAAATTGTTTCAAAAAAGGCTTCATACCATTCTGATGTATAAAACTATGTAAATTATTTATATAAAGATCATAAATTATTAAATGAAATATTTTTGTGTGCCAATTTCTTTAGGGTAAACTGTACCAGTGGCTTTGCGATTCGATTAGATTTGGCAATCGATTAAAAAAAAGAACTAAATAATCACACATTTTTCTGTAATTAATCACACCTAACATTAAAGTTTATAATATATTTTTACATTGTAATAATTTCATTAATTTAATCTCCAAATTAATGTAGAAACAACATAAAGACAGAATACTTTAAATATTTGATCTAGCAGAAAATATCCAGAATCAGCAGTTATCAAACACTTCACAGTCTTCACTGCATAATTTAGATTAAAATATAAATTCTTATTAAAGCTACAAAAGTTATTCAATTTAGAGCAGTGAGTGATTTTCTTTTTTTGTTTGATTAATATTAATTGGCAGCAGTTTTATTAGGCTGCTGTCACTTTAAGACCTGCCGCACATGACGTGGATCTGCATCCTATTTTCTCACAACTCTTTGTGTTCATTTAGGACTTTATTTAACTCATTTAAGACTGTGCCTATAAGGATACTTGACAAAGCAGGCATTTTGGCATAATTTTGTGTGTTTTTGTCCGTTCAAGTGCAAAAGACAACTCAATGCGGCCGGCACGCTGAAGTGGCTTTTTGTGTGCATGAGTTGTGTGTGTGTGTGTGTGTGTGTCTGTGTGTGTGTGAATCTCCTGTCACACAGACAGGAGATTCACAGATGAGCATGAAAAACAGATGCCGCATTAATTGCGTTAAATATTTTTAACACGTTAAACTGAACAAATTAATCGCATGCGTAAACATTAATTTTGACAGCACTATTAATAATATTCATGTTTCAAATACTAAAAGTTTAGTAAATAGTACAGTAAACTAATTTAATTTAAGTTTGATAACAAAGATTAACATTTTATGCATGCACATATAAATAAGAGCTGTAAATAAAATTACACGATAGACAATAAATAAAATAAAAAAAAACCAATACATTTAAAATAAATAAAGAACATTATTTATTAAAATAACAGTATTAATTAATTGATTCCAGTGTTGCCCTTGAGTCACATTGTTTTTTTAATGTTATTCTGTGGCACACTCACACTACCTATGAAATGAAATATGTTACCTCTCTCAGCCTTCGGGGCAGTGCTGACATTTCCCAGCAACACACTTTTGCACTACACCGATCTATGCCATCATACTCTTGAGGCTCAAATGCCAGTGAAAATCGATTTCTCCCCACACAAACTCTGATCAGTTATTTTTACCTGATGAAACAGGTGAAGGCAGTCCACAAAAAATTGTTTTAAGCATCCAGGTCTGGATGTGAGGTACATTTCAAGGTTATACAGCTGCATGTGCAATGCACAGCTTGAGTGTGACAGCGCGTTTGAGCTCTGGGAAGAAAGCCACCCACTGTTTGGCCATCAGTACGTGTCGGTTTTAATCTACAGGAAGTGTGTGTGTGTGTGTCTGTGTGTGCTCCAAGGAATAAGGCTCCAGTCTAGGTCAATTAGATGTAGGGAGGGCAGTGAGACAGAGGCAGGCGGCCGCTGATGGCTCCATCCCAATAATGATTGCACAGACACAGTCTTCACATCCGCAGAGATAGAGCCGCAATCTATTTTCCCTCACCTCACTGCCCCATGCCTCACAAAGAGACACATGCATAATCGCACTCGTGCACGCACACAGACCTCACTGAAACACTCCGTACAGTTTTTTTTTTTAAGTAACTGATCCTTTCATTCAGCAATGACACATTCAATTGATTAAAAATTACATTTAAGACATTTATAATGTTATAAATAAACCTACTTTTCTGGACCTTAAATGTGGTAAATTCTCTCGGATTTCATCAAAAATATCTTAATTTGTTTTCCGAAGATGAACGAAGGTCTAACAGGTTTGGAACAACATGAGGGTGAGTAATTAATGACAGAGATTTCATTTTTGAGTGAACTAACCCTTTAAACAGAATATTTGGGGTGGAACTTTATTTAATTAATCTGGAATTGATTGGATCAAGAAAAATAGGCATAGCATATCTGAATGGAGCCAATTACTAAGCATGCAATAATCTGCACTGCCTACATTGTGTTGACGAAAATGGCTCTTCACTATTTATTAATAATGTTTTAGATGTGTAATATGTAAAGGCTTCACAGCATCTGCTGATAAGTTTGGTCTCTCACCAGAAGTTTGATGAGCCAGAAACGGGATTTGTAGTAGGCGGTTTTGAAGGGGTTGATGAGGAAGAGCAGCATGAAGCCGTAGAGGATAAGGGGGTTCGCCTGCATAGGGAGCCAAGTGTAGTCCGCAAACAGACAGGAAAGGATGCTGAGACACCACAACACCCCCAAAAACCCTGCGATCTACAGCAAGAGAAAAGGGGAAAAGATTAAACTGAACATATTTCCTTCCTGTTATTTTATCTGTCAAAATACTGTATACCTTATAGCTACCGTTCAAAAGTTTGGGGTCAGTTCGATTTTTTTTTAAAGAAATTACTACTTTCATTCAGCAAGAATGCATTAAAGGGTTAGTTCACCCAAAAATAAAAATGATCCCATAATTTATTCACCCTCAAGCCATCCTAGGTGTAAATGACTTTCTTCTTTCAGCCAAACACAATCTGAGTTATATTAAAAAATATCCTGGCTCTTCCAAGCTTTATAGTGGGAGTGAATGGTACCTGAGATTTTGATGGCCAAAAAAGAACATCCATCCATCATAAAAGTAATCCATACAGCTCTAGTTAGTTAATAAAGGCCTTCTCAAGCAAAGCGATGCATTTTTGTAAGAAAAATATCCATATTTATAACTTTATAAACTGTAATCATTAGCTTATGGTAACGGCCGTATGCGTGTTCAAGAGAGAGTTGAGTTCCGCCGGAAGAGTGACCTCTGACTCGACGTATAACGAAGGTGTAGCGTAAGCTCGGGTGAAAATTGACAAATGCGAAAATGCAGAGGATAGAGCAAAACAAAACGACGGTCACGAATTAGAAGTCATTTGTCAAGAAGTTTTAAAGAAAAATGTTGAAGGATTTCGATATAAGAAAAGAGGAGCTACGTCATATGTCGGGTCAGAGGTCACCCTTCCGCCGCAACTTGACTCTCTTGTTAATGTGAGGATGGCTGTTAACGGAAGCAAGTGATAAAATTATAAATATAGATATTTTTCTCACAAAACCCATTACTTCGCTTCAGAAGGCCTTTATTAACCCCCTGGAGCTTTTTTGGGATTCAAAATCTCGGGTACCATTCACTCTCATTATAAAGATTGCAAGAGCCAGGATATTTATTAATATAACTCAGATTGTGTTTAGCTGAAAGAAGAAAGTCACATACACCTAGGATGGCTTAAAGGTGAGTAAATAATGGGATGATTTTCAGGTTTGGGTGAACCTTTTGGGTGAACCCTTTAAATTGATCAAAAGAGACAGTAAAGATATAATGTTACAAAAGATTTATATTTCAAATAAACGCTGTTCTTTTGCATCGTGGTTTCCACAAATATTAATCAGCATAATTATAAATGTTTTTTTAGCAGCAAATCAGCATATTAGAATGATTTCTGAAGGGTCACGTTACCCTGAAGACTTGAGTAATGATGCTGAAATTTCAGCTGTGCCATCACTGGAATAAATTTCATATTGAAATATATTCAAATAGAAAACGGTTATTTTAAATGAAAAAAATTCACAATATTACTGCTTTTACTCTATTTTGATCTTGGTGAGTATAAGAGATTTCTTTCAAAACTATTAAAAAAATCTTACCGACTCCAAACTTTTCAACGGTAGTGTATATACAGACTTTCTGTAAAGTTTCCTTCTCCATTATGTGTCTTACCTCAAACAGATGCTGATGTGAAAGATTATTTCGGGGGTTCAGCTCAAAGATCAGCACATGATTGACACCCGCCTGCCTCCAGCCATAAGTGTTAATCCCCAAGAGGAAGAGAAACTGAATCAACAGGAAACCGCCGCGGTAAATGCGCACCAGTGGCCAGATGTTCTGATTACGAATGAAAAAAGCACCTGAGAGGGAAAGATCAGTCACACAGCTGGATTATCAACAAGGTTGTATAAATTACTGCACTGTTTTATCATTAATGAGTTGTATAATAGCAGAAAGGCTGGAATTTATACATTGGATAAGATAAAAATCAACAGGTATAGTTGGTATGTTGGTCTGAGTGTGCAACAAGGTTAAAAACTGTACCAGTAAGGACGAAGGCGACAGCCAGGACAATAAAGACCCCACAATACAGTCCCACACGGAAGGTGGTCCAGGCAGGTGCAGGCTGAGGTTGAGAAAAAAAACGGATCAATGCAATAAATTTCTGGAACACAAGTAATGCATCTCAGTGCAGCTTTTCTATTATGATCTACACATAGACCTAAAAATTAACTTTGCATTAGCAATTGCACATAGGTAAATATTAAAATAACGATAATTTTTAAGCCATGGCAACTTAACATTTCAAGTTCAGTGCATTTTAAAAAAATAAGTAGATGACTTCAACTCAAAAAACCTTGATGCTTTCATTTTGAACATTTTACAAATGCATACTTTTTTACACTTGCGTCATACAAAGGACAGGGGGACAATAAATTCTCCTGATTAAATGTAAAGCAGTATTTTATTCCTGCAGTGTATCGTACATGATGTTCCAGGCAAAGGTGTATCTCTCCACCCACGCTGCCTTTTGCATTACATAGCTCCTGAGGACTTACACAACTGTTACTGACCTACAACTAAAAGTACTGCATGAAAAGACACTGCAGATAAATTTTTCACATATTTTTTATGGGCTATTATTTCGACTAGCATGTTTGTTGTTTCCATGCTGGTTTTGCTTTAGTATTTTGCATTTATCACTAAAATAATCTAAATATACTTGAAATTCAAAATATCTTTGATTCGGCCAATAATTAATGTTAATTAAATTACAGAATGCTTAACCTTCATGTTCTTTTGAAACAGACTTAACCTTCCCAGAGACTACAGTCTTCAGTTGTGTAAAAATAATAACATTTTGAAATGAAATTAACCTCTTATTTTTCATTAAATTGATATTAATAGGTATAAAATTACAATAAAAGAAATCAAAATAAACAACTGGTAGAACCCGAGAATCTTAGCATGTGAAAACTGATTGAATTTTGTCATGTTTTATATTAGGAAGTCCTGAGAACCTAAACATAAGCAACATTTTTCATGGAGGATAGTTGAAGATTGAATCAAGTTGAATCAAAAATGGCCTCTCACATACCTAAAAGGCATTGAAGATAAACAAATAGCATTCAAATGAAAGTCTGAGGTGGACAATCACTTTTCTGTCTCTGCATATACTATGTGAGTTTCTTTTTTCACCTGTGCTGCTCCAAGAGGTGGAACCCTCAGCCTCTTCATGGCCTTCTGACGGTCACCTCCTTCCAGCTCTGTGGTNTCAGTTTTCAAAAGTTATGAAGCATCAACCAGATGTTAAATGCTATTTATATTTTTTTCAAGCTATTAAAATGGCCTCTCACATACCTAAAAGGCATTGAAGATAAACAAATAGCATTCAAATGAAAGTCTGAGGTGGACAATCACTTTTCTGTCTCTGCATATACTATGTGAGTTTCTTTTTTCACCTGTGCTGCTCCAAGAGGTGGAACCCTCAGCCTCTTCATGGCCTTCTGACGGTCACCTCCTTCCAGCTCTGTGGTCACCAGAGCCTGGGCACACAAGGGTCAAAGGTCAGACAGCACATTTCAGTTTGATCATTTCTCCCCTAAAGCTTCATTTATCACTTTCAGCAGCTGCGGGAGTTTACAGTAACACCAATCTGATTATCTTACGAGCAGGAAGTCAAAAGTCTAAACGTGGAGACAGGCAGTCTACCTCGGTCTCAGAGATGAGCTGTGTGATCTTCTTACAGGTGTAGAATGGAGCCACCTCCACATGAGCCACACGCCAATCGGCTCCACGCTGTGTGTCCAGAATCTTATCATGTTTCTTCAGAATCTTGCGGAATCCAGTGAAGTTCAGATTCTGTATGAGGTTTGGGTAAACCAGAATATGAAATTAAGATGTGAAATTGAGCAAAGATGCTACACATCTAATAACAGGAAAGAGCAATCCTCTAGTTCTATACATTGAGACATGTCTACTCATTTCTTATTATTGCTATTTTCCACAATTTAGGATAATGTAATAAAATAATTAGACATTTTAGAAGAAAAGTCACGAAAACAAATTAATATTCCAGCTCTGCGCTCTGGACATCTTTAATAACTGTATTAAAGCAATTCACATGTATGCTGGATACCTGTTGACTGCATTTTGTTCACTATCCACTATCCATTTAAATGTCACTTTTGTAAAGAAATTCATATGTAAGCACAGCCAATATTTGTGTATGAAATTTATTTCAAGAATTCAACCATAAACCCTTAGATTGGGGTTTCCCATCCTTGGTTCACTGGTTCATGAAAAGCTAACAATTACATAAATTGTAAAAGTGTGAAATTTAAATAAAATAAATTTTAAAATATAAACAAATCAAAATAAGACACTAAAAAAAAAAGAAGTATTTAATTTGTTTACCTGCATGTCATGTGACCATTAACTGACATCAGAGTACCATGAACATGTGAATGTGTTATTATTAAATTAGTAAAATTTAAATTTTAGTCCAAAGAGGTTTGGCTGACAAATAAGTTTGGAATGCTTTAGATGAAAAAGGTTTTAAAATCATGAGAAACATAACTTAAGTTAAATGTTTCTAAACTGATGGAAGGATAATATGGAAATATGGGCAAAAAAGAACATGGAAATATGTATAACATTTGTAAAGTGTGCAGGAATGAAGATAAAATGAATGAAAACCCAGCTGAAAAGAGCAGCATATGTTGAGCTTTGAGTGCTCTTCTCAATAGAGAACCAAAAAAAAAAAAAAAAAAA
>RJVU01071502.1:3102492-3116267 GCA_003731715.1 Anabarilius grahami
GGAGTTGACCTGTTCCTGACAGGTCAACACTCAGAAGAACAACAACAAAAAACATGACAAATATCAGACCTGGTAGTTCTGCAGGAGAATGAGGCTGAGGTAGAACTCGCTGAAGGCCAGCTGCAGGTCTTTGATGTTGCGATGTTTGTTGCGCTCCTTGTTGGACAAAGGCAACACCGTTTTGCGGCGACTGCGCAGCCCTGGAGCGTTGCTCTCTCGCTGGGCATCCAGAGATGTCTGCAGCTCATTTTGCAAAGTTGCAAATCGCCGCTGCGCCTCAGCCAGTTTCTCTGTGAAGATCAAAAAAGAGAAAGAAATATTAATAATTCAGTTTTATTGACAATTATTATTTGATTTGATTATGGACTAATGATTTATGAAAATTGGGTGTACGCCAGGACGGAAAAAGACAATCTTAATGTATTAAGAACTATCCAACTATGTCTGTTGAGAGACATAAAGCCTGCTTGGCTTACAACCATGCAATGAGATGCACCAGAATCCATTTTGCATGACAAATAAATCCCTCATTCTACCCATCAACAGGAAAGTAAAGCAGACAGATTTCCTGTCAGAGATGAGCCTCTTCCTGTAAGGGCGATATCTCAGACAGCATTATCCATGCTGGCCTGCATCCCAGTCCAGTTTGATGAACAGGAGCCTGCTAACCCATCTCACTTTCAGAGGAAGGAAATGGGTATTAGGTTCAACAAGTAAATACTGGGAGCCCTTCTGCCATATGGGTTATAACTGTCAGTGAGAGACGGCAGAGTCCAGGCTGAAAAGGAGAATGTGGAGGAGAGCTGCCACACTTTGTATCCTCAAGGATATTTTGTCCACTTCCTCAGGGATTTCTTCTAGAACAGCCAATATTGTATGAAGAATCCCAATTTTAAAAGGTTTTCAATTCAAATACATTTATTCTTATTATATATATATATATATATATTGTCAGTAATATTATATATTATTTATAGTATTTTTATGTGTATATTATTTAAATCTTTTATTTATTATATATATTCTTACACCTATAAATCTAACCTTTTTTTCCATTAAATGTTGTGGTTTTCTTTACAAGAACAGCCGAAAATTTGCATAAACTTTCATAAAAACTTGCTGAAAAATAATGGAATACATGGCAAAACATTACATTGGTTTATAATTTTCAACTCATTTTTACAAATGCTACAAAGACAAGTCATTTTTACCACTTCAGCTAAACCCAATTTATGTTAGCTAGCTTAAAGGCTAGCAGTTTGTAAAGTTGACAAATAGAATTTGCAAACAAATGCCACAGAAAAAAAGTTTGCAAAGCATTAAAAATGGATGTCCATAATAATAATAAAAATATAGCTGCGAGCAGCAATTAACGGGGTTCAAGCACTTTAAGTCCTTTAAGCACATGCGTAAAAAGATATCGATCATAGATGGAAAAGACCATTACGGCCAATACATGCACTTTACCATATGAAATAGATGTTTTTTTTAAAGCTTTTTAACAGTTATCGAGGTTAAGCCAAAAACCTAGGACTAGTTCGCCAAAGTTGGTTTGAACAGCAGCGGTCCTAGAGGCAAAGTTGCTCAGAATGAGTTCTACCATGTGGTACGAATGTCATGGGCGTGTGAGGAAAATTACGCTATACACAATCCTTTACACAAGTGAAAAATGTGAAGGTGCCACCTGGTTGCCAATTTCTTTCGAATTTCTCACAGGCCTCCATGGCCATGAATCAAACAGGCCTAGCGAGTTTCGTTCCAATCAGTCTCCATTAAACTTGTCTGATAGCTGCTCAAAATTCATTGGCTGCCGCCGGCCATGTTTTTCGAGATACGTAAATATCCTCAAAGGCAGTCTTGGCACCTTGGACAAAGACACCACATGCCAATTTTTTAAGTCAATCAGACTAAGGCCCGGTTTCACAGACAGGGCTTAGCCTAAGCCAGGATTAGGCCTTAGTTCAATTAGGACATTTAAGTAGCTTTTATAAATGAACACTATAAAAAAAAACATTACTGGTGTGCATCTTGAGACAAAACAATGGCTCTAACATATTTTAAGATCTGTCAGTGCAAGTTGCTTTCAGTTAAATCAGCTCAAACATGCAGTTTAGTCTAGGACTAGCTTAAGGACTAGTCTGTGAAACCGGGGGTAAGGGTTGTGTAGTTATAGCTATTTTAATTTTTTTCCATGTTATAGCGCCACTAAGTGGCCAGTCGCAGCATCCTTTTCCATGCGACCACAGAATGAGCTCTTACGCATGTGTGCTGAGTTTGGTGAAAATATATCATTCCATTCATGAGTTATAGCCATTTTAGTAAAAGTGGCTCCACCCACTTTGAATGTTTTGGCAGGCCCCAGAGACTTTAGAGCTCTTGCTGCACTGGTTTGTTTCCGATCGGGCCAAAAACTTAGTACTAGTTTGCAAAAGTAGGTTTTAAAAAAAATGCAAAATACCCGAAAAAATTACGTACTTTTCACCGCTGTAGCGCCCTTGTCAGGCCGATCGGGGCGAGCCTTGGTAATGTTGTAGATGGTGTGAATACTACCAACCCTCAAAGTTTCAAGTCTCTACGACTTACGGTTTGGTCCGCCGATCACTTTTAGGCGAGAATGCTGATCCTAGTCAATTTTAACAATTACAATAGGGTTTCAGCACTATGTGCTTGAACCCCTAAAAAAGTAAGATATATAGCACTGGCTGATATAGGGAATGTCCAGGAAAAACATTGGCTGTGAATAGAAGATGTGACCTTAGGATAGTACAACATATCGAATGAACGGCACAAACTCTTTCGTGCCAATTGAAATAGTAGTCTATAATAGTCTAACTAAGGTCTGTGCTTCTGCAGGCTGATCGTGGTGGCTAAGATGGTGCTAAGAATTTATGTGCTTAGCAGATCTCATCCACTGGGACAAAGACTGCATGTACTGAAGGTTTACAAGCTATGTTGTTAATTCAGGACCACTCAGGGGGAGGCAGGGGTCTCAGTCATAACACAGTCTGGGTCAACCAGACAGAATTAGTTATGGTGCAGTAACAGCGGCTGCCATCCTAATATGGATTTCAGTTTCTAATTTATCAAATATGATAAGGCCTTGCAAATCACTACATAAACCTTGAAAACAGGCCTTTGTATGCATGGACAACAATATGTGCAGAATGACACTGTATATTAGCTAACATTTATGTTTTTTGACATCTTTCAGTTTTATCTTATGCTACTTTCGAGTGAAGGAAGCTTTATCTTATTTTGCCCTTGTGGAAAAACATCCGTGTTTTCCAAAAGGACAGCATAAGATAAAGTATGGGGTCAGAGATTTTTCCAGCTTACTGGACTTGCCAGCTTTCTTTGGCTGGGCAACTCGATTAGAGTTTATTTTGGTCCGACCATCAAACCTGCAGCACTGAGAGAATTAATGATTTTCAGTGGCAACTGGAGCATAAAAAGACTAAACAAGATTATCAGCAGAATTAATGCTTTCCTTTCGTGTTAAATTATTAATGTACATCTGCTTCTTTGTTTCAGTATAAATGCTGATCCCTCTGTAGCATCTCATTTTGAGATTTTAATTTCGAGCAGAATTAGCTATTGTTATATTCTCATTTATGATGCATGCTAACAATGCATCAACATGCAAACAAAGCATCAATCTCAAGCTTTCAATATATGTCTGTTGTTCTATCCACTAACCAGCCACTAGAGGCAGTAGAGATCAGACATTCCTGTTACCCTTAAGTCAATGCAACAACACAGCTTATGTTGCAGTGCATTTATTATCAGTCCAAACATAGTCTAGGCCTATTCCCCTTGACGCATGTTAAAACGACTATGGCAGGCATTACATATTACATCATGTTCCCAAATAGTGCTGTACACCCTGACCTCATGCACAGGGAATCCCTTGATGGCATTTAGCAGGCCGCTGCAGTTCAACCACACACAGTAAAGTTTGTTTCCACTTGTGCCATTTATGGGTTACAGAATGAAGGCAATAATAGTAGCCAAACAGAAAGTATTATAAGAAGTTAACTATTAGTGATGGTCAATGCGGAATGAGGCTCTGTAATCCTCAAAAAGTTATTTGTAAGACTGATTATGGGTATGTACTTGGAGAGATTGTTTAATTAATGTTGTATACATTAACAATCTCTCCACAAAAATAAAGTACATTTAAAGAAATTTTAAACGTACCATTTAAAGAAATTAATAATTTGAAGGAAATTAATACTTTTCTTCAGCAAGAAAACATTAAACTGATCAAAAGTGACAGTAAAGACATTTATAATGTTACAAAANTGAATAGAATGTGTTGATCTTGGAGAGCTCCTTTTCGCATGTCTGAAAGAACTTCTCCTCAAACTTGGCATAGTACCTTTTAACGGTGTCTTCATCTGTGACTGAAAGAGACAAAACACAAAGACGTAAATCTGTGTTCATTTTCATGTTCAGCAGTGGGCACTTATACACTCACACTAGAGATTAATATATCCATATTACCATTTACAGCCTCCATCTTTTATACTGACTCTTCAAGGCCTAAGGGAGTTATAAAACCAGTGCTTTGAGCTTTAAACAACAAATCTTAGTCTAAATTCCAAATGTATATGTATATATGTTAAAATGTACACAATAATGGTTGATAAATGTTTAATGTTTAAACATGTTTTACAGCGCAGCTGTCTGTCTCTTTCAGTCTGCTGTCTTTATTAAAGAAGGAATGCCTGAGGCATCTGGCTGTCAAAATTCACTCAGTCAGGTAAAAGCTTTTAGCATCTATTATATGAAGATGTTTTTTTTTTTTTTTTTTTNTTTTAACAGGGACCATGCACAACACAAATGTTGTGCCAGAGTTAGCTAAACAGCTAATTTGCATCTGTAGTCCCTGTGCAGGATGTTGTTACATAAAATTACAGCACTCCAGACACAGCTGATCACATCCACTTAAGGTTATACAGACTGTGCATCAAACATTGCCTTTGCATATAAACTACAAATGTCAGGTTTATTAACAAACATGTCTGTGGGTTCTATGGTTACATATCAGTTCAGTGGATTTAATCATTATCTCTGATAGGACATCAATAAAGTTTGTGGAAAAAGGCCTCAACTTACACTACTCTTCTGGCACAATAATGTAGAGGATTGATTATATAAAAATTGGAAATACATAACATAAATCTAATTTCATTTTATTTTCATAAGAAACACAGAACATAAGAATATAACAGGCTTACAATTTACATTTTGTAAACGAGAACCTGTTATTTGCAAAATAATATTGTGCATTACCAAATGAAACCAAAATAATTATGTGCATATTATTATTTGCATTTATTGTGGCCATACTTGTTCAAAGTTTTTTTTTATGAGCATTGCACTGTCAAAATGATTTTTAAATAAAACAAAGATTACACTGGTCTACAATATTTTAGAAGTCATCTTCTTCAGAGATAAAATGTGCTATTTATTATGTATTTTGAAGTGCTGAATTCAAATATGATAATTAAAACAACTGATTGGCTACTGTTTTTATATTTTACATCTATGTATATAAGTAAAAGGGCTATATAAATAAAATTTATTATGAAAAACAAGGCAGAAAGCTATTATGTACAAAGTTTAGTCCTATTCACCAAGTGACTACTCTTCACTTCTTGGCTTGTCTCTTGTATTCCTTAAATGGAGCATCTTTTGTCCCTGTCCAGCAATAGTCTGCAAGCATTGATGGGCTCTATTTGCTCCATTTGAATTTATCTGAACTGTTCACACAAGTACGAAGCATCTCTGCTCACTTTGGCTAAACAGAAATGTGTCCCAAAATAAAACACTGACAAGAGAACATGACACTGTATGACAGGAGTGCAAAACTCAGTTCCTGGAGGGCCACAGTCCTGTAGAGTTCAACCCTAATTAAACACACCTGATCCAGCTCATCAAGTCCTTCAGGTTTATTTGAAAACTACAGGTATGCGTGTAGGAGCAGTGTTGGAACTAAACTCTGCAGGGCTGTGGCCCTCCAGAAATTAAGTTTTGTACCCCTGCATGATTTTTAGAGCTGATATAGGGCAATTTGTTCAGCAGAGTGATATAAGCTTCATTATGATTGCATCATCCACGACTTCTAGGAATAACATGATGCAATGCTTATCATATATGACGCAATACCAGCTTCATGGGCCAGTTGCAAAATCATAGCCATTATGTTAAGACGGTGTCTTAGGATCTAGTATGACCCACTAGCAGTTAGTCAAGGGGCAGTCAGTCTTACTTTTCAGTATCAAATTAGACCAATCCATGTTTTTATGTAACAGACAAAAAAGTTATGAACAGTCTTAAAGAAAAAAATTTGATGACTAACTTGTAAGATTAGTTTTAGCGGCCCCAGATTACATCAATCATTGTTTTGCCTAAAAAGCAATTACTGCCTAAACCCAGTCATAGTTCCAGTCAAAGATGCATTTTAGTCATTTCCAGTTTAAATTGAGATCCCTTCCCTTTATAACTCACTTATCCTCTGCTATATCCAAGTCAAGGGTCGTATATACTGACCCAATACCGTATCTTGAAAACTAGAGCCAATCAACAATTTTAAGCATTCTTTTCATTCTCACTGACCCAGAATTAATAGAGTTTGACTACATTTATTTCAGAAACATTTTGGCTGTAGACCAGTGTTATTAGAGTACGTTTAAAAAAACAAAACAAAAAAAACATTTCAGTCTTTCTAATTCAAAACTGTATGTTTAATTCAATGAGTTACTTTCAGATTCTTTGTATTTGTGAAATTTGCTAGCAATTTCAGAGTGAAAATTCTTTCCACAGCAATTTTTTTTTTCAATGTGCTCTCAAACACTGACAACAAAGAGAGAGAGAAATGCCCCAGGATGAACTCTGACCCCTTGCGTCTCTCTGTGTGATGTATAGCACAGACAGAGAGTAATTCTCTACAACCATGGACACCTGTTCCCCTAAATGACACATTCAGCCCTCATACAAGAACAACACAGCATTCAAGTTCACCACATTTCCAGTGTTCATCATAAACCAAATGTCTGAATTATTGTTTAGCCTTGAAAACAACGTGAAATCAAAATTCTTAATATCTTAATGCGCATTCCAGGTCTTATACTGTGCTGCACAATTTATCTGTGCATGTTATTCTAAAAAATGAAAGTGTTTGTTTTTATAGTCTTTAATCAAAATGTAACAGTCCACAAACACGTAATGTCTGAAACTCCTTGTCTTTTCTGCTGATGGTACCAAGGCTGTGTGAGCATGGAAAAATAATATTAACCAATATCATATAACATCCTCAATCCAATCAAATCCCTATGGCTAATATCCCCACTGAATATTCTGTGCCACAAATGTGTCACATTACAAACATTAAATAAGCCATAAATACAGTTTTATGTCATTTTAACAATATGGCAAGAACGAATAGCACAGCTTGTTACAAGAAAAGCATGTATACTCATTATATCTCTGTGGTCACAGTAACAGAGGAAGCCCTGTGTAATGTCTTTAGTGGTGTCTTCCTGCTGTTCACCACAAGAGCCCTCGTTAGCCTTACAATGGCTTTATGCCTCTGTCATGACCCGGACACAAAGGAACATGATTTCAGCAAGAGACTGACTTCAGAGAGGAGAAAAAGACCACACCGGAAAACAGAGTAGCACGTGCCATGTAGATTTCAATTCTTGCCATTTTGTATGTATGCAAACACAATAAAGGTGCAAGTGTGTGTATCAGTATCAACAAAAATCAAACCCACCACCTTGGCATTACTAGAGCCATGAACACAAAATGCAAGAGAAAAAATTAAGAGAAAATCTTTATGTGGTCTACATTTACTATCATTCAGTTTTGTTGATGGAAGATAACCCTATAAAGCCTACTGTATTATATTTGATATGCAAATTTCTAAGGTCTCTAAATTATCAACAAGATTAAAACTTTGCTGAAAAACCTGTTGTATACATTCTACTACATGCTTTCTGTCGTCTAATTGATAGTTTATATTTTTTACTAAGCCTTTTAGTTTATTTCCAAAACTGTCTGCCTTCAGGTTGTGGTACATGTGTGTTTTTGCTGTGAAATCTTTACTGATTTTTATAAAGTAAATATAAGAATAACTTTTATATCATTAGTAATATTTCAAGATGAACACTTAATGGACTTAAGCAATTTAGGTTTACTTGATTATCCATACATAATTTTAGAAGAAATGTGAGTAAGAAAATATGATAAATCAGGCTTTTGATGATTTCTCTCAATCATCATTGTATTGCATTGCATTATATGTTTTGCCCCCCACAATAAAAACTACAGAGCTTTGATCATAAAACTAAGCATTTAGTTATCATCTTACTAAGGCATATTATTGAGACAACTGATTTTCATATGCATTTTATGTAAAGCCCAAAGTATAGTTCACTTTTTACGCATACGCGAGGGTCAGCGTACAGTGCGCGTGACGTGAATTTCGTCATCAAAAGAGTATGCGCGTACTGTGCGCACACCGCTGGATTTTTGTAACAGTGTGTGCTTGTAGTTACTTGCAGTAGCATGCTTGTAATTAATTGCAGTAATTAATTTATCCACAAGGTGGCAACCATGCCCTGGGGACATCGATTCACAAGGTAGTCAAAGAAAACCTGCATAAACAGAACAGACCGGAACGCATGCGAGCTACAGCGACAATGGAGGCACACATAGACGATAAATTGTGCGAAGAGGTTAGAAAGTACCCTCATTTGTACAACTCTAGCATGAAGGAATACAAAGATATTTACATGGGTTGTAACTTGTGGCGAGAAATTGCTCAAAACTGCGCATGTGTCGAATGCCTGCATATGCGTATGAGTCAAATGAAGTATACTTTCCAAGGCTGTGCATACACTAGAGTATGCATAAAAAAATGAGGAATATACAGGCTTAAGTAGTCTGCTATACTGTTATAAAGATCTAATTGGTCTACATTACAAGCAAGTCAGTATTTCATTTTACTTTTTACCTATATAAATATCACCAAATTGCATATTTTTGCTTAGATTGGGCATCTAAATAAAATTGAGGCATTCTTCCTACTCGAGTGTCAGCTTCATATTTTCCTATATCATAAAAGCCTGATTTATCAAATATAATACTCAAAAAAAAAAAATGTTTTTTAGATTTTGTCTCAAGGTTTAATAAACTGTTCCATTTCAATAAAATCTTTCAGACTGACTATTATTTCATACGTCAGGCTTGGGTTAAACCGATATCCAGAAAAATACTAGGCTGTATCATATTTGTACATTTTAAATATGGTTTTCTTTTCAATCTGTTTGGTTTCATTCATAAAACACATTGACTGTCAGTGCTTTAATTTAAAGAGTGAAGAACAGAACCCTGACATCAGCACACGATTCCTGACTAAGGAACTTCCTGTGTGTTAAATCCTACACATAAATCCTGCACACCAATCCTATAAAGCTGCAACTAACACTTTTTTTCATCTGGGGTTCTCTCTCTCTCTCTCTCTCTCTCTCTCTCTCCCTGTCTCTATAATAGTCTCTTGACAGGCTCACATGAATATAACATTTTCCCTCTGGGTGCCTAGATTTACTAGAACTGACTGTGCCCAAGGATCAAGGGATCAAACTGTGTATTGTTTTACCCAAAAAGTCCTGCAGGAAGAGGATTCCTCTGTCTAGCCTTACGGGGAAAAAGAAAAAAAAAAAGAAAATGCTTTTTTTCCCCAATTCTTTTCCATTAGGATTACATTGCAAGACTGGCAAGTTCAATTGAGCATGTACATGATTTTACGTCGCAGACAAAGAGAGCAATGCATGTACTGTCTAGGGTGAGCGATATCATCTCTCATTAGAGGGCTACTGGTGGCGAGCGCGTGAACACAACGATTCCTCGACCGGCAGCTGTATGACCTCTTCTCATTGTACAATCCATTTAACCGCCTCAGTGCTGTTTATCGCCCTTGTTTTGCTATTTGCATTGTCGCAGCGCTGCCAAACATGGGTGCGAATCCCTTATCTTCCCTCTACACGGAGATCTCAATCATCGCAGTTGAATTAAACTGTACGCCTGGCGGCAATAAAGAGGCACAGGAAACGCTCTGTTGTTGGAGGCTTTTACGAGGGCCCATCATCCTGAGTAAATTAGAGGAGGTGATTATTCACTCTCGCTGGCATGCTCTATTAAAAGGCTGAAGTGTGTGGGTGGGATTGCAGCAGGACAGCCGTGCGGTGGAACCTGTTAAGCAGGAACGATGCATGCTGGGAAAGAGACACAAAGTGAAAACATGAAACGCAGCACATAAAAGCCTCTTACAACCATCCGTTCGCCCCCCTGCCCCCTTGCTAAGTTCAGACAGACCCTCAGAGATGGAGAACCCTCATGGCAGCCCCAGTCTCTCCACCAGCTCTCTCGTCCCTCAAGCCACAATTAGCCCAGCCAATCAGGAAGCTTCTAGGGTTAGGAGATGATTAGCAATGCACATTAACGAGTCTGGCACACCCAGAGCAGCCTCCGTGTAAATAACATGTATAAAAGCAAAGTAAGCATGAGGGAGAAGCTCTTTCGAAGTCTCAGTCTAGACTCATTCATCAGAGAGAGCCGTTCAGCACATTGAGAGTTTAAATCTTGGTTTCTGTAGGGTTGGGGGCGGGGGCCGGAATTCCCGGCAGCATCCACACCGGGTGAATGCATTAGGAAGTGGGGTGGATGACACAGATGGGATGTGAAATGGATGGTGGGGTATGAAATCTGAGCTGGTCAGAGACATGACGCTGCCACGGATTTAGTTCACAAAAATGACACTATGAAATATTCAGCTGTACATGTCATCCTGACAAGATACTTTTAGTAGGTGTCTGCTAGTTCCTGTTCACTTCTAGATTTAGCCAAAGTAAGAGATTTGAGTGGTACTCCACTAAATATATAGGCCAACCATGAGGCACAGTAAATACACTATTAAAATAAATATACTTAAAAAAAAAAAGTATTATAATTAACATTTATTTAGTCAAAATGTGAAATGAATTAATGGTTATATGAAAAGGCATAAAAACAATCAGCCGGTCAATATAAATATATTAAAATTAATATTACAACATTAATATTTTTCACATATTACATCGCTACCTTAAAAAATTCACCTATCATCCTCATCCATCGACCTCAAATATGGCTTATCATTTGAAACATGTAAGTAGCAACTTTACATGGCTGCTCGCATTAACATTAACCTAGATAAATGTGCGCTATTATTAGGCACATATCCCAGTGTTTGTGCGGAGTGTTGAAGCTGAAGTATTAGCACGCTTACTACAAGACATGGAGGTGCTGGCGCGATCACTTGCGTTTTTTTCCTGATAACAGCGGAAATAACTTAAAAATACTAAATTTTTGGTCATACAGATAAGAGTAATACATCATTCGAAATGGTACTACTTTTATTTGTGTGAACTCACAATACCAAGAAAAGGTTGTGCCTTTGTAAAATGAAAACAAACAGGAGGCACTTTCTGCCGTCTCTGTGAACTTGAGCGTGTCAAAAAAAAAATACATAAACCAAAACTCAATATCTGTAGAAAGCTTGAAATATCAAGCAATTTTCAACCAATTTAAGTGGGAAAAAAATATTCTTAGATTATGTAATCCGTATAAAACATGTATATAGGCACATCCACTACTGCGGAGATGACAAGTCAGTATCGTCGACTTAATTTCTGCAGCCGAAATCACAGAAAACATTATCAATGAATTATTAAAATGTTTTGACAGTCTCCTTGCTGTTTTTTCACGACATATTCATAATCATTACTTTTGCCGGTGTGTATTATATTCATTACATTAGCTTTATGTGTGTGCTGGAGTGCTAATTAGGCTATGTATTATATATAGTTAATTAAAGGGTCATTATTATGATTTATATGGCTTATTAATATACATGTGCGATTAGTCGACTAATTGCTTAAATGAACAACTACTAGTCGACTAGAAAAATCTTTAGTCGAGGGCAGCCCTAGAAAAGATTGTGGAGTAATACATGTACTAGAACAGTAAATCTTTTGCCTGGGACACATTCGATTATACAGTTGAGTTGTCATATTTACGTGTCAGTATGTAAAACTCTTATGATTTTTTAATAGTAGTACATGTTTTCAAACAGTTTCTGAAATACAACTGAAAAAACAAACAAACAAAAAAGAAAAACAACAATAAACAAAAAGACAATTGATATGTCTTAACAAAAAGCTAAATTGAAAATAGGCACAGAACATAAAAAGAAGTGGGTTCCACTGTTTTAAAAAAAATAAATAAATGGACAAATCCAAGGTTGAAAATTAATATTTTAGCATTTCAAAGGCAGGCTAATTGAGAACTCAAAAGACAAAAATGGGAGACAAATTTTACTTCTTTGCTCTTGGCGAAAGTTAATTTAATACCTTGAATAAATAAATTTATTAATTCTACATTTCAGAGATTGGGAACGTCTAATAATCATATTTTCCTGGCCTCATTTGAAAGCAGCTCCACTCAAATACGTGAGCTGTCCGTGGTTCTGAAATTGTGCTCCAATTCCAGAACACTCCCAAAAACTCTGTTCTAAACTGTTTATTTAGAACAATACACTGTTGTACTATTATAATGAGGCATTCCATTTCATTCCTAATGAGAAAAGTTATATTTATGAAGTTATTCATAATCACACAGTTTGACCTAAATCTTTCAAACTGCATCACAGGAACCCTTAAAATAATAAGCCTCAAAGTGAAGAACTATTTCAGTCTAAACTTTGTTCTCATCCTCCCAACCATTATTCTTAAGATATCAGATTGGAAGATCTGCTCCATGTCTTCAAACTGACAGATCAACACAGAGTCATTTTATTCACCAAGAATGTGACTTGACAGTAAAAGCCTGTAAACAAGTAAACATAATTTGGATGATTTTCCCAGACTCTAATCTGCAGCCTGTCAGGGAGCAGTACAGACAGGATATTCCCCTGTAATTGTGTTAGGGGTTCCTGGGGTGGAAACATTGCATTATAATTAATCGGGGAAGACTTTGTGACTAAGTGGCCAGTCATTATCTACTCCTTAATCTACTTGTTTTTTTGTTTTGTTTTTAGAAACATTAAAGACTGGAGAGCTTATTCTTATTGGCTGAACAGATTTAAGGACACATTAACATAGAATCTGACTGGAAATAACAGGAAAAGTTTAAGATACAAACAGCAAATGCATCTCTAAAAAAGGATTGTCTGCTTATCTGCACATAATCCCTCAAAACACAAAAAAATTATTCAGAGACTGCAGCCAGAGATCCGTTTTATTCTGAGTTCTGTCTTAAAATATCTTTCTCTTTAGCTGATGTGGGAATGCAAAGCTGACGCTGAGATTGGCCGTGTGCCGAAACCCGCTGAGCATCTCAGCTGTGAAGTGTTATCAGTCCAGCTCACAGTCAGACACAGGCCAGACGTCTACATGCTCTGCCTTAAAAACAGCTTCATCACGGCCCTGTGAAGATTTCTCTCTCTCTCTGACTCACAGGAAGCTAGAAAGGTCACTGATAAAACAACCACTGAAGATTTGTCTCCTTTGTTCAGCTCAGATACTTATTTTAAATGCCATGAGTTTAGGTTCACAATGAGAGTAAATGTCCATAAATGTATTTTTCAATATACAGGTAGACTAATAAAGTATGAACTGCAATCCTGCATATGAACTGTCTTCACTATGTGCACTGAATAAAATTAGCAT
>RJVU01071502.1:3119361-3140226 GCA_003731715.1 Anabarilius grahami
TTCTCATTTTCATTTTAAACATTTAAATCTTTTATTTTTTACATTTATTACAATACATTTAATATATCAATCTATATATGTATAGATATGTATACAGTCAAACCAAAAATTATTCAGACATTTTTAATATTTTTTATATATTTTTACTAGTGGGTGCAGGACACTATAGTTAATTTATGTAAGTGAGGATAGCAAAATAAAGTAAACTGTGACATATTATACCCAAGTATTCTTCATACAGTGGACTACCAGTAAAATTGATAAAAATTGGGAACCAAAAATTATTCAGACACTTTGACCTGACCATGTTTTGCTAATGTCTTTCTGACACAGTTTAACTCTGAGATCTTGTCATATTTTATTACCATTTTTTTTAAACTATAGTGAATAAACTGTATTAATGAATGAAATGTTCGAGGTGTCTGAATACATTTTGGTTTGACTGTATATAGGCTGCTCTAATACTGCATTTACACAGAAGCAAAGATGCATCAGAGCTGCCTTAAATATCCCCCAAAAAAATTCAAACTGTGATCACAAGCATTATCAAGCGCAAAGTTCCACTGATTTTCTGAGCTTTTTCAATTTCTCATCTTATTTTGTCTGAAATAACGACAGCCTACCAAAGAGCAATTTTATGTCATCTGTGTTTGTGAGACTGACATCGCTTTTATCGACCCATCACTAGGCTCCTGCCGTTACCTTGTAGCCATTAGCAACCGCCACCAGGAAAACGGCCTTTCAACCGCCCAGCCAATTGCTTTCACATGAGTGTGTGTGCATGCATGCGAATGAGCAGGTGTTTGCTGGGTGTGTACATGCATTCCAGCATGTGTGTGTGGGAGTTGGAGCCGCAGCATTGCGGCTGTGTGGCATTTGTTTCTTTTGTGCGTGCAATGTTTCTTCATTTTCCAATTTTCCATAGGCGACGAAGCATAACTAATATTTATCCATATAGACAGAAGGTATAAATTTCAGATTTCTTTCAGACAGAGCTTGTTGCAAGCAATCAGCGGGAAAACTAATCAATGCAGCTTTGATTGAGAAGGCCTCCTGCCTTTGTGCTGCCTGATATCCACCCACCCATTGATTATGTATATCCCGTAATCAATAAAACACACAACTATTACCGTTCACGGCACCATTACACAGCAAAGCATAATGAGATCAGACAAAATCTCCATCATAATGTGTGTGATAATACCAGTGACTAGGCAACACATGATTTTATCACTACTAATTAAAAATAGAAACAAATAAGTTTATTATTGACATACTCTACTGTTCAAAAGTTTGGGTCTGTAAGATTTGTATATGTTTCTGAAAGTAGTCTGCATTAGTTTGAGAAAATATACAGTAAAAACAGTAATATTGTGAAATATTATTACAATTTAAAATAACTATATTCTATATTATAGAATGTAATTATTCCAGTGATGTTAAAGCTGAATTTCCAGCATCATTACTCCAGTCTTCAATGTCACATGATAATTCAGAAATCATTCTGATATGCTGATTTGCTGCTCAAGAAACATTTCTGATTATTATCAATGTTGAAAACAGTTATGCTGCTTAATATTTTTGTGCAAACCAGGATTTTTAACAGCATTTACAAGTCTTTACTGTCACTTTTTTATCCATTTAATGCGTACTTGCTGAATAAAAGTATTAGTTTCTTTAAAAAGACAACAGTTGACAACAGTCTCTGCTAAAGTTCCTGAAGATGCTGGTACACAGAAAACCTTTTAGCAGTACTCCTCTGTGGCAATATACGTTTGTGACTGCAGGTCAGCTGTAAAACAAGAAGGATTGTGGGTAAAATCTGTTGCCTGTGTTTCTTTCAGTGTATTGGGCTCATCTGTAATTGCTTGTGTTTTTCACACTGGTAATTAGCAGAAGGCCTTTGTTACTGTCACCATGGATACCAGGTCATGTGACCAGCTGGAAGGGTGTGAACTGCATATATGAGGACCTGTGGGATATGTGTGTGCGTGGATCTGAATATTTATTCATCCCTGTAAAAGCTCTTAGAGTGATGATGGGCCATATAACCTCCAGAGATGCACCCTGCCCCTATCAGCCCCACCCTCTCGCCTTGGCTCCGCCCTCATCTTACCCCACACTGCATGAATGAAACCACTGCTGAGCCTGTGATCCTTCACGCATTCACCACTACAATCTCAAAACATTTCTTGCTCATTAAAAATCATTACCAACAACCCTGATTAGACCCTAAATCTTAACGTGTCAGAGAAAAGAAAATTAGCCATGATGCTAAAAATAATAAGAGCAGCAATTACTTTTTACTCTTTTTTTTTTAGAAACTACTAATCATTGGCCCTAAAAGTATGTAAAAATAAACTTTGGTTGCTTACTTTACATAGTGATCACTGATCAGTCAACCTCCTTCTGCACAGAATAAGCTGCGATGTGGATCAGACTTCATGCCGACAGTCAAAACACACAGAATTTGATGTTAGATAGTAGATGAGGAAGATAGACCACATGAAACTCAGTCACCCTCATCACCATGACCATCTACATCAGTGGAGAAAAATTAACAGAGACACACTCAGTTCCCCTCAATTGCTCTTGCTATTAATGAATAACAGAGAGACGCAGAAAAACAGAGAGAGACCCCAATTTGTATCAACAACTTTGCATTTAATTGTGCAGTGAACGGAGAAAATCACAGCAGACTGCTCATTTAACCGCTCCTACGCAAACAAGCTCCAACAAAGCTCTATTTTAAAATGTCATAACCTCAAGCTGTCTGTATTACAGGTGCTCACATCCATTATCACTTATATGAGTCAACCATTCAACCACACAAACTAGCAGTTTTTAATCTTTCAGTACAGTCATGTCACTTTGTTAACCAAGAATGAAGAAGAAACACTAGATTATTCTGCTATAATCTACTCCATTGCTTAAAAAAATGTTTACACAATTAGTGGTCTTCTAATCTTCTCTTTTAAATCTATACAATTTATGAAAAACAGAAGTTACAAAATGGAGAGATTTCAATTATCTCTTTCCTATCAGTAAGCCGGCATTATTAGGAGCGATCAGCAGAGAAATGGTCATGAAAAACGAAATTATGACTGTTTATGGTGGAAATTATTTACTAAAAATACAGGTTTACTACAGGGTGGAAAAGTACAACCCATAAACTAAGGGTACGGTTACATGACAATGATGTACTAAAAACGCAAAAGTTTTTCCTTTGCGTTTTTCACGTACAGAAGATAACATGGTCAAAATGATACCCATTCACACGGATCCGCGGAAATTACAAAAACCGCTGTATTATGCATGATAGGCCAGTAGGTGGCGATGTCATTTTGTAAAGATGCACTATGCGCCTATAGACTGACGAACACGTAATATGACGTTTTTGTAGTTTACACGGAGAAGATAATGGTATCATTTAAAAAGGCTTGGACTTTTAAACTTTTGAAAATAGGTTACAAAATGGATGTTTTTGAAAACGATACCATTATCATCTCCGTGTAAACTACAAAAATGCGAATCTGTGAAAACGGTGATGTCATGCACATGCGTAGTACGTGTTTAGTCTAGTAACCTTATTTTTCAACACGGAAATAATGTGTTTTCTGTGAATGTGCGAGACTTCCGATTTATTAGCCGCTATAGGGAAATAACGAGAAGAATATCAAAGTGCAGTAAACTATAAAAATAATGTGGATAGGCATGCGCGAGGCGAGTGCTCTGTAACGCAAGCACGCATAGTCTTTCTTTACAAAGTGACATCGCCAACTACTTATCTACTTTAGTCATTTTCACAGATCTGTGTGAACAGGAATAGTTTTGATAACATTGCCATCTGTACAAAGAAAAAACTTCATCATTGTCATGTAAACGTACCCTGAGAATCAATTTTGTTTCAAATAGAGATCACGATTCTCCCACGATTCTGAACAGACAATTGTCACTTGTAACAATGTAATCGATACTTTATTTAAAAAAAAATTATCTTTATATTTGATGCGTCAATTTACTTTCAAAAGGTGATTTGCTCAATTTTGATCGCTACCATAGACATCAGTGTTTATGTTCGAAATATAAACTTTTATCCCAGTACTTCTGTGATAATTGGAACATTTGTAACACTGTGTGGTTGAAAAGACAGTGAAGCTGATTCATACCTATACATGACAACTTCTTACTCTAGTTCAGCAACTTCAGTGACACCGTAAACACAGATTTGAATGTTTGCTGTGATCATACTTGTCAAAGGTATAATAGACATAGCCAAATTACTGTCATTTGGGAATGAGATCATGTGGGAGTGTGAATCAAGATCACAATCTTTTAACTAATAATCGTGCCGCTTTAGCACAAACACAAAGTTTTCAGTTTGTTTTTTTTTTGTTGAAAATGTTGTTGTGTAAACAGCCCCTAAACTCAGTCCAGCCTTACTGTGTTAAAGCAGTGCTTAATGGATACGTCCTGCTAAGCACCCAGCAAACAACCCTGTTTGACTAAGAAACAGTAAAATCCTGTTTTATGTTCAGCTGAAACAATGAAACCCCTTGTGATTTTAGTAATGTGTGATGTGGCCTTAGAGAATGAAAGCACTGATTGGCTATGGTATAATGCTAATGCCATGACCTTAGTTATTGATTGCTCTGCTTGTAATGCCAACAAACAAACACACACACACGCACGTACACACACGCACGTATACACACACACACACACGCGTACACACACACACACACACACACATGCGTACACACNCACTTGTTAAAGGCCTTACTCTCTGGAGTGATTTCAAATGACTAAAGATCACAATCCCCCCCCACTCCGCCCCTTATTGGCAGGGCCCAAATGGAGATTGTTCGCTGTTCGGACAGGGATAAATCTGGCTCATAAATTGGTAGATTGGGGTGTATGGGAGTGTTCAGAATGGGGGCAGAGAGCCAGTAAAACCATTGAGAGTATGTGTGCTTTAGCTTCCCCGGTGAGCTGTCTATCACAGGGATTCAATTATTTTTGTTATGTCCCCACTGGACTGAGCGTAATCAGGAAGTCCTTGAGCCAATCTGACGTTTAATTAGATCAATGCGGAACTAAAGAATAGGAGATAGTTAGATGGAGAAACAAGAGGGAGAGAAACTGAAGAAAGTCTATTTATAATCAAGAACAGAAGAATGAAAAATGACTTCTTTCTCATACAAAAGTTTGATCACATATACACTACTGTTCAGAAGTTTGGGTTCAGATATTTCAAATGTTTTTGAATGAAGTCTCTTCTGCTCACCAAGGCTGCATTTATTTGATCAAAAATCCAGTGATATTGTGAAATATTACAATTTAAAATAAGTGTTTTCTATTTTAATATATTATAAAATGCAATTTATTCATGTGATGGCAAGGCTGAATTTTCAGCATCATTACTCCAGTCACATGATCCTTCAGAAATCATTCTAATATGCGGATTTGTTGCTCAAGACACATTTCATATTATTTTCAATGTTGAAAACATTGCTTAATATTCTTAGATAAATAGAAAGTTTACTAGAACAGTATTTATTTAAAATAGAAATCTTTAAACATTATAAATGTCTTTACTGTCACTTTTGATAAATTTAACGTATCCTTGCTGAATAAAAGTATTAATTTCTTTAAAAAAAGAAGTGTAGTTTGCAAAAAGATTTTCACAGACTTGAATGGGTGATCATTTGACTTATGCCATTAAGCAATGCTCTAGTAACAACCAAAAACACCCTAGAAACCGTCTAGAATAGCGTAGCAACACCCACAACACAAGTTTTACACAGACAAACAAAGTTACAATTTTCTTCATTGAATGTAAAAATCCATGATATATTCCAATTCTAACAAATATAATTTCAATTGTAATCAATTACCAATCATCTAATCTTCCCTTTTCATCTATGAAATTTGTGGAACAGAAGGTGTGAAATGGAGATTGGTGATTTCAATTATCTCTTCTATCTGGTCCATCAGTTCACCTGCGTTAATAAGAGCAGTCAGCAGTGATTCATCCAGATGTGGGAGGCACATTTCCCATCAACATATGATACATGCAATCATGATGTATACTCTCTGGGGGATTTTACTGTGTTCAGAGGTCAGAAGGTCAGTNATTATAAATAAACACATTTTAAATATTTTTTAATTACAAGACGTATGTGTAAGTTTAAATTAGGCAGATAACTGACATCTAACTCAACTAACTGGTCAGGCTCCAACTGTTCTGCCTCTGTGTGTATGTGTGTGTGTGTGTGTGTGTGTGTGTGTGTGGGTGGGTGGGTGTGTGTGTGTTTGTTTTACGGCTTATAAGGACAGATTTCAAGACATTTCAAAGAGCTATGAGGACCCTCCTGTTTAGGAGGACAGTTTGCTGTCCTCATAAAAATAACCCATATAAAACCTTTTCTAAGCATGTTTTAATACCTAAAAAGTGGTTTTCTCAAAAGTCTTTATATACCAAAAACCTGACATATGTTGTAAATTTGTGTGTCCGCCACTGCCCCCTATCGGTTGTCGTGGTCCCTGCATGCAGCGACACACAAGCGCGGGAAATTATACACAACGCGGGACTTTATACACAACGCGCGAAATTAGACGCGAATTCAACACTGCGCATGCTCAGATTAGCATTACTCATATTGATTGGCTGGATGGGAGAGAGCTTCGACTATCAACAGGTGATTCAATTTCCCGGGAGTTCTGGAAGTGCACGTTCTGGAAAAAAGGTAAGAAATAAAGTATAAAACGTTTTAATAGGTTTGAATGATAAGTATGGTTATGGTTATGGTATTTAGCAGACGCTTTTTTCCCAAAGCGACATACGAATAACAACAATACAGAGTTTAACTTGGCAGTAAAACGGGTCATTCCACGAAATCAGGGCCTTTTCAACTCTGGCAAATTAAAAAAATAAGTTTAATCAATTTGTTTTAAACATCCATGAAATGAAGACCGATTAAAAGTACAATTGTATTGTGCCATCGCAGGCTATGTATTTTTTTTATTTATTTTTATGACTACAAAACCTCATGTTTTGATATTAGTATCAAAGTGTTTTAGATTAGTAATCTATAGTGTTTTTGAATCATACTATAGTAAATTGTACTGTGTATATATATATATATATATATATATATATATACAGGTCCTTCTCAAAAAATTAGCANATGGAAAATAATGAACTTTATCACAATATGCTAATTTTTTGAGAAGGACCTGTATATATATAATTATAGTATTTACAATACTTTGTTAATGAATGCTACAGCATACAGTAGTATTAACAATAGTGAACTATTCACTATGATAATCTGTTATGAATACTGTAGTATACTTTAGTTTTTACTACAGTAAACTGTAGTGTATTGTATTATAATATACCCTATAGTTGTAGAAGTTACTTAGTACAATATTGGGCAAAGTAATTTGATTATATTACTATAGTTGTTAAATTACCAAAGCAACTATAAACTTACCATATGAAATTAATTCAAGTACTTTACTATAGTATGGTTCAAAAACACTACAGTATTTACTATAAATTACTAGAGTATGTTTTCACCTGAGTATTACAGACACATGCGTAACTATACAATAGTTTTAATTAGAAGTATGTTTATAGTTTTCACATATTTGAGCATATTAACATGACTGACAATTGTAACAGAACTGACAAGACACATTCTTCAGTATACTCTGCAAATATTTGTTTACATAATATTGTGAACTTTTACCTTTTTAAGTTGCACAATACATTTCAAAGAGATCTAAAGCCTGGTTTCACAGACAGGGCTTAGCCTAAGCCAGGATTAGGCTTTAGTTCAATTAGGGTATTTAAGTAACTTTTATAAAGTGCCTTAGAAAAACACATTATGGGTGTGCATCTTGAGACAAAACAATGCCACTGATATATTTTATATTGATATATTTTAAGATATGTCAGTGCAAATTACTTTCAGTTAAAACAGCTCAAACATGCATTTTAATCTGAGACTATCTTAGGACTTGTCTGTGAAACCAGAACCTAATGTTTTAGGGTATTGAAATTAGACCCTTGTGTCCATCTGTCTGTGTATGTCCCCTCACAGAACTTAAAATATATTGATATACTGTTTACATGTTTGTTCTTAATTTCCTTAGCAAATTGTGTCATGCCACGGAGAATTACTCCCCTTCAGGATGCCATTAATCACATCCTTGAAGGAAGAGACAAGAATTCAATGTTAGAAATCAGATATATTAATCCAGTTAAAGGTGAGTGACTGACACACTGCAGGCTAGACTGATGGGTTACACGGCACTGGTTCTTGAATTGATATTATGACCAGTGGTTTTCAGTCTATAACTATTAATTGTACAAATATCAATATAAATTAAAGTTGTTAATAGTATTTTAATAATATTTTAGTTAAAAGTGGGCCTGTCTGTTGCTGTATTCTACACTTGGACATGTATTCATTATTCTACATGTAGAATAGTGGATAGTCTGCTACCACTATGTCTAATAATGTTGTGTCCGCAGGTCGTGGTATCTTCACTTTAGCTGTTTTCAATCAAGGAGACTTCGTGGTGGAGTACAGAGGGGAGCTGATTGATGCAGCTGAAGCTGAACATAGACGTAAACTGTACCACAATGCATGTTCGATCTTCATGTTTGACTTCATATGGAAGCGGAAGACATGGTGGTAGGTTCAGAATGACTGATATGTTTAGACTTCTGAAGTAAAACTCATGTTGCTCTTAAACTTATCAACTATGTATCGAACAAATTTACTTGTATTGGATGTTGGCATTAGTGTAGTTGCTTACAAATGAATGTACAATCTGTTTAGTGCATGATTGTAAATTTGCAGTATTGATGGAGCACTTGAAGATGGGTCATTTGGGCGACTGGTGAACGATGAGCACAAGGCACCGAATTGCAGAATGAAGTTGATCGAAGCAGAAGGGAAGCCACATCTCTGCCTTTTTGCACTGAAGGAAATTACGGCAGGAACTGAAATCACTTATGACTATGGTGGGAAAGAATGGCCCTGGCGTAAAGAGGTGAGTCATTTTGATTTTTTTTCCTATGAATTAGTGTCACAGTTTAAAGCCTTTACATCTAGACATCTTGATAACAATGAAATCATCTCTGTCTTAAAAGCTACTGTGTGTTAAGCTGTGTCAGTTTCATGATGCCACAGAATACACAATACCTATCGCTTGTTAGTGCCAACAATTATTACCAAAAAACAGAAGTCACTTCTTGGTGGTATTAAAGGCGCTCTAAGCGATCTCATGCGTTTTTAGGCCAAAAACATTTTTTGTCACATACCGCAAACATCTCTTCACTATCCGCTAGCTGCCTGTCCCCTGAACACACTGTAAAAAAAAAATGCGGTCTCTGTAGTCGCCACAAGCTCCAAAAACGGACACAAAAACAAACTGGTGCAGCCTGGACCACGAAACAATAAACAGTGCCTCAGCCAATAACCGACAAGCAGCATCAATACACAAGCTCGGAGGGGAGGGAGGGTCTAGCTAGCCTCTGTTTTGTTTGACAACACTTCGAACATCAACAGGAAGTTACTCCGCTCAGGATCGCTTTGAGCGCCTTTAAATCTGGTTTTCAGTCAATCGTGTCAGGTTAATCTTGAACTTGCATGACTCTCTGAGGTGATGCCAGTAAGCTTATCTGTATGTTTTGTCCTGTACGTTTTGTAGATTCCCCCTACTGTTACAAGCACTGCTGCCCAAGAGTCTATTAAAAACCATTTTCAAGACCAAACCATGTCATCCACAGTCTCTGTTGAAGGTCAGTGACTGTTTGACATATGTTTTACATTAGTTATGGTGGGCATATAAACATATTGTGTCTATAAAGGATGTGAACCAGTGATGGTGTGGTGGCTTCTAGAGTGATGCACAACCCCACCTCCCTGGCCTTCCTCATATTCTTTCCTGTGTTCTACAGAGACCAGAGAGAGACCAGAAGTCCAGTCCTGCAATATAACATCAGGCAGTTCTGCTTGTGAGGTGAGGTTGAATACGGCTGTCTGTTTTACAACAATGGGACTTTAGTCAGTTCAACTGTACAATAACACAATTGTGCAGGTGATGTCCAAGTTCACATGTGCATTTTTTCTGTTGAACTTGTTTAGACACAGCTCAGTGGTGCAAGCATCCCTTCTGGCCAGCACTCGGTTGCAGAGCTTGGTGACCACGCCCATGACTTGGAACCCAATGTTTCCTCTACAGACTTATTCAGAGGTGAGTCCCTGCTTGAGTAAGCAATGCCTGGTAAATACTGGGGTCTTGCAAAGCACTGTGCCTTCATGCCCTGTGTTCTCTTCAACAGACACTGAGTCGAGAGCAGAGTGTCAGTCATTCAGTCCCAAACCTGACAGCCCTGAGCATGAGGTTAGTTTGAATTCAGCTGTTTATCATGGGATGTATGTATGAGGGTGTCCGTCTTTGGTGAAATGAACACTATATCAGCTAATGCCTGTTCATCTTTGCATGTTGCTGTTCTTTTTTTTAGGTGCATTGTGTCAGAGGTCAATGTGGCACTTCTCCAATCCCCTCTTTCGCAGAAGAAGTTGGTGTCCAGCAGCAGGAGGTGCCACCCCCTGTGTTCTCAACAGACCTTACCAGTGGTCAGTTAAAGTTTTAAGTAAATGTTGTTAACTTCTGGCAATGTATGGCATCCCTGAGGGTTTGCAGCATGAAAAACGTGGCAATATCAGGCCATTTTTAGAAGATTATTTTGTGTCTCTATGGATATTTTGAGTAGAATTTTGTCTGTCAGGGATGTGAGTTGAGTATGTTATGCCTATATGTGGTTTTATGACTTGAGGAAAGCCAAGCACTGAATCTCCCTGTGTTCCCTTGTACAGAAACCGAATCGAGATCAGCGTGTCAATCATCTGGAGCTGCGCCAAACGACTCTGCTTGTGAGGTGAGTCTGAATTTACCTTAGTTTTGAAATTGACCAATGGTTAGAAGTACCGTGATGCTCCATGGTACACAATATCCAGTGTTTTAGTAAACGTCTTGCAGCTGTGGTGGAAATGTGCTCTATTCATATGGACGGTCTTTTCTAACCACGGTGTCCCCCTAACTCTGGTGTTTTTCTGAGTGTGCCACACACTGGGGCTTCCACAGTGGAAGACTCAGGGTTTGAGCATGGATGTCATTACAGGTCTGAAGGACAGTGTCCTTGCATACCTTGAGTCTGTCTGTGTCACACACACACAGAGATCAATTTGTACTTTTTTTTACCTTTACTTTAAACTAAATTAATTTATTTTTTTTACAATTGTTTTTACATTTCTTGCTTTACTTAAATAGATAGTCCAGGGTTAATAATCCCTTCCCTTGCTGTTAGGGGTGGCAGTGCTGTGGCTAGGAATAATAATAATAATTGGTACAGCATTGGCCGAAGTTGTAGGCTAAAGCTAACTGAATGGGGCAGGGAAACGACCCTGAAATGGAGTTTCCTTCACCTATCGGTTTGCAGAAGAGAACTTGGATATCACCTATATGTTTATTGTAAAGTTGTACTAAGAGTTTAAAACCACCATGTTCTAAATTTTTTTGCAACTCTGTAGGATGACAAAAGAAAAATTAATTATTTAAATACCAACACAAAAAAAAAATACTATTCTAACTATGGGGTAAATAATGACCAGAAAACATTTCATTAAAATAATAAAAAAGGTAAACGGTAAAAGACTGTATAGACATGCTGTTGTCCAAGTAAAGGAGCTTATACCATAAACCACTGCAAATTTAATTTTCTAATGCTGTCAAAATAATAATTCACATAGCTCCTTTTTGAATTGATGATAAAGACTGACTTAACTTTTGCATTGAGCTAATTCAAATTCCAATGTGGATTAAAAAAAAAATAAATCATTCCTCACTACCCCTCCTGTCATTTTACTGGAACAAAACTTCTCTACAGGTCCGGAGGAACTACATGATGTTTGAAGCACACCAGTGCTATAAAAATGAAAATGCCAACGGGAATCTTTACCGATCAAAGGATTCACGTAACACTAAAAGCTAAACTTCAGGGTAAATCAACCTATAGACCTGTTGTTTGAGGTAACCGAGTGCTGTCAATGGGAAGAACAAGAACATTTTTTCCAACACAGACTAAAAGCAAAACAGCAGGTAACACAATCTGATAGGGGAGAGGAAACTCCATTTCAGGGTCGTTTCCCTGCCCCATTCAGTTAGCTTTAGCCTACAACTTTGGCCAATGCTGTACCAATTATTATTATTATTATTATTCTTCCTAGCCACAGCACTGCCACCCCTAACAGCAAGGGAAGGGATTATTAACCCTGGACTATCTATTTAAGTAAAGCAAGAAATGTAAAAACAATTGTAAGAAAATAAATTAATTTAGTTTAAAGTAAAGGTAAAAAAGTACAAATTGATCTGTGTGTGTGTGACACAGACAGACTCAAGGTATGCAAGGACACTGTCCTTCAGACCTGTAATGACATCCATGCTCAGACCCTGAGTCTTCCACTGTGGAAGTCCCAGTGTGTGGCACACTCAGAAAAACACCAGAGTTAGGGGGACACCGTGGTTAGAAAAGACCGTCCATATGAATAGAGCACATTTCCACCACAGATGCATGATGTTTACTGTATCTGTTCAACTTTTTATACACAGCAAAATAGTGCAAGCATCCCTTCTGGCCAGCACTCGGTTGCAGAGCTTGGTGACCACGCCCATGACTTGGAACCCAATGTTTCCTCTACAGACTTATTCAGAGGTGAGTCCCTGCTTGAGTAAGCAATGCCTGGTAAATACTGGGGTCTTGCAAAGCACTGTGCCTTCATGCCCTGTGTTCTCTTCAACAGACACTGAGTCGAGAGCAGAGTGTCAGTCATTCAGTCCCAAACCTGACAGCCCTGAGCATGAGGTTAGTTTGAATTCAGCTGTTAATCATGGGATGTATGTATGAGGGTGTCCGTCTTTGGTGAAATGAACACTATATCAGCTAATGCCTGTTCATCTTTGCATGTTGCTGTTCTTTTTTTTAGGTGCATTGTGTCAGAGGTCAATGTGGCACTTCTCCAATCCCCTCTTTCGCAGAAGAAGTTGGTGTCCAGCAGCAGGAGGTGCCACCCCCCGTGTTCTCAACAGACCTTACCAGTGGTCAGTTAAAGTTTTAAGTAAATGTTGTTAACTTCTGGCAATGTATGGCATCCCTGAGGGTTTGCAGCATGAAAAACATGGCAATATCAGGCCATTTTTAGATGATTATTTTGTCTTGATGGATATTTTGAGTAGAATTTTGTCTGTCAGGGATGTGAGTTGAGTATGTTATGCCTATATGTGGTTTTATGACTTGAGGAAAGCCAAGCACTGAATCTCCCTGTGTTCCCTTGTACAGAAACCGAATCGAGATCAGCGTGTCAATCATCTGGAGCTGCGCCAAACGACTCTGCTTGTGAGGTGAGTCTGAATTTACCTTAGTTTTGAAATTGACCAACGGTTAGAAGTACCGTGATGCTCCATGGTACACAATTTCCAGTGTTTTAGTAAACGTCTTGCAGCTGTGGTGGAAATGTGCTCTATTCATATGGATGGTCTTTTCTAACCACGGTGTCCCCCTAACTCTGGTGTTTTTCTGAGTGTGCCACACACTGGGGCTTCCACAGTGGAAGACTCAGGGTTTGAGCATGGATGTCATTACAGGTCCGAAGGACTGTGTCCTTGCATACCTTGAGTCTGTCTGTGTCACACACACGAACACAGATCTTTACCTTTTTTTTTCACAAAATGACTTTAGTTTCTTAGAATTGTTTTTACTTTTATTTACTTAAATAGACTAGGGTAATCAACCTATTTCCTTGCAGTTAGAGGTTATGTGGTGCTGTGGCTAGGAAGAAGAGAATAATCAGTTTCCTTGCCCCTATCAGCTAGTTACCCGCTGTTTCACTAGTGGTCTGTATTGTAGAAAATTGTCTCATTCTTCTACCTACAGCACTCACTGTCTTCAAACAACAGAGCTGTAGGTTGATTTACCCTGGGCCTGGAGTGTAACTTTTAGTGTTAAGCAAAGCCTTTGTTTGGTAGAGATCCCTGTTACAGATAATAGAAGTTAAGCAGGGTAAATCTAAATTTGGCTTTGGACACAGGTTCAGAAACTAGGTGTTGTTTTTTAAATGCCAGATGAAGGTTTACTTCATTATTTAGAGGAATTGTCTTCTTTGCCATCATCACAAAAGTTCCAAGTAGAAGCATATCTTTCTCTTGTGTGTGTGATGAGTGATGCCCCAACAGTTAGACAAGCTTAATATAAGTCACAGGAATTGAATAGATATGCTTTGCTATTATATCTCTCTAGTAACTTCTTTCCCCTTTTTCATCTCTTCTGAAGTATTTGTAGAAATGGTTGTGTGAAAATAAAATAGCCAAATGTTTTTGTTTTTTTTAAATTCATGATATAATTTGTGTGTGTAAATGTGTTTTAAATGTTTTTTTGTTTTGTTTGTTTTTTTTCCACAGTGTACAATCCATAAGCTGGTTTTTGAATCGGTGAGAATTGACAAATGCTGGATATGCCATTCACCTTTGACATCTATCAGATGGCACGGTGTAAGATGCAAACGTAAGTGTGTTATTCATCTTATTTTAATTAATGGTCAGTGAGTCGGAGAAGCCGCATCACAAATCTATCACGCGGGGTTTCCCTATCCCTGGAGACATTCGCCTTTTGGATGTTGAACAAGTCCTTAATTCATTGCTATTAGCATTTATAGTTTTAGACTATCTATTTGTCCTATTGCTCTTTGTTGATTAGACTTAGCCCTTAGTTAGGCTACAACCTTAAATCCAAGCAAATGTTTCACTCTTTCGTTCTGTTCGCTGCAGCTTGGTTAAAAGAGTCTTTCATGGACTTTATTCATTTGCAGTGTTAACCCAATTGCACAATGAGTGAAACACCACTGTTTGAAATTCATCTATACAACAATTCAACAAACTCATTTGTGACGTTATCAATGCAAAAACCGCAGTTCTTGGTTTGAACCGCTACGGGAACATAGGGCAATGTTTGTGCTGCTGAGAATCAATAAATACAAAATACCCTCAAGTCCGTGATGCGCTCAGGTCATTGCTGAAGTCACTCTGTAATTGCGCAGATGCTCACAAACTTCGAAGATGATGTTAAACCCTTCGAGCAAACATTGCATCAAATTCGGAAATTTCTTAGAATGTCTATGTTCTCAAAGTATCTGTCCAATAAGCATTCTCAAGTGGGTTTTTTTCACTATGCTTAAGTTTAGGGCTGCCCGATATATCGCATGCGATTGTCGCATTTCGTCAGTAAAGCCGGTTCCCTGATTACCGCTAAATCGGCATCACCTGCTTTCAAATGGAGCGGCATTTAATAGACTGAGCCGTAGTTCACGGACAAGCCACACAATATCGCGTTCATTATCGCAGATGAATCGCCTTCGATAATGAACGCGATATTGCGTGGCTTGTCAGTGATCTACGGTTCTGTCTATTAAAAGGCACTCCATTTGAAAGCAGGTTGTAACAGTTCTGTCACATTAGTCCCAGTAGATTACCTGATGTTATAGCTAACCCAATCAGTAGGGGGCGATCTGCAGTCTGAGTTGGCTGACTGCCTAAAAGGGCTAGAGAAGAAGTATTGGGCAGGAAGTAGTGTTCTAAGCACATTGGATGTCTTCTCACCTTTTGTTTGCTGTCCTTTGTTGGTGCCCTGATTTGAGGAACAACTTGTTCCTATTCTCAAATGTAAGTAAGCATCTGACTATGTATGTAGGTAGGGTTTGTAAATATGGTTTTGTTGGGTCTTAGCATCAGACACATGTTTGTTTGTTTGTTTGTTTATTGTTTGTTTATATGCAGAGGGTTTCATGTGTGCAAGGATCAGCTCAATTTCGAGCAGGACCTAGACCAAAGGGACTAATTGTCTTCGTTCATCCAACAACCATCTGCTAACCATCTCATTGACTATGGTCAACGACTGATAATCTTGCTGATAAGGATCTTTTCACTTCATTTAAGGACTTTGTCTCACACATTCGCCTTTAAAGACTGATCTGTGGCTGGATACTGCGTATTGCTGTACCTGGGATCTGATGAACTTCCCAACTGACTGTGTTTTTTATACTGTGGTGTTGGAATAGACTTGTTGATGTGGATGTAGTGCTCACCATATGCATTGAATACACATGGGTCATAGCAATGTAGCCGTCTGTGTGGTCCCTCAAAACTTATTTGTGTAGCATCAAAAAGTTAGGTGTTACAAGGTGATGCCGATTTAGCGGTAATCAGGTAACCGGCTTTACTGACGAAATGCGCGTGACAATCGCATGCGATATATCACCCAGCCCTACTTTAGTTTTCAGTTAACTTTATGCTTATGTTTAGTGGCATTAGTGAATTTAATGTGTGGAATCACTACATACTTTTTTTAACTTTGACTTTGAATGGATAATGTAAATGCTCTGCTACTCCAGTGAATTTTACCTTGATGGTTGAATGCTATGTGCATTTGTCTAAATGGAAAATGTTAGCCATCACTCAAACTATCCATTTGTACTGAACCATTGCATTTCTTGTTTTTGTATATTTCATAAGTGTGAAGCTGTTTGCATTTAATAAGAAAATTAGTATGTAATTGGTCAGCATGGGAAACTGATCAATTGTTGCCTAATGCTGTGGTTTGCTTAATTTTGTCTGAAGAATGCTGTGGTGTGTGGCATAAAATCTGCCTCCAGAAATCCTCAGAAGACTGGGATATATCAGATGTAAGTGTACTTTGAAGTATTATATGCTTAATATCAATATGATGGCTCTTAGCAGTTTGTTTTTGACATCCATCCTTCCCATGTGTATTTCTGTTATTTAAAGTATGCTGTATTTAATTAATGTAATTAATTAATTTGATGTACTTTACAGGATGATGTCTCATCTGATGACGAGTACATCCCAGAGTCTGTATCAGATCCAGAAAGCTCAGGGACAGAGTTGAGTGTTGAGTTGCCTACACCATCCAAAATGTCCCATACCACTAATATGCCTGATTTAGGCATTACTGTTGCTGAACAAGAACAGACCATAGATATACATGACAACAGTAAGAATATCCTGATGGATCTAGAAACTACTGGTGATCTCCAAAGTGACCCAGAACCAGAAAGCTCAGAGTCATACCAGCAGAAAACAAAAGTTGCGAGTAACGAAAAGGGTACTGTGGATATTCTTGGCCAAAGTAAATCCCCAACCAAATCAGCAAAATTCCTTAAAAGCCAAGTCAATTATTGTTTTGTATGTGGAAAACCTCAAACAAAATTTGCACGTCATCTCGAGAGGCATGTAAATGAAAATGCTGAAATTGCTCTGGCACTCCAGTTCCCCAAATCATCAAAGGACAGAAAGGTTCTTCTTGAGAAATTCCGAAACCTTGGCAACTTCAAGCACAACTCAGTTGTTAAAACCACAGGATCAGGCTGTCTTAAAGTGAAAAGGAGTTCCAAACAGAGCAGCATCCCTGAGACGTATGATTACTGCTTGTACTGTAAGGGTATGTTATCCAGAAAAGAACTTTCTCGACATATGAAAAGATGTGCTTTAAGACCAGAGAATAATGTTGAAGAGGGACCTGAGTCAAGAGACAGAGTCTTTGGTATAGCATCTGCTCAATCCACAATGTCCCAGCCAATTTCAAGTGAACTTTGGTCAGTGCTGGGAAAAATGCACAAGGATGACGTGTCCACTGCAATAAGAAATGACCATTATCTCATGCAGTTTGCCCAGTCCCTCTTTAATAAACATGGGAGTGACAGATCAAAGCATGAGTATATAAGACAGAAAGTAAGGGAACTTGGGAGATTACTTGTGACTTTGCGCCACACAACAAGAATCCATAACATGGAAGAGGCAATAAAACCAGGCAACTTCTTTATTCTTACTAGTGCTGTCAAGAGAGTTTCGGGGTTTGATAATGAAAACAACACATTCAAAGCCCCAAGTTTGGCCCTGAAAATTGGGCATTCTCTCAGAAAGATAAGTGACCTCATCATGTGTCGTGCTCTCATGGAAGAGGACCAAGAGGTGATCGATTCCATCAGGAGGTTTCATACACTTCATGAAACAAAGTGGTCTGAATTAGTTTCCCATTCTGCCTTATCAAACCTGAGTGAGGCAAAATACAACAAGAGCACCAGGCTTCCACTGGCCAAAGACGTTCAGAAGCTACAGTTATATCTTGGTCAGCAAGTGGAATTGACTAAGGAGAAACTAGCCGATAACCCAACAGCAGGTTCTTATGCAGCACTAGCAAAGGTGACCCTCTGCCAAGTCATTTTGTTTAATAGGAGGAGGGAAGGTGAAGTGGCACGGATGACTGTAAAAAATTTTGAAGATCGTGACATGTCCCAACTAAACGATGACATAAGCACTGGGCTTACAGAAGTTGAGAAGAGACTTTGCAAACAATTCGCCAGAGTGGAACTGAAGGGGAAAAAAGGACGGAAGGTTGCTGTGATCCTGACTCCTGATATGACTGCTAACCTGTCACTCCTCATTAGTAAGAGGAAAGAGTGTGGAGTAACTGAAAACAACAATTACCTCTTTGCTATTCCTTGTAGTGATGGTCACTACAGAGGGCAGTTTGGTCAATTTGCAGATGCTTGTGGAGCCGAAGATCCTCAAAACCTCAGATCAACTAACCTTCGCAAACAGATCGCCACAATAAGCCAAGTCATGAACTTGAAAGATAATGAACTGGACCAGCTAGCCGATTTTCTCGGCCATGACATTAGGGTGCATAGGGAGTACTATCGACTGCCCCAATCAACAATTCAGCTGGCTAAGATCTCAAAGCTGCTTATGGCTATGGAGAAGGGAAGTGTGAAGGATATTCAGGGAAAATCTCTGGATGAAATTGGTGGTATGCATCATTTGCATGTTGTTAAATCTACTTGGTGTATGTGTAATAACAAATGTGATAACATTTTTGCAATGTCATTTAATAGATGACACAGACGACATTGATACCGGATCACAGCAACTCCCTAATGTTTCCACATTACAAGGTACTGTTGAAATTGGCTACTGAAATTGTTGTATTGTGTTCTGGATTTTGCAGTTGTATTGGTGAAATCTTTAAAATAGGCTTTTTTTTATACATTTAGATAACAGCCTACTGTTATTTCAAACATGTATGAACTTTTTATTGCATTGTTTTTTTTGTTGGTTTTTTTTTTGTTATCAGACAATGAAGAAATGTTGGCTTCTGTGACTTTAGGATCGCCTCACCTCTCCGAGACTGCAGCTGAAGGTATAATCTCAATAATGGATCCAAAGTTTGTCCAACATATCTCATGCAATGAGCTGGGATCTGTGGGTTCATTACAGTACATAAAAATGTTTTAGTCAGGAATTTTCCAGTAGTACGATAGTAAGAAACTTTGTTCTTTTTTTGAACATTTTCATCTCATTTTAACAAAACCATGATATTGATAATCGTGATATGAAATTTTCATACCGATCCATCCCTAGTCACATTGAAGAGAGATGATAAAAAGTTAAGCTTCTAACAGAGGCACGCACTGAAAAGATTTCAACAAATTTTATATTTCAAAATCAACAAACAACAAATAAATCAAGCAGCTCTATGCACTTTTCTTTTTTGTTTTTAACCAAGATTCTATTCAGTGGCATTTCCTTCCTTGGCAATAACGCATTATAACAGCGCACATCCACGTATCACAACGGACACACTCTCTCGTTTCATTAATCCCACTTGCGTCTCTGTTTTTGATTGTATTGAAAATGATATCTGACCTTACTATTAATACTACTATAATTATTACTATAACTTGTTGTGATCATCTTGTCTGGACAATTTTGTACACTGTACAAAATGGATTTATGAGCAGGTTAGATTTAAAACATTAATCTCAATTCAATATGTACCAGTAATTATTTATGTGGTAAAGACAATCTGTAATTAGTGCACAAAGAATACACATTATTATCCCTTAAATGTCACCCTAGTCTTGTCTGAACTTATTAGTTCGTCTTTGACTTTCTGAAAACCTTTCTTTGTGGAAGAGTCGCATTACTATTTCCCAGATGTAGTTTTAGTATTGAGGTCAAAGTCCACTTGCCTTGCGTTTGCAGATTTGAAATGTTTTGCCCCTATAGCAGCGACTTTCTTCTTGCATGTTCTGCAGACAGGGTGATTTATTATTAAGTTTCCTCAGGACTTTTGTAAAAGCCAAAATATGACCACACCTCAGATTTGGTCCTTTTAGAGGGCTGAAATCTCCCGGTGCTGTCACTGCCTTCTGCCATTTCTTCTCAATCAAAAAACAATGTTGCGTGTTGCATCTGCATCAAACTAATGCTGGCTGAATAGGATTTACTGCAAGTTTTCAAAATCATGATAATCAAACATAATGATAATTACATTTTAAACGATACTACTAACCTTCAGTACCTTTTACCGTGGTTTATCGTGAAACTGGTAATCGTTCCATCCCTAATTGTGAAGCATATGCTTTGTGGCTGCTATTTTGATGTGTTCAATAGTTTGCATGATCATTTTAAAACAACAGGGATGACTTGGCCTGTGTAAAATCTACATCATTTCCTTGTAAAATTATCACTCAAGGTATTGTTGCACATATTCACGCTCTCCTGACTTCATCCTGTTCAACAATTTTGCCATGAGTATAGTTATTATAATAGAATTGGTTGTCTGCAGTTTTACATGTATCCCCTCCATGCCCATGGTGTTTGATTGGTAGACAGACAGGCTCTTTAAGCCTATACATTTATACTGTGCAATAT
>RJVU01071502.1:3144310-3155004 GCA_003731715.1 Anabarilius grahami
AAAAAAAAAAAAAAAAAAACATTTCTATAAATATGAATACAATAATATTTAAATATAAACATTTTACTGCAGGTATAATAATATTTTTCTTATTATAAAACCCAAAATAAAAAACCTAAAAATATGGCTGGGTAACTGACCTCCACTGCACTAAAATATTAGGAGTAGTATGGCAAAATGACATTCCAATCATACCCAAAGGCTGGGTAACTGACCGGCTGGGTAACTGACCTCCACTGCACTAAAATATTAGGAGTATGGCAAAATGACATTCCAATCATACCCCAAAGGCTTTCTTTTTTGTACACTCAAAAAAATGATTTGTTGATGCTGTTCACTTTATTTAAACAACTTCTTTTGATTCAACACCATTGTATTAGGTTTCTGGTTCAAATTTAATTGCTTCATGTTAAACTGACTTAAAACGATTACTTTTCAACTTAACTTACTGTTTTCATATTAAAATAACATGTTTCAATCAAGTAAACTCAACCAGGACTCAATCAAACAGGACTTTCACTTCCCATCATGCTTTGCAAAGGGGCTGATCTGGGAGAGTAAATGTTGAAATAAAGTGTTATTTTAAGCAGTTTTTAGCAACATGAGAAAATGGAGGGACTTTTTAATGTTTACTTTCTATTATGTTGGTATTTAAAAGTTTCTGTTATGTTAATAGTTTTGGGGTTACCATTGTGGTGAAGTGTAGAACATGTGCTTGGGTTATCTAACAATTATCTAACAATAACTAAAGTTGTTTAATAATAAAAACAACTATATTGGGCATTCCATAGATGGAATAAACCCATCTTCTGGCTAACACTTAAAAATAAGAGTCTTTACCGAGTAAAGATTTTGTAAAAGATGTGAAAATTGTTCTTGAATGCATCCATTAAATAAACTAATCCATTAAATTGGGTTACTTTTTTAAATTTCTGTTTGATATTTATTTTAGGATAATTAAACTTAATGGTTTTGGACAAAATTAAGAATGTTAACNGGAGTAGTATGGCAAAATGACATTCCAATCATACCCAAAGGCTGGGTAACTGACCGGCTGGGTAACTGACCTCCACTGCACTAAAATATTAGGAGTAGTATGGCAAAATGACATTCCAATCATCCCCCAAAGGCTTTCTTTTTTGTATGAGAGTTTTCATCTTGTCAAATTCACTGCAACTGTGTGCAAAGTGTAGACTAACACATATCTGTTTCCACACACACTGGAGTAGTGCTTCTTCAGTGTTTCTTTACTATTTATAGTGAAACCCTTGTCCCCTACTTGTCTGTTTTAAGAGTCACTCTTGACCATAAAGTCTAGTGTCTCTCAAGCTCAACTTTCCCTCCCCTCATTTAGAGCATGAATATAATCCTTTGATTGACAACTGACAAATGATTGATTGAAAACCAAAATGACATATTCAAATGTTTTTTCCTTGAAAAATTTCTTCATGCCTTAAAAATATGTATGTAACTCTTGAATGTAACTCTACACCATTGCCTCATTTAGTATAAGTGGTTCTATGAATATGCAAATTAGCCCCGTATCCGCTCACTCAAAGTTCAGAGATCCACATGTTGACAATCACACATTGACGTGATTGTTACAAAGGTAGTTTGTGACATCAGAAACACCAGTGATTTCTTTGGTTCACTGCAGTTTTAAGGAGAAAATACTCAGCAATGGTGTTGACTTATGAATTTGCACATGGTTTGTCTTAAAACATATTAAAAACACCACATTGACATATAAACAACATTAAATACTTGATTTTCACCACAGGGAACTTTAAGACTCTCTATAATCCATCATCAATCCATATATCTAAACTCCCTCTGACTATAATAGTTAGCTAAAAAAAGATAATAATAAAACAATTTTAATGATAACAGGCCATGTGGAAAAAAATAAATTACACCCACAACCAGCAAACTGTTTCTCAATTAGCAGTATAAATGTTAGACAACTCCCAATGGATTTTCCCTTGAAAATGGATGATAATTTAAAAAAATGAAACACATTTTGTCTGCCAGGTGCATTGAGAGCCGCAGTGAGACTTCTTATTGCTAAACAATTTTCTTAATGTCACACAAGCTGAATCAGTGAGTAGTTTACTCTCCTCTGGGTCATGGATTTGCTGCCGTGTGCTGCACTAAGGACCGAGTTATCGGCGAGAACCACTCTCTGCTCTTTCCAGCCAGGCATCTCAATGCTCTCCTCAGCTGGCATGAAGCCCAGCCTTTTGCATTAAATTAACACACCAAATCCCTGCAAAACAAGAGCCAACATTAAAGTAAACACTGCTCTCTATATTCTTGTTCCAAATATGGTGGAGATTGCTTGGCAGTGCGTTGCATTGCATTTCAGCATGCACAGAGAGACCTGTGATTTGCTTCAAGTTCAACAAGAGTACCGTGTACAGATATTAATTATGCTAGAAATTATTGGCCAGAAGGGAGCGCAGAATGCATAAATTTACATAGGTTTGAGGTCATTCATGTCAGGGGCACAAATGGTATGGGAGGAGTTGAGCACCAAAGTTTAATACTATAGAGTTTGTTCGTATTTGTTCACGATTCACAAGAACAATTCAACAAGAGTCTAATCAGCACAACAACACGTGAAAACTAGTTTTAACGTTTAGCAATTGAAACCTAGAAAGAGAGTGACAGTGATGGCTAATTTTACAAAAGCTCTTTGCTTTGGCTGGAATTTGCATAATTGCAGCACTTATCACGCCATCATATGGAGAGTGAACAGTTTCGCCCAGAAAGGACTGTCGGCATGGCAACAGAGGCAAGAGTTCAGCAGGGACGAGGCGAGGGACGTGGAGAAAGGGGTGGAGAACTCTGAGGTGTGGCCGTGCGATAACAGCGCTGATTTCAAGAGAAAGAAAGACCTCAAAACCCAATAAAAATTTGATACACATTCAAATTGAGTTCAGTCATATTTTTACTTCAGGAATAGTCATCTTTTCCTCTTATCATCGTTTATTATCGTCCTTATTCCTTTATTTTCTTTCTTATACATTTTTACTGTAGGAATCATGTACCTGTTTATCTGTAAAAATTGGCGACCAACTGATGACGATAAGAGGAAAAGATGACTGATTTCTAATATTATACCCTTGTTGTCTCTATACCAGTCGAGAAAATGGCAATGAGATGAAGGGGAATGCTAGACATCCTTTTTATTAAAAAAAAAATAAAAAATGGCGGGTGCTGGTGTTTCGTGTGCGTTCGGCCAATCAGTGTACATTTACGTCACTGGTAGCTCCTATAGTGCTGGTTTAGACCCTACTCTGAAGTAGGAGTTAATTTAGTCCCCCAAAAGAATTTCCTAGAACTAAAATCGTTTTGCCAATAGTTCTAGGAACTATGAAAAGATTCCTCTAGTGCGAAAGCCCCTAATGGGAACCAAAACTGTTTGTGTGAGATTCTAGAAACATCATGTGCCCTGTCTCACTTCATCATGTGATCTTTCTCTGTACATCCTAATAGGTTGCAGTCCTTACCTTTTTTGTACTTTAGTTACTGAGCTGTTAGTTTCACTTCTTATATTCTTCTTATATAATGTACCCCTGGACAATAAACTGTGTGCCAATGATTGAACTGCACTTTGTGTCTGTCTCATTTTTTGGCACCCAGGTACCTGCTTCTCTGTGCTAGATTGCTCAACCTGAAAAGATCTTCTTGAAATACTTGATCTCCAAATTATTTTATCTAACAGTCTGGTTACCAACATTCTTTAAAATATTAAAAAAATATATAAACTCTGCAGAAAAAAAAGGAATTTAATCAGGTTAAAAATTACATGAGGGTAGACTGTCCCTTTAATGCTAATAATAACTCTAAGAGACATTAGTACAGGGCAAGCGTATCCTCCAAGTCCAAAATATCACAGAAGACAACACTCTATTCCCTTTAAAAAGTTGGGCAGTGGCTGTGACCTACATTTCACCCAGGGCTCTTACTGAGAGAGTATAAACATAGTTTATAGCAGACTCCCAAAGCTCAGTTTATTGTCTCAATACTGCAGAGAGGTGAGTCATCCATCCAGACCGTGAATCAGAGAGCAGATTCTGGGCCTCTGTATCAGTACACACTGCCTACATAACTGATACCCTTAACAGACCAAAACACCCCATAACAAAAGTACATAAATCAAATAAACACACAGAGCACAAACCAAAAGTGCAGCACAACACTGTTCAAAATATACAATTACAGGCTGATTTAAGACGTGTACTCCTCTTTAATATACATCTAATATACATCATACACCCGCCATATTGCTAAATATACACGATTTTTCATATCAACAGAAAAATATACTGGGGTAACCTGGCTTATTCTCTCAAGACTCCCCTGCTAGTTCGCTGTTAATGATATGCTAAAGCCCGCCGGCACGTTGACATGATTGGTTACAAGGTAGTTTGTGATGTCAGAAACACCAGCGATTTCAAACCACGGGTTTGAGACTGTCTTTGGTTTGATTTTAGAGAGAAAATACTTAGCAATGGTGTTGACATATGAATTTGCACATGGTTTGTCTTAAAGCATATTAAAAACACAACATAGACATAAACAACATTAAAAACTTGATTTTCACCATAGGGGGTGAAACTTTAACGTTGATAAAAGCTTAACACAACTTAAACTGGAAAATGTTTCAGTTGCAGCAAATTTTAGCATCAGTCCAAATGCAGAAAGTCCAATGTCTATTTTATCCATCTATTAATCTGCACATTGACCCCTCAAATCATTATCAATCAATCAAAACACAAGAAAATCCATAATTTACTTTATTTTATTATTACATTGCATTACATGCAAGAAATCTGTACGTTGACCCATCAAATCATCATCTATGAATTAAAACACAAGGAAACCCCTATAGGTTGAAAAACACATTGACATTTTTGCTATAAGGATACCAAATCACCAAAAATAAAATAAAATAGTATTTCTTTTTTTTTTTTTAAAGTATTTTATTTAATTTCATTGAATCACAGTGCAAAATGTATGAAAAAGCCTCAATGTGGTGCGTGATTGTTAAAATTCAGCTTCATAAAAATAACATAAAATAAGTATTTTGGTTCATTTAAATAAATCAGTGCAAAACTTATGAAAAAGCGTCAATTGTAAACTGGTGAATAATTGTTAAAATCCAGCTTTTTATCTGCATATTCAGCATTTTTCTGATAACTCAAACATTGCACAAGAAGGTAAAGGGAATGAAACACAATACTTGATACCATTTTAACTTAAAAATGTATAGTTCCTGTGCTAAAGGTTCTTCATCCTTTGCTATACAGATACAAAAGTGATGGAATCAAGATTGCATGAAAAGACTTAGAGGTTGAATGTAAATAAAAAGTGCTAGAGAGAAAGAGAGGAAAATAAAGAAAAAGTCAGGTGAAGACAGGAGGAGGTGGGTTGCTTTTTTTTAAAGCACTTACTATGTCAATCACTTTCAAGGCCACTTGCACAATATGTGAAACTGCTGTTACCAAGCAACGCTCCTGAGTGCCTGGATACTTACAGTAGCTTTCATCCATCAGCCAATCAGCAATCAATGCCGACATCCGCAGTCCCAATGGACCCACTGACCTTTCAAAGCGTCTCTGCTGGGCTGCTACCTAAACATCCACACATGACAGCTCTACCTGTGCAGAATTTTCATCTAACAGAGCTCACATCTAAATATCAGATGAACGTTCTATCCATCCATCAGTCAGTACATCCACCGGTCAATCATCCAACAATCAAAACACAAGACCATCTCTACAGATTACAAAACAAATTGACGTTTGTATTTTACTTTATTATTATACAGTATTATGTTTTATATTATAAATATAATCTTACATTATATTTTATTTTATATTATTATACTATCTATTTTGCCTCCAATATTAGCCAAACCTATGGAAGCTCATTTCCGCCACTAAATTAAAAATTAAAAAGGTAATTGTGACTTTTTATGTCACAATTCTGACTTTTTCCTCACAATTGCAAATTTACATCTCGAAAATCTGACTTTTTTCCTCAAAATTGCAAGATATAAACTCGCAATTGTGAGTTATAAAGTCCAAATTGCAACATAAACTCTCAACTACATGTTATAAAGTCAGAATTGCTAGATATAAACTCACAAGTCAGTCTTTTTTCCCCTCAGAATTGGACTTTATAACTTGCAATTGTGAGTTTATATCACACACACACAAAAAAAAGAGAATTGCGAGATATAAACTCAATTGCGAGAAAAAAAGCTACAAACTCGCAATTCTGACTTTTTTCTTGCAATTGTGTTTATATTATAGGTAAACTCGCAATTTAAAAAAAAGTCGGAATTGTGAGGTAAAAAGTCGCAATTACTAAAACTGGCTAATACTGATATGATCACAGATATATCGTGCATGGTGCCTTGAATATGTCTTGAACATGAAGATAATTGGTTGCGGAAAGAAAAAGAAATAAAAAAATATATTTATAAACAAATCCACATATCTCAAACAAATCCAAGCACTCTTAGAAGATTTCATTTTTTTCTAAAAAGGAAAAAACAAACCAGCTAAGCCTTCTAGAAGTAATCTGTACAATCATACTTTGAGACGCCATACTTTTCTGGCATATACTTCAGATTATTTCATCTTTCGAATGCTGTAAGGAGTGTTGTTTCAATGAATAAACACAGGGAGAGGTCTCAGATACTCGCTCACCGACAAAAGAACAGAAACAGCCCTGTCACCGCTCATCTTTGTACTTCCACGCTGACAACCCTCCCTCTGCTCCACCACTTTAACAGAGTAAACTGTTCTCTAAACAGCATGTGACAACCTCTGTGATGTGAGCTTCAGCGTGCGTTTGATCCGGCAGGTAAAAGAGAAAATCGCAGCTCCAGAGGAAATCTCATTCTATCAGTAAGCCGTACGAGATCCGGAACATTAACACTGATGCTGGTGTAAACTTCAGACAGCCATTAGCACTAAGAAGGGCATCAATAATGCAACGCATTAGCCCAGTATAGCAGGTGAAACATAGAGACCTGGCACCTGCTGCTGGGGTTTTATGAGGAGATATGACTACCCCATGCAGCTCAGGGGTCATAAAAGCTACGCTAAGTGTTGTGTCAATAGCCTGACCAGAGGACATTAATCTCAACCAAAGTGTCTTGGCTACAGTTCAGTAAAGGAAAATACACAACCACAGCCAATAATAAAAGAGAATACCCAACTCAAAATGACAGTACACTCAAAAAAGCTGCTAAACTGAAGCATGCATACACAACCGGCCAAAAGTTTGGAATTGGTAAGATTTTTTTGAATGTTTTTGAAAGTCTCTGCTTACCAAGGCTGCATTTATTTGATCATAAATACAGGAAAAACTGTAATATTTTGAAATATTATTACAACAACAACAACAAAAAGGTTTTCTATTTGGATATATTTTAAAATGTAATTCATTCCTGTGGTGGCGAAGCTGAATTTTCAGCATCGTTACTCCAGTCTTCAGTGTCACATGATCCTTCAGAAATCATTCTAATATACTGATTTGCTGTTCAAGAAACATTTCTTATTATCAATGTTGAAAATAGTTGATGAATAGAAAATTCAAAAGAACAGAATTTACTTGAAAAATTTTTTTTTTTAAACAGAGTGATAGTCATTTTTGATACTTTTCTTTTTTAAAAAGTAGTTTAAGCTACATTTAAATGTTTAACAAGCAATTATTCAAATGTAAATTATCCGTGTAAATTCCTAGTTGACCTTGCAATAAACCATGAACTTTGCAAACATTGGCAAATCCAGCAATTCTTCCTGTGAGCAGCATTTATTATAGCCTTGGAAACTTTTTTCCCAGGGCAATAATAATCACCTGTGCAGCCTGACTCCTGAAAATTGCATGTAAGCCAGCCAATATGATTGTAGCTGACAATTTTAGGCTTTCTTGTGGTGTCTGAGACTGAGATCACTGCATAAACCTCCAAACTAACACTGACTTGTTCATAAAACATTCAAATTCTTCTCTGATATACCAGTTTGATAATTTGATATCCAAGTTTCCTAAAGTTCTCTGGTTAGATTCAGCCTGTGACTTCGGAGATGTTTGCATTGCAAGCGTCTCGCCTATTGCCAGCTGCAGGCTGTTGATAAGGTGTGAAACCCAGGGCTTTTCTTTGAGAACAGTAATAAAGAGAGTAACGGACACACTCACACAGGCCTGTCTGAGCTCTTTGTGTGACAGACAGATACGGGAGAATGCTGCCCACAACAATGGATTAACAGGCATGAAATGCCAACTTTAGAAACATAATTATTTGCTTTTTCTTGGAACTTCTTTCTCTTCAATTCACCTGCAATATTGGGAACTTTTTCAGAAATAGGGTAAAAAATACAACCTGATACTAAATGGTTAAGTGCTCTGGGCAATAATCATTCTAATATGATGATTTAGTGATCCAAAACCATTTCTTATTACTATCAATGTTGAAAACAGTTATGCTACTTGAAAGGGTTAGTTCACCCAAAAATGAAAATTCTGTCATTAAGTACTCACGCTGATGTCATTCCAAACCCGTAAGACTTTCGTTCATCTTTGGAACACATATTAAGATATTTTTGATGAAATCCGAGAGGTTTCTGAACCACACATAGACAGCAATGTCATTGCACATTTCAATGCCCAGAAAGGTACTAAAGACATTGTTAAAAGTGTCCATGTGACTACAGTGGTTCAACCTTAATGTTATGAAGCGACGAGAATACTTTTTATGCGCAAAAACAAAACATTATTTTTGTTTTGTTTTCAGATTTAATCAAAATATTTTAAAATGTGTTCCGAAGATGAACAAACGGGTTTGGAACGACATGAGGGTGAGTAATTAATGACAGAAATTTCATTTTTGGGTGAACTAACCCTTTAATACTTTTGTGGAAACCATGATACATATTTTTTTAGGATTCTTTGATGAACAGAAAGTTCAAAAGAACAGCATTTACTTGAAATATAAATCTTTTGTAACAATGTAAGTCTTTACTGTCACTTTTGATCAATTTAATACACCCTTGCTGTATAAAATTAGTGCAAGCTACATTTCACATTTTAATAAGCACAAAGGTAAATATTCATGTAAATTTCCAGGAGACTTTGCAAACACTGGCAAATATATTGATTCTTTCTTGGAAGCATTTAATGGTTAGGTGCTAAACCTTGTAAATGTTGATAGTTAACCTCACCAAGTCAAACTAAATATTATATGACCTCTTTTATTTGATATGAGGTTTGAGGGTATTTTCCCAAAAAATTGGGATATGTCTCAAGACAGTTTAAAACCCAGTTGTATACTTGTACAACCTTTGAGGTGGAATAGGCCAAAATCGCCATTTTAAGGAGGCAGGTACAGATATTTATTGCATTTACAACTAGTTTGTTTTCATGATGTGTTTATTTAATGAAAAACATGGTATCTGTGCTGCTAATTCTTAGAAAAAAGTGTACCCTCTGTGCGGAAGGTGCCATTAATAATGCAAAATGAATAGGCACAAACTAAATGTATACATTCCAAGTTGAAATGCACCCACTTTTCAGATTTTAAATGAATCCTGACACAATGTCCAAAAATACATTTCCTTTCTGAGTTCCACATAAATAAAATGAGCTTTCTAGTGATTATCATCCTGTCATAATACACGGAAATGTTGGCGTCTGGAAGCTCCAGCTGCAGTTTATGGGGGTGAGAAATGACAGATCCTCATTGGCACAAATCCAGCTGTGTCTTGACATCCAATAAAAAGGACCACCCAATAAAAAGCACTCATTATCCAAAACAACATCCACATGAGTCAGGATGCAAGACATGAGTAAGGGATGAAGGAAAGTTGGGGTAGTAAAAAACCTCTGAATTCAACTTTGACAGGTGAGTCAATGTGCCAGAAACCTAGTTAGTAAATTAAACAGCCATCATTAAAAGTCAAGTGCAGTGTATTTAAGACGTAAGAACAAAATGATGTAGCATCCAATACAGTATGATAAAGTTAACATTTGGTTACTGTTATTGTGCAGAGGAGAATAATCCTATTAGATGTGAAAGGGGATTGCTGTGTTAGAGGAGGAGGCTAATTTTAGCATTCTTAATCAGCAGGGCTGTTTTTCTAGCTGTCTCTCTCTGGGAACAGGTATGAATCTTGTTAACCATGTTCCATGATTCCAGGAAGTCATCTCTAAAAACACATAACATTTTATCCTTTAACAACTCACGGGTTCAGTTCCAGCCATTCTTAACAAGACTTTATAGATGACCTGTAAACAGCACATGAGCGGAGATGTAAAGCTCTTGTCCTGTGTCATTCCTGAGCTTGTTTTGACACAGTACAGAGACATGCTTTCTGCCTGGTGGTTCGAATCCCTCTGCTAATAACCTTAAGAGTTCCTCTTCCATCATCCTGACGCAGGGCCCTATATACGGGAATGCTTTGCTTGGCTTGATTTGATTATGAGCAATTTCCATGCTTGATTGAATAATACAACATTGACCTTGGCAGTTTCATTTATTTTTCACAATGACTCCTGTCGTATGGTTAATATCATTATAATGCTTAATTTAGAATTTCAGACATTTAGCAAACCATTTTCCAAACCTTTTTCAATGAAATCATGTAAAAAGTTTCACAACAGTGTAGTTGTTTTTATTA
>RJVU01071502.1:3163412-3173721 GCA_003731715.1 Anabarilius grahami
AAATAAAAAATAATAAAACAAGATAAAATAAAAAAATAAAAATAAAAGAGAAAAATAAAAAATAAAGAATAAAATAAAAATAATATCCTGATGAAATAAAGTACCACACTATATTATTTTTCACTGAATATTCTGAAATTCCCACTGAATTGGAAATATGTCACATGGAATAAGTTAAATGCGTTGTGAACGCAAGTTTATTTAACACACATAACATCTGTACTCTGCTAGTGCTAACCACTGTGTTTTTCCATCTTATAAACATCCCTACCTATCATAAATGTTTTTATATACAGAACAAATTCACTTCATTTATAACAAATGGAATCCATGTTTATTTATGTCAGTGTTTACGCATTTCTTTCTCCACCAAGAAGGAAGTAAAAACAAACTAGCAAGTGCACAATTATTATAGTGCTCCACATCTGAGTGGCAGCTTGTGAAGAAATCCATCAATAATGCAGAGTATGGGGGTCTGGCGCCGTGCTGATTCTGCCAAGCTAGCGGAACCCTTGAACGTGGCCCCTGCCTGGCCTTGTGTCCTTGGGCCAGCACAACCGGGAACAGAGCACTCCCAAAGCTCCCCGATCGGAATCTGTGCTAATGAGAGCTTCTGCACCTCCACACGTGTGTCGAATAATAACAACAACAACAAGACCTCCTACACTTAAAATAGCCCACCACATGTCTGTCAAAATGGCAGGTTAAAAAAGAATGGACGGAAACAAAACTGAAAATACACCTACGCAACACAAGAGTAGCGAGATGGAAAACAGGCCACTATTATTTGTCCTACAGTTTTAATTAATTGGGTTACATGAACCTTTCATTCAAATGTTTTTATAGGTTGCCCAGATGGTCAGTAAAATAGCTTATTCATACCTGATTAATTAGCACACAAAGTAGCCGAATGAAAGGCAAATGTAGTCGGATCTTTTTTAATTCATATTGAAAAGCATTGCATTCACTGTGTCATTTGTGCATCAAGTGTGCCTGAATCGTTAAAATGGATAATAAAAAAGCCTGAGGACCAGACAATTTTGTCCATTATAACGAGTGTGTGAACTGTGTCCAGATTAAAAGTGGAAGTAAGAGAATGATGCTGTTCGCTGCTCTTTGATCAGAACGAGCCCCAAACACTAATTACACTGGCTGCTCTCTCAGCAGGCAACAAGCTGTTCACAGCTCTCCATGACAAGAGCCCTGCTCAGCTTTAAATGAGCTGTGTGAGTGGCATATACAACACACACACATACACACACACACACACACTGTAGAAAATATACTGTTAAGTTTACAGTAAAAAAAAAAAAAAGGCAGCTGTGGTTCCCAGAATTCACTGTAAATAATACAGTGGCAACATTTCAGGTATCACTGTATGGCATATTGGTGCCTGCATATTTTACAAATTTTAACTATATATTTCACTAAGGATTAGTTCACTTTAAAATGAAAATTACCCCAAACCCTACTCACCCTCAAGCCATCCTAGGTGTATATGACTTTCTTCTTCGGAGGGCTAATAAAGGCTTTCTGAAGCGAAGCGATGCGTTTGTGTAAGAAAAATATCCATATTTAACAAGCTGTATAAAGTAAAAGATCTAACTTCAGACAGACCACCTTCTGTATTAAACTTATGAAGAAAGTGTAAAACTCTCGCACTTACAGTTCAAAACGCCTACACTTTCCGAAATCAAATTATGGAAAAAAGCATAAATGACAGGACGTTAACTGCCATTATAAAGCTTTGATGTGTCAGAATATTTATTAATATAACTCTGATTGTGTTCATCAGAAAGTAGAAAGTCATATACACCAAGGATGGCTTGAGGGTGAGTAAAGCTTGGGGTAATTTTCATTTGAAAGTGAACTTATCCTTTAAGCGATATGATATTAACTCTTTCCCCACCATTGATGGAATTTTCTGTCATTTATGACACAATGTTTCCCTGCAAATTGACAATTTTCCAGCAATCCATGTTTTCACTGTTATATGGTACGGGGCGCTATTACGCATCTTCTAAAAGTGTAGAGAATCTCCGGATCAAAACTCAGGCGAAGAAGCAGAAACAAGCAATAAAAGCATTGCTTATGAAGCTAGAACAAAAAATTTTTTTTGAGGCTCTGTCATTTCTTTTGAAATATTGCATATTATTCACATATTCATACAACACAATATTCTGGGGGCCATGAAATTTTTGTGAAAATGATCAAAAATGCTGGCGGGGAAAGAAAAAAAAAAAACGCTGTCAGGGAAAGAGTTAATTAACCAATCTAATTGAAGTAGTTAAAATCTGCTTTAAATGTACAGATAACCACCATTACAATACAGGTGGCACAATGGAAAAAGCCACATGATGAATGAGTTGTTCATATGTGTAAAGGTATGTGGCCTGTCCATAAAACATGGCCTATATTTGTATATAGACGGTGCACATACTTTAAATAAATAACATAAAATGTAACAAAAATCACCCCAATGTACATTACTGATAACAAAAAAAGAGAAGAATATAATCACATGTGACTAACATTTCATAGAAAGATAATAATTTAAATGCAGCTGACCCAAAGATACAAGATTCAAGGTCACCTAGTTCCCCTGTTTCTTGTTATATACAGAGCAGGACTCTATACTAGATGGTTTCTTATGTCTCTGTGCTCATTCCAACCAGGAAGATCATTTCACCTCATCTCTCTCGCTCTATTGGATTACTGGAGTTGTGCCCAATCTATAGAGCAGAAGAAGATGCACACAATTGCTTTTCAGTCGGTATTGATTCAGCATCATTAAACCTTGAAAGGCTGGAGGATTCAATGGAAATGTGTCCTGAATCTGTCCATACAAAGGCAGACACATAAAAAAAATTCAGATACTAGTGCATGAAGAGACATGCTAAGCAACTGGATATTTAAAGGACATTCAATGTGGAAAAATGCAAGGATTTTATCCATCTGAAACTGACTGGATTGTGAAAATTGATCTCTATATGAAAAGTGTTTGAAAGGGTTGGAAAATAAAAGGAAATAAATTGAAAATAATTCCCCCCTCCCCCCCAAAAAAATTGACTGTTGATGGTCATGTGACATGTCAGTCATACTGCCTCTTCCTGCCTGTGGGCGGTTCTTGCCCAAAACAAACAACAAAGTGTACCAGACAGCCAGTTTCCCTCAATTATCATTTGCACTGTGGCCATAAACAGTAACACTCTTTAAAACATAATCAGATATAAAGATATAATAATATATATTTAAATATATAATAATAAATCTTTAAATGCAGTAATTTCTAGTGGTTTGCTGGCTTTAGTACATTACAGAGCTGACAACAGCACTAGCTTCACAAGCACAGCAAATTGCACTCATTGGTCTTCATTCATAAAACATGAGCATAATGGGTTTTGTTTGTTTGCAAATTGTACATAAAGCCATTCTGCCGTAAATTTTTGAATTCATGAAGGTGTTCGTATTTTCAAAATCTTTTTGGGAAAATAAGACGACACCTGCTTCCAACCAAGTGCAAATGGTGAGTAAAACATGCAAATATTTCATGATCTTTGACACTGATGACACTGCATTTTGATAATATATATTATGGTAAATAGTGTTAACAAAATGAATGAGTTAACTAAATTTGTGTTAAATGTAAAAAACATTTAGCTGATGAACAATAATTATTGTAAATAGCTGCAAACTGCATAGTACATTTTACATTTAATTGTAGATCTGTTTGTGAATCTAAAAGAAGGTTTTCTGAAAGGTCCGTTTACTTGCAAATCTTTCACATATATTTATGAAAGTTTCAGGCAAGTTGCCTTGCCTTACTGTAGTTATTTTTGTAAATCTGAATTAATGTTTAAATTAATTGAATTTAACTTGATCTCAACTGGTCTGGCCAAAGCGAAATAAAGCAAGCAAGCAAACAAGCAAGCTAGTGCTCATATATTTCCCTCACTGCTGTCTCGTCTTTAATTAAAACCGCTGGGCTCAGACAAAAGGCCCGCAGTGCAGGTTAAATACTCCAAATCCATAAAAGTCTTGGAAGAAGCACAAAAAGGCCATTTAAATGCACTCACCTCAATTAAATCTAAACTGATGAGTTTTAAACTGGCAAGTTAAGCAGAGAGACATGTCTACAATGTTATGAAACGCTCACTGGTGGGAGTCAGACGACCTTTAGGTAACCATGGGCAAACCATTAGTATTACAAAAATATAGGGCCAGATTTACTTACAGCTTGGGGCAATGCAAACCCTCTTTTGGCGTTAAAAAAAATACTGTCAGGATTTACTAAAGACACACAGTGAAAAAAATACTACTGAAAAGACGTGGACAGAGCTTATAGGAGTTTCCATTTCAGAAGCAAAATTTATGGAAGGAGAGTATTTAAATGAATCATGCAAGACGATTTAATTAAGGTTTGCACTAGTCAATTTACTGGTATTTGAGCCAATACTTACAACCCAAAAAAGCATTGCTTCATCCGAAATCGCATACTGAGTTGGTACTACATTTGAATTTGAACTTACTTTGTGAAAGTATGTTATATACAGTACGAAAGTGTGTAATATGAATGTACTATACTATATAGTAGGGAAGTGGTGAATGTGATTTCATCAAGTATCCTGGAACAACATTCCAATCAACCAATCAGATTTGAGGGCCAAGTTTACCATTTATGTCAAGTTTAGGCTTGCAACCAGGGTTAGGTGCTTCTACATCAGTGTTATTCACATTTCTTTCCCCTCTGATTTTAGGGATAAGTTATGGGTAGGATTAGTTTAAGGGGTAGGAATAGGGTTAAGACTAAATTTTCAGACAGGAATGTTGTTCCAGGATCAACAAAATATGTTGATCCAGGAACATGTCTTACTTGGCAAAACCACGGTGACCATAGGGAAGTATTTGATTTTGGACAAAGCACAGGTCTTAAACCAGACGTTAATTTGCGCTGCTCTTGGTAGATTGTGTTGGTCATTATGGAAATGTTCAGACCACGTCTGTGTTCTTTAATGTGTGCTTTGTCAGTAAATCATCGGCAGAACTTTTCACTCCCATCGGTGATTTTATGGGATTGCGCTCTCATGCTAATTTGCTCTGTTTAGTAAATCTGGCCTAAAGTGTCTTGGCAAACCCCTCTGGCTCAAGTTCCTATTTACATATGCTAAAGAGCTTTATTTGCCACAAATTTGCCATTTTCTCTGCTCACAAGTGATTACGATAGCATGTTGTTCAGCTAATGACCCAATACTCAAATAAACATTATTCTTTTTTTTTTCTTTTTTTTTTGAGTAAAAGAGTTTAATTTTCATTTTTAATTTGACCGAATAACTTTTATCATGCCTTTTGTTATTATATCATTGAACTTGCCATGCATTCTGGGATTACTTTCTTCATGCTTCACTTTAAAGTGTCTTGAAATAGTAGGTAGCACACTAGGTTTTGGTGCAGGTCAGTGGAATGAAAAAAGCTTAAGGTCTAAAGACACGTGTTTTTAAAAAAAAAGTTGAACTTCTTTTAACTTGAGCGCCGCGTTTTTAGAATGCTGTGTAATGTGTGAAAAACTGCAAATGACGTGAGATGCGAGCATGATGGTTAAAGACATCCGTCTAGCACGTTTACACTGAAAAGGTAGCGCAGTGGGATGGAAAAAAAATGGCTTCTAAGTTTGTCACAAATAAAGGGGTCCACAGCAAGTTTACAGAGATCTTTCATCCTTTGTCTTTTAAAGCATTTATTAAAAGACTCACATACATCAGTCCAGTTAGGAACCTCAATTATTTCCGTGCCCGAACACTTTAGCATACTGAGTCGATCTGTGTTCCTGACAGTGTGCGGGGATGCTGACGCTCTGAACTGCCTCCTTCTCAATATTGAGCCTTCAATATGACTCTATCCGATCAGGCCAAAGAGAAAGAGAGAAAGAGGTCCGTAATAACCCAATAAATTGCCTCCCTGGGGCACCAGTGTGTTCACAGAATATCAAAACTCCTCTTTCTTACACTCCGCAGACTGTGAAGGAAAAAAAGCTTCCTCATAAATCTAGCAGCTGTAATTAGTGTTCCAAGGGAGGTTTATTTAATAAAATCATCACTTGATCTCAAAAGACTTTGGCATTGCAAACCTATATGTGAAAAACTGCTGCATTAAGCTTCACAAATCATGTTAAGAGTTTTGATAGACATGAAACTTAATATAAAAGCCACATGACAGGTGCTTCAATAAGTATGTCTATTTCTCAGCTCTACTTTCCTCTCTTTCATTTTCCATCAATCCACTTTCCCTGCAGAGGGACATCAAAGCGGTTTAAAAAAGGAAAAGAAGAGATGGCACCACAGCTGTGGCGATACTGGAATCTGTGTGGGGCTTGAACTGAATGCTGGGAAAGCGAGAAAGCCATTGATCTTTATGGATTAGTTCTGATCTGCTAGGTTTAGACACTGACATTACAATACCATATGCTGGCCACATTATCATTAAGATTTGAATTAGCTTAATCCTGTGGTTGCATGATATCACAACTGTTATTCAGTTGATCTCCTGCTTGAATTTAAAAGGTAAATAGTAAATGATGACAGGATTTTCATTTTTGGGTGAACCTTTAAGTTCCTCCTTCGGTGTAAGTCTATAGGAGTTTTCTCCAGGGATGCACCAATATAAAAATACAATAAAAAATATGATAAGCCGATAATTATTTTCAGATAAATGACTGATATTACAATTCTTAAAATTTTGTATAAATACATTTAAAATAAAACACTAAAAACTGACAGCCGTCAGTGAATTTAGCCATCACGAAATTATAATGTACACTATAAAAAATGGATATTCATTTTGAGATAATGCTAAAGATTATATTTAACAGAGTTATTATGAGTGTTTTTAAAAATTAACTTTAAGTGAGCATTAGATGACGACAAAGGTAGTCTAAATGTAAAAAAAGGGGGAAAATAGGTAATAAGCATGCACAATTTAATATCAAATATTGATCAATACATCTATTCAATATCAATAAATTAAAAACTAAATAAAATTTGTAGTATTGGCCTATAACCGATAAGGTATTGATATATTGTGCATCTTTGATTTTTCACCAGTTTTATCATCATCCAGATAAAAAGAAAGAAAAATGTGCAAATATGTGGGATGGGTTGAATGATGAAGTTTAATACTTCGGTGTGATGAGCAGGGCGGGCGAGAGCCGTGAGGGAACGGCGCGAGGCCGGTGACGAGAGTGATAATGAGCATCAGCTGCGAGGCGCACCGGCCTCGAGTCTCTCACGGAGGAGCTCTGGAAGCATAAAAGGAGGAGCGATGACAGTGAAGGACGAGAAAGGACCAGGCCTGGATATTATTTTATGTTTTATTATGTTTGTGTGGCCGGCAGACGTCCGCGAGGGTCTGCCGGCATTACTTTCGTTTTGTTCTGTTGTTTATTTTATATTAAAGTTTGTTGAATGTTCGCCGGTTCCCGCCTCCTTCTTCCCGCATATACGAACTGTGTTACATTGGTGCCGAAACCCGGGAGGAAGGAGGGACATGCTGTCGGAGAGCCCTCGCTGCTGAGGGGGATCGCGGTGCTGCGGAGTTTGGGCAGCGCGGGAGTGAAGACCGCGAGAGGCTGCCGTCCGCCGTGGGCCGGAGCCTGCTACCGTCCACCATGAAGGGGAGGAGCAGGGGACGGGGGACTCACTGCCGGCTGCCCTCAGCCGGAGGAACCATCGCCGGCCGCCAGGAGGCGGTCGAGGATCGGGCCGTCCACCGAGCGTCCAGTGCCATCGCATGGCACCGCGAGGAAAAGCCTCTCGGCTGGCTGAGGACCGAGCGGCAGTGTGTCTGGGAGCCGGACCCAGAATTTTTTTTTTTCTTTCTTTTTCCTCTCTCCCCTCTCTCGTCCTGTCGCTCCCCTTGCTTCCGTCTCGTCTGTCCTTACCCCCAGGTGCTACGGCCGCCGAGACAGGCCCCGGGGGGAGTAGAGCGCAGTCTCGGGAGTACCCCCCGGCCTGCGAGGGGCGAAGGGGGTATGTGATGAGCAGGGCGGGCGAGAGCCGTGAGGGAACGGCGCGAGGCCGGTGACGCGAGTGATAATGAGCATCAGCTGCGAGGCGCGCCGGCCTCGAGTCTCTCACGGAGGAGCTCCGGAAGCATAAAAGGAGGAGCGACGACAGTGAAGGACGAGAGAGGACCAGGCCTGGATATTATTTTATGTTTTATTATGTTTGTATGTCCCTCGCGGACGTCTGCCGGCATTACTTTCGTTTTGTTCTGTTGTTTGTTCTATATTAAAGTTTGTTGAATGTTCGCCGGTTCCCGCCTCCTTCTTCCCGCATATACGAACTGTTACATTCGGGTTAGGGGTTTGTTCAAATGTCCAACCCTAAGTATAAAGTATAATAAAAATAATAATTCATGTATTTGTATTGAGTCACGTACGCAAGCAACTTGTGCATTAAAGTAATGTTAAACCATTGTGATTATATACAGAAAAGAGTATTTTGTATGCCAGTAAGCAAAACCCAGTTAAAATGCAGCTCAGGCTTTCCCTCTTTTCCACCCAAAACGTTTTTAACACAATAAATCTGTTTTCCTGAAGAACAGACATGCCAACTTTTCTTTCATTTCCCACCTCAACGGAACCCTGAATTTCAAAAGCAAGTTCAAAGTGTCCTGCCACACACACACACAGAGTCTGACAGAGACATACAGAAGCACTGACTGGAAAGAACATCTCTTCTTTAGTTTGACAGGACCTTATAAACACACACACACACACCATCTCCGGAGGGCTGTTAGTTGTTAGTTCTCCGAAAGATGTATGCTAAACTGTGTGGGCCTTCTTCAGGTGTCTGGCACTTTTATGAATGGCTTGCTCAGTCTTGTTTCTGGCAAAATATACTGTCCTATCGCTCATGACCCAATTAACTGTATCGTAGGTCACTTTAGACTATAAATCATACTCTCATCATATTTCATATCACGGCAAAGCCTGTTTGGTCATGCTTTTGCTTTGTCATGTAATCTAACGCCAAATTAAACCAAGTCATAAAACAACGAAACTGATACACTGGCTAGAGGAGAGGATTCATAAAATACTTCAAAGATCATAACGCCTCTATCCAAACATTCACCATGACATACACACCACACAGGAGGTAAAAAGATTCATTTAAAGTACTGGAACAACATCATCACTGAGTCACTTTGAGACTAAATAACATGAAACTCAAGAACTTTGTTTACTTCTTTGCGACAGTGCTTCAGATAAATAATTTCCCCGCCACACCCCGTCACCCTCACACCTCGGCGGACATCTGAAGTCCTGTATTAATTATAGCTATGCCGAGCTGTCCCACTGTCTTGGGAGAGATGTGGCAGTACTGAAATTTCCTTTATTTATAGTAGGGAGTTCGTTCAAGGGTGGTGGAAACGAGTATGGGATGGAAAAAGGGTTTGGTCGGTTACGTGTTCAGAAGGGAGTTTCCTTACCTTCTATGGATGGGGCCTGGTCCTGGGCCGCATACAGCATCTCCTTGAAAGCCTGTGTCAGAAAAATAGATATGATGAGGGTCTTGTGGTACAGGTCATGGGGCAATGATGTACACAGTATTCCTACACACCCCATTAAGGCAACTTGTCATGGAAAAAAGTGTTCACTTGGCTGGATATGTAAGCTAATTGAGGTTACTTCAAACATTGATCTAGCATGCTATAAGGCCACTGTTGTTTCTTAAAACATGAATATTAAACTCTTTGTGTGAAATGATGACTTTCAGTTCTCTGGGAATATGGTTACCTACTTCTGTTAGCATGTTATTAACCTTGAAGAAAATGAAAATCGCTGGACAATTATGCATGATCTGTTTCCTGATCCTTCAGAAAACATATAACTTTATTCCAAAGGTATTTGATAGATTCACCTATATAAGGTTGCCTCAGCAATTTGAACGCATTTGATTTCATGTCAGCAAGGTTATTTTCAGAAATTGGTGTGCTTCTTTCATTCAAGAAGGAAGCAGATTTTTTTTTTCTTTTCTTTTCTTTTTTTTCTTTCTTTACTTTTCTTTTTTTTTTTTTNGGAGGATTTTGAGATAAAGTAGCATTATAAAAAAAGTAAAGCATCTTAAAAAGTTGAAATGCACATTTAAAAACATGATTTTTTTTTCATGTAAAATGTGCAGTTATTGCAACGTTAAGGATAATTAAATCCATTTTACCTGAAATTATTTCCATATTCATTCATTAATAGGAATACTAAATCTATTATACATGTAAATGAAAGAAAGTCACTAATGTATTTTATAAATAAGTA
>RJVU01071502.1:3179828-3192140 GCA_003731715.1 Anabarilius grahami
CATAAATTTCTTGCAATTTTTTTTTTTAAATGTTATATTATATTATATATATAATAAGAACAATCAGAAATCATGATTATCAATTATCTACATTATATCCTGCTGTATCAAGCTATGTCCAAGAAAGAAAGAAAGAAAAGATTTCTCAACAGAAATAATTTGAACTCAGCAAATTAATTGCTGCAGACATAAAGTGGGCGAGCAAACTAATTACATCAAATGACCCTTCTGGCTTAATTCCAAAAAAAGAAAACAATTAAGGAAGAATTTAGGCGAATTTACTTAATATAACTTTACACAATTATGTTATATTAAAATAGAATGTATTATATTGCCTAGATAGTTTATTATTATTATTTTAAGCAATTTCTTCTTTGTGCCAAATGTGCAGGCAGGTGTTTGGCAATGCTCCAGACTTGTGAGAGTGTCAAGAAACCAAAAAAAAAAAAAAAATCACTAACTGAAATTTGACATTTTTAAGGAGTAAAACCATTGAAATATACAAACAAAAAAAATTGTCCAGCTGTGAAAGCTGTCAAAGGGTCCCTCGTTAATGTCAGAGACAGTGAAGAAATTATGTTTTAGTAGTGTGATTCAATACAAAAAATACAAAAAAAGTGAATTTATCAATTTATTCTTTTCCAGATACACTATTGCTCCACCTTAGGTCTGATACGATGTTTTTAAATGAATTACAGGTCATTTAACTTAAGCCTGTAAACCATATTTCATTGCTTCCATATATTATTACATTCACAAACTGTTCAAATCAAACAATCCGCTGAAGTTTTGCTCAGCGAGTCTGAATAGGCTACTCCGAGTTGGGGACGCAACTACATACACGCACCATGCAAAATTCATAAAATAAATCTCTCACCTCGTATTGTATATATTGTTTCCTCCATTCTGGAGTAATATGAGCGGACAGGTGCTCCGCAAACTTCATGCTGGCGGAGCAGATATCCACAGTCGGACTATAATAATATCCTCGGGTCGGGCAGCGGCTTCTTTGGGGCTTTTTGTTATTTCTGTCACTAAGTTACGGAGCTGCACGCGCTGCGTTGATTTGCGCTGTCTAAATCCCGTCCGGTCTACCACAGTCCACTATTCCCCGGTCCCACATATTACCCCGTTCAAAGTAAAACCCGCAACATAAGCGAACTAAAAGCAACCTCGTCCGACTGCCCGAAACAGGTGCCTAAATGACAGCGCTTCAGCGCCGGTGCGGGCGTCTCTGGGAGTGACTTTCTCTCTCCAGACTCTCTGGGCGGTTGTGAAGTAGCTGTTGTCCGCCATCAGCGCGCACTGAGTGAAAGACGTGCGTGCGTCACAGCGCACCGTGAGGTGCGTTTAGAAATAGGCTAGCTGTTTTGATGTCTTTTCTTGTTGCAAAATCGCTTAAACTCATTGATAACAATAGGAAAGAAAAGTTAAGAATTATGATAATATTTTCTTACTGACTGAGGTGCTATTATTATTTTCTTCTTCTTCTCCTCCCTATTCCTTGTATGTTATTGTGTAACAATGCAGTGCTGTTTCTTTTCTCGCAATAAAAAAAGGGTAGCTGCTTGTGATTAATCTTATCATGCTGTTTGGCTTAACATTTTAAAAATAAAACCAATTAAAAAAAAAAAAGTTTGTTTTTTGTTATTGATGTAGGCTAATTGTTCTATTCTTAACAGTGAAAGTGTAAAAACAATAAAAGTTTAAATAAGTAGCCAATAATTTGTAATATATTGCATATAATATCTTGCATATAATTTATGATACAATATATAACTAATTTGACATTTTACTGTGTCGTCAAGTGTAGGTCTTGTCAAAAACGTAATACTAATAGTTGTTTGTTTGTTTATTTGTTTACTTGTTTGGAAATGTAACTCGCTAAGTCCCGCCCTACAAGTGTTACTGGCCAATCATGGCTGACAATTTGTTATAATATGAATATATTTGACATATTAATATAATGCTGCACATGCTTGTGACATAATTATGATATATTGATATAATAATTAGCCGATGTCATAATTCTATAACTTACACATTCTTTCCCAACAAAAATAGGCTTAGACATTTTATAACAAGTTCAGTTGTAGCTGGCCTTCTTTTCTTTAGGCTATATTTAGCATAAAAGAGACACACACTTTCAAAAGTAACTACAGCAAACATCTCAAAATATATAAATATATTCACGAGATGGATATTAATCAGGATTAAAATGACATTAATGATTTAAATACACAATAAACTAAAAGAAAGTTATCCAGCAAGCCATCACTCTTGTTTATGTTGAATCTATTTACTTACATTTTACTGATATATTTTTTGCTGACTCAAGGCCATAGAGACCAGATTTATGTTGTTATATTTTAGCAGTCTCTGACAAATACAGAAATGTATATAAACAATTATATTTTTAATAAATGGTGAAATAAAATAATTGATCAAATCTGACAACAATCGTTGGAAATAAGCAGGGCATTACACGCGGTTGAATAGGAATGAGAAAGGAGTGGGATGAATAATAATAGCGAGATTCTTTTGGGAAAATGTGATTTGTGTGCCATCTAGTGATCAATGTTTACATTGCAAAAATCTGCGCATAAATCCTAACGAACTTGAAGAACTGAATATCTGGAAAGGAACACTAAGAACAGAGTAAATTACTTTTTTGTGGCCCTTCTGAGTTTGAGTTGAAATTCTGTCAAAGTTTTAAGTTCTTTGAAATTGCAATGGACAATACCTTATATTATTTCATATTATAGTACAGCAAGATCTATAGTAATAGATGTAATAGACAATACGTCTCTAAAGTTCAAGAATTGGTGCAATATTGATTTTGATTTCATTTCATGCGTCTGCTGTAATATGGTAGGACCTAAAAACCGGTTGCAGGACGCACTCGTGCCTATTATTGTGACGTACCTTTCACGGACCAACACTCAAAACAAGTCCGACTGCTTCGGATTACGGATAACGTACTGTAGCAGTCTGTTGTCTGCGCTTATTATTAATTAATAATAATTAAAGCAGAAATACTGTTGATTACCCCTATAAGGCATCTTCATTATCTTCAATGGCGTCCCGATCTCCGTCCTCCTCCCCAGACTCAGCGACGGGCTCCGGCACTGATCCAGCCCGGCCTGATACCGGAGAGCCGCTCGGTGGAGGATCCGACTCGGATTCAGATTTCGGATTAGGGAAATTTGATTGTGGCGCTGCGGATAAAGCGCTTCGATTAGAAGGAGCAGATCTAGAGAATGAGTTTGAGGCGGCAGCGGACCGGGTCAGAGATCTCGTCCAGACAGCCAGTAGAGAGCAGCTGCTGTATCTGTACGCCAGGTTCAAACAGGTAAACACAGCGTACTTGTCTTTACTTTTTACCATATCTGATAGTGTAAAATCATAATAAATTTAAATGCAACACGATACGAAGAGTTTGTGGTTTTATTGACTTGTATATTTTAACATTGATGGCTAATACAAAGTTACCCCAAATTATATTAAATAACTGTGGTGTAAATTATGGTTTCCATGCTAAGTTTTGTAAGGGGTATATAGCTCTGACAGATGAAGGATTCTGTAAGTTTTAGAGTCTAAAACATTTGACATTTGGATCAGTTATTTGAGCATTTGACAGTAGTTATTATTAAGTAAATATAATAATAATCTTATGTTTGTTTGACAGGTCAAAGTTGGAAAGTGCAATACAACAAAACCTGGTTTCTTTGATTTCGAGGGTCAGAGAAAATGGTAAGACTTTTAACAAGTCATGCATTTCATAATAATTTTGATTTGGGCTTATTTCATTGTTGACAGTGACATTTGATGTCATCAGAACTCCAGTCGCTTGATTGGTACTATGAATATTGTTGGCTGTAATGACAAACTGCTTGTAATGTTTCTCAGTTGTATGTCTTAACCATCTGCTAAATGAATAAATCTAAATGCACTTTGTGTCCAATAATATGAGCTTTTTGGGAATAAAATAAAATTCGAATCTTTAGAGTCCGACAGAGTGCTTCCTGTTCACAGGTCAGCGTGGAAACAGCTGGGGGACATGAGTGCGGAGCAGGCCATGCAGGAGTATGTGTCCTGTGTACATTCTCTGGATCCAGAAGGCAGTCAGAAGGTAAATATTAAACTTACTGTAGTGGCAATTGCATAAGTGGATGGAACACAAGGTTTTTCTTTGGTCTTTTGCAATAAAATAGTTTGTACTATGAATTGATATTCACAAGTTCCAGTCCACCCAGATACGTTATGGACAACAGATTTGCATAGTATTGTTTTAGAAAGATTGTCACTTGTCAACTTGGAGATGGGTTTGTTGCTCTCAAATAAAGCATGGTATTAATTGGTATTTTATTTTTTATGTTTTCACGCAAATAAACAATACTTCTTGTAAGCGGATCTGCCCTTTGGTAAAACTATAGGCTCTGTGCTGTAATGTTACTGAATTACATGTCCAGAAGAGGGCAGTCTCTGATTGTGCAGTTGTTGTAGTTGTGCGTCCTTCTCACACAGGTAGTTGAATAATATCCCTTTGTTTTTTCGGATTATGCTAAAAAAAAATCAGGAACAGAGTTGCTAAATTTTTTTTCTATTGGAGCTGTAGATGTTTTATTCATGTTTATGATATAATTCCTCTGGAATATTGCAGTGATGTTTAAGCATACTTTTATGCAGTAACTACGCAGTTCTGTTGAGTGGTTCTGTCTGTCTGTCTGTCTGTCTGTTGCTCTATCCATCTATCTATCTGTCTGTCTCTCTGTCTGTCTCTGTCGTTCTGTCTGTCTGTCTGTCGTTCTATCCATTTATGGTTCTATCTATCTATCTATCTGTCTGTCTGTCTGTCTGTCTGTCGTTCTATCCATTTATGGTTCTATCTATCTATCTATCTATCTATCTATCTATCTATCTATCTATCTATCTATCTATCTATCTATCTGTCTGTCTGTCGTTCTATCTATCTATCTATCTATCTATCCGTCTGTCTGTCTGTCTATCGTCTTTCTGTGTGTTGTTCTATCTATCTATCTATCTATCTATCTATCTATCTATCTATCTATCTATCTATCTATCTATCTATCTATCATCTATCTATCTATCTATCTATCTATCCGTCTGTCGTTCTATCTATCTATCTATCTATCTATCTATCTATCTATCTATCTATCTGTTGTTCTATCCATTAATGGTTCTATCTATCCATCTATCTATCTATCTATCTATCCGTCTGTCTGTCTGTCTATCGTCTTTCTGTGTGTTGTTCTATCTATCTATCTATCTATCTATCTATCTATCTATCCGTCTGTCTGTCTGTCTATCGTCTTTCTGTGTGTTGTTCTATCTATCTATCTATCTATCTATCTATCTGTCTGTTGTTCTATCCATTAATGGTTCTATCTATCTATCTATCCATCTATCCATCTATCCATCTATCCATCTATCCATCTAATCTATCTATCTATCTATCTATCTATCTATCTATCTATCTATCTATCTATCTATCTCTATCTATCTATCTATCTATCCGTCTGTCTGTCTGTCTATCGTCTTTCTGTGTGTTGTTCTATCTATCTATCTATCTATCTATCTATCTATCTATCTATCTATCTATCTATCTATCTATCTATCTATCTATCTATCTGTCTGTCTGTCGTTCTATCCATTTATGGATCTATCTATCTATCTATCTATCTATCTATCTATCTATCTATCTATCTATCTATCTATCTATCTATCTATCTATCTATCTATCTATCTGTCTGTCTATCTGTCTGTCTATCTGTCTGTCTGTCTGTCGTTCTATCCATCTATCCATCTATCCATCTATCCATCTATCCATCTATCCATCTATCCATCTATCCATCTATCTATCTATCTATCTGTCTATCATCTTCCTGCTTTTTACCCATAATCCGCATGTCAGAGCAGATACATCCCCCTTCATTGATAGTAACACAATCTGACTGCCATCCAGACCAGCACAAAAGCACATAAACAAATTCCCCACCTTTTAGAATGAACTGATTGTGTTAGTGTGTTAAGAAGAGGGCAGGCAGCTCCATTACAAGATAGAGAGAGAGCCCGGGCAAGGGAGGAGAGACAATAGCTTGTTTCTGACCTCTTGTGCACTTCTGTTGTTATGTGCACCTGCTGTGGAGGAAGAAAAAAAAAGTGCACGAATTTACGGTGTTTTAATACAAGCCTACTATTCAAACAGAAGTGCAGATGCTGCACTTTTCTGCTCAAAACTGTAATATTTTGAAGTCATTGAATTAAAATTGCTGTATTATAGAGCTGGCTGGCTGCACAAAGCAATTTTAATCTTTCCCTCAGCGAGTTCCACCGGTGGTTGAATATCCAGAGTCCTTTGTGCTCTCTCTCTTGCTGTAGCCAAGTGCTGTGCTGTCCGGAAAAGGAAGAAAAGTGAATATAACAATGTTAAAAATACAAAACCTGTCAAGTCTAGCAACATGTGCAACATACTGCCAGTTTCCTGTCATATTTGAGGTTGATGGAGGCATATTGTACCTTTCTCTTGTAAACTAAACTGAGAGTGACTCCTGTGGGCTACTGTTGTGTTTGTCTTTTTATGTAGTTTCATGTCCTGTTTGTTCAGCAGGTGAAGGGTTTTCACTTCGTTTTTGTGGCTTTTCAGATGTTTAAGACCTTTAAATGGATCTCTAGGCTTCACTTGTGGGAATTGTGACAGTTTCCTGTTTCTTTTTTAGTCGTCGGAGCGAAGAGGAGGAGAGAAGCTAACTGGATTCGGTGGGCCAGCGGTTAGCTCTCTGTACCAGGAGGAAAAAATAAGGTAACAAGTCTCGCTTATGAATATGATGATTTTATTATCATTTTTTATTTGATCCAGTGATGCATGATTCATTTTCCTGCTCATGGAACTCACGGATACCAGACGCCCCGGTGCTTCTTCCCTTTAACGAGACAAATTAAGGGCTGAATTCACATGGTTTTACCTCTTAAATTAACAGTATTAGTATGCAAGCATAGGGGGTGAAGAGGCCTCAGGAAGCGGTAGAGTTTAATTACTTTTTTTTACGATTATATTTATGATAGGAATGTAAAATGGATCCAGGCATGGATGGATGAAAGAAATATATGGAAGTATCAATGCAACAGGGGTTCATTCCCCAAGTTGACGTGTCCCGGGAGAACGTGAGTTGTTCATCGGGGACAGAAAAGCAAAGAGGCAATTAACATCCCATTCCCCCTCCTCTCCTCCCATTTGTCGCTCGCTGAGCGTCCCATTTCGGGCGAGACCCAATCAGACTGCTTCGCTGCGTTCCAATTTCCAAGCTCTGTGATTGAGAGCCCTCCTGCATATTCAAACCTCTCGTTAGCATTTGATTAGAGAATCTTAATGGATTCTGCATTGCCCGATTGCAAAACCAGATGACCTGTAACTCCAGGACCATCTGATTTCTTTTTCTTTTCTTTTTTTCTACTTTTTGTTGCTCAAACTTACTTAAAAACAACAGCCGATAAGCTGACCTGCCCAAGTTGCATAATCCTGTTCTTCTGCAGGTGTCGTGAATGAGGAAGCTTTATTCACTGAAGAATGCGTGATAGATGAGATGTTCTGTGAGGACGGCTTGGAGAGAGATGAATCAGTTTGATCTGATCTGATTGATGGGAGCAGAGGTGTCAGTTTCAGAATATCGGGCTATTTTGGAGGGCAGTGTGTATGTGTCAGCTCGGCTCATAACTGATTGATAATGTTAAAGGGATAGTCCACCCAAAAATGAAAATTCTGTCATCATTTACTCAGCCTAATGTCATTATAAACCTGTAGGACTTTCTTCTGTGGAACATAAAAGATGATATTTTGAAGAATGTTGTTGACCAAACCGTTTCGGTTCCCATCGACTTCTATTGTATGGACAAAAATACAATACTATACGATTCGCCCGTGTCTATTAAACCTTTGACAAAATCATACCGGAACATTCAAATCTGTGTTCGTGCTGCCGCCCTGAGGCCAATAGAGCAGTTTTGAACCACACAGTAGTTATTTCTGTGTCACAAATATTCAGATTATCACAGAAGTACTGAGATAAACGTTTAAAGTTAGCATATAAACACTTATGTCTATGATAGTGATCAGAATAGATCAAACCACCTTTTAAAACTAATTTGGCGTTTCAAATAACCATTGTATCAATTACGTCTTATGCCACTAGTGGCGACAAGTGACAAAACAAAAATGTATTTGTAATTGAATCATTCTTTCAAAAGATTCGTTCAAAAACACTGATTCATCCAGTAATGAAACAAGTATTTATTAATGAGTCATTGAATTCATTCAAAACCATTTTTTTAAATAATTCATTCAAATTAATTAAACATTTTTCCAGCAATTAATATTTTGTTAGAACCTCTAGTAAATTAAATCATGAAAATCATGATTCTCATTTTATCCAGAATCATGCAGCTCTACTTTTAAAGGGATAGTTCACCTAAAAATGAAAATTTTGTCATCATTTTCTCACCTTCAAGTAGTTCCGAACCTGTATAAAACCTGTATTTCTTTGTTCTTGAACACAAAGGAAGATATTTGGAAGAATATCTGTAACCAAACAGATCTCACCCCCCACTGACTACCATAGTATTTATTTTTCCTACTATGGTAGTCAATGGGGGGCGAGATCTGTTTGGTTGATGACATTCTTCCAAATATCTTCTTTTGTGTTTAACAGAACAAAGAAATTCATACAGGTTTGGAACAACTTGAGGGTGAGTAAATGATGACAATTTTAATTTTTGGGTGAACTATCCCTTCAAGATTCAACTGTATAATCTGTGTGTGAAAACATGGACATAGGTCTTTTGTTTGGTCTCTCACTAGTCAGAAAACGTTGATCAAGCGTTGTGGAATGACAGAGTAGCCAGTGACCTTCCCAGCATGCTCAGCGGCATCGTTGATGCCATGTCGTTTATCAGTGAGCCATTAATCAGGTGTAAGCGTGGGCTTGTGTGCGCGAGTGTGTTCTCGGGCTTTAGGAGCACAGGCCAGCATCAGTCTGACGAATGAGCAGTTTTATTGATTAGTTGCCCCGGGAGACGGATGATGCCCACATGGCACAGACACACTGGGTCACGGTAAGACCACAAACACTCACATATTCATCCTTATTTACTATTGAGTGAGAGAAGGCCAGGTTTAGTGCACGCATATATCGGCATAAGCCATTTTCCATGAATACGGTGGACATTGGTGTCCCATTACTCTTTTTTTCTTTTTTAAAGCACAGATTTGTTATTGAATTTGTTGTGAGAATTATTTGATATGTTAGACAAACTATTATATTATGTAAATGTAAGAGAGCAAGAAATTTTGCTAATTTAGCTTAAACACTAATTTAGCTTAAACACAAAAAGTTTTTGTTTACCCCTTAAAACTCTGATTTGGGCCTGTCACAAAAGGTTGTGACCTTCATGAATACAATAAATAAAATAATATGATTGATTATGGTTATGCCATAATTGTGTCAATCTGATGTCAAATTCATGTGTTACAAACTAGCTTAATTTACAGACATATTTCTCATTCTGACTGTTTTCCCAACATTATTAAAATTTTATAAACTGCGTATTTAACTTTAGTTTTGAAAATTACAAAATGTAGGATAAATTTACATCACTTTTACCCATTCTAACATAGTATTTAAAAAAAAAAAATATTTCATATATTTTGCATCTTTAACTTAAAAATGACAAAATGTAGAATGAATTTACAACACTTATCCATTATAACATAGTAATTGTCTTATTTTTTATTTTTTTATTTAATCAATTTTGCATATTTAACTTTAATTTTAAAAATCACACTTTTACCATTCTAACATAATTTATTTATTTTTTTAATACATTTTGCATATATAACTTAAAAATCAGAAATTACAAAATGTAGGATAAATGTACAACANAGAAATTACAAAATGTAGTATAAATGTAAAACACTTTTATCCATTCTAACAGTATTTTTATTTTTATTTAATATATATTTTTTAATGTAATAAATTATAAAAGATAAAATTTAGGATAAATTTACAACCCTCTTTTTTTATTGTGACAGTAGTTTGTTTTTATTTCCCATTTATGTTTATTTTTTTATCATAATATGATAAAAAACAAATTCCGAGTATGGGTCACCATACTTGGCCACATGTCACTCACTTCACTTTAATTTGATCAATTTTGCATATATAACTTTAATTTTGAAAATAACATTCAAGAATTTCAGGCCCTTTTTGTACCTTAATTGTGGAAACCGCTATAAATGTTTTTGTCCTTCTGTAAGTAATTTATTGTATTGTATGTAGATGTATTTTGTTCTGAATATGAGAATTGATCTTTTGGAGGCATATAAAATTTAAGATGCTCTCAAAACATGCCAGGCATAACATGCAAGTTTTGCACAAAATTAATGCATTTTCTCTGTTGGTCCCCCCCACTGTGGGTATATTTTTAATATTTATATTTTGTGTCAGTCTGTTGATTCTATAGAATTGAAATACTCTGACTGCACTGATTCGCTCTCTGAAATCAGTTCATTTAAAGTTGGCCAATCTGTCTGTTTCCTGTATCTCTCAGGCACAGAGGTCCCGTCCGCTGCTAGTCTCATCTGCCCTGCCCCTGTAATGAGAGTGAGGGGCGGCCACACAATAGGGCTCCAAATGCAATTAATCTGCCTATAACCCTTTTCTTTCTCTCTCGATCTCTTGCTCTGCCCTGCCTGGTTCGGCCCAAATGCCACAAGGTGATTAGAGAGGAAAATAATTAAAACTGCTGTGGTGAGCGCCAGACTCCTGAGAATGCGCCACAGAGGTGGATAGGCTTGTGACAATGAGATGCTTGCCAGTAACTTGATTTTGCGGCATGCTGCACCTGTGCGCATTAGTTTGGCCCTGTTTACCCTGGCATTATGATCCATCTTGGGTCATCACAACATTTACAGGGCCCAGATTTTCTAGCGACAACCTTGACCCTTGTTATGTAACATTAAAAACAGTATATTGGTTTTTTATTTCCTTACTTTGATGTAATGCTATTTCAGATGTTCTTTCATTGATTTCTACGACATTTCGTAAAAGGTTTGATGTCTGCATTGCTTTACATTTTTTCAGGGTATTTTCTCTTTTGTTGTGTTTGACTTCAGGGAAGAGGACAAAAATATTTTCGACTACTGTCGAGAGAACAACATCGAACACGTCAGCAAGGCCATCAGCTCCAAGAAAGTGGACGTGAACACAAGGGACGAAGAGGTTGGCTTTTAAAATAAAATTTATAAATGTAATAACAACATTTTTTTTAAATAAATTCTTTGATACATTTTTAATATGATAAAAAATAAACATTTAACAGCATATTAGAATGATTTCTGAAGGATCATGTGACACTGAAGACTTCAGTAATGATGCTGAAAATTTAGCTTTACCATCACAGGAATAAATTAAACTTTAAAATGTATTCAAACAGACAAATTGCAATAATATTTCACAATATTGCTGTTTTTACTGTATTTTTGATCAAATAAATGCTGCCTTGGTGAACATCAAAGACTTCTTTAAAAAACATTCAAAAAATCTTACAAATCCCAAACTTTTGACAGTAGTATTATTTTATATATTTATTATTATTATTTTATGTAATATTTATTTATTTACACAAGTAAATTGGATATTCCCTGTTCAGTGTGTAGGTAGCCAGTGTGTAGGGACCTTGTGAATCAGAGCCCAGCTTCTGTTTTTCACCCTACTTCTCTCTCTCTCTATCCGTGTAAAGAGATCAGTCCTCTACGTTTCCCACACGGCTAAAACTCCAAAGGTCACTGGATGCACCATCTATCCTCTCATCCCATTTTTATTCATATATCACCATGGCCAACTGGCCCGTTTCATTTCTTTCAGCACTCCAATTCTGAAAGTGGGGAACCAGTTGGCTCACCATCAGGTCGGCCAGATGGCAGCCTTTGTCAATCCACCATTGTTCTTCTCACTTGTGCAGTTCAGTAGATTAACCTATAGAGGGCACTAGTGAATTTAAATCTGGTGTGTAGACTTTCAAGCCAAACCACACTGATCTGATTTGATTTACATGGGGATGTGAATTAGAGAAGAAAACATTGGTGGAATATTTTAAATTATAATATTTATTATAATCAATACACTTTTTTTGTTGGATCTTTGGCATAGCAGTCAAACATATTAAGCTGTAGTGTGAAGGTGTGTGTTTGAATCTGGCTTTTATTTTTATATATATATATATATATACTTTTTATGA
>RJVU01071502.1:3192178-3233225 GCA_003731715.1 Anabarilius grahami
CTATTGGTTTGATTTTTTTCTGTGGTCTTCCACCAATACTGCGTTTCATGTTCAAGGTCACACCTGTGAGGAACAAGACCTGAAGCCCTAAACACACACAGCGTGGCTCGAACTCACTGCAGCATTAAGATGTGACGTATGCGGTACGCACTCTGCTCTGAACATAATGCCATTTGATGTTTTCAGCGGAGGCTGTTGCCAGTGGTTTAATTTGGGCTGAGATGAGCTTCATGGCTGCCATTTGGCCTCCTACAGGTCGGCCCGTCTCTGCAGGGGTCAAATACATTACCCTTAATGTGCACGTGCAACTGAGTGCAGGGCAGTGGGGAAATAATCTCAGTGATGATGACAATAGATCAGAATAAACTAGGAAACTTGGAGTTATTCAGGTGGGATGATAGTGGATGTTGGGTAGAGGGGTGCTGGGACCTGGGGGAGTACCATACGGTTTACACTTCACTGCTGGAGAAACGCTAGAATGGACTGCACTGCCATGAACGCGTACACAGAAGGCGGACGTGAATTTTTCGGTTTGTCCGTGTGTTTTTTTTAATCTGAGAAATGAACTGACTGATTATGCTGTAGTTCCACATGACTCTAAAATCTGAAAAACTGCTTTGTATTAAAAGTTTTTTATATTGTTTAGATATTTGTGGGCCTTCACTTATTATAATAATAATAATAACAACGTTATTTATTAATGTAGGCTTAGATAGAAAATAATGTATTTGGATATGTACAGTGGGGTCCAAACGTTAATTTTATTTTATTTAATAATTATTATATTATATTATATTAACTACATTGACTATCTTAAACTCATTTGTAGAAAAGGTTTGATTTGTTTATTTTCAATGTGGGAATTTAGTTTTTTCCACACATCATTGTTCTAATAAGTAATGAAAAAATGGTATTAAAGTTCTAACACATTCTAATTCTAACACATGCATTTATATCTGAAACTATAAACATAGCGAAGAGCTTTTTCTAATCATCAGTGCATGCACCGATATGAACATTTTGGCTGATACGATAATTCTTAATATTTGAAAGCCGGTAACCGATATATTGGCCGATAAATCTAAATCCAAATTTTTATATAATTTTTGAGAGCCTGATTACAAAGACAAAAGTCTCACCAATAAAATAATGTTCTCATTGTTATTTTATGTAGCCTATATGACTGAAATGTTGCACTTAACTGTAGAAATGATTTTCAATCATATTTCAAGCAAGTCAAAACCATCATGGCGAACAGTGTGCATCTGAAGTGTCTCATCTGAAGCAAATAATCCATTATTTATCGGCTTTAATATATCGGACAAACATTAAAAATGAACATATATCGGCCAAAACCGATATGGTGGCCGATTATATCATGCATCCCTAGTTTTTTCTGCTGCATCGTTATGACTTGCATGGTGTTTCATGTTTTTTCTTTCTTATTGTAATGGTGATGTCTTAAATGACCCCGTGTGTCTACACACGCCTCCAACAGGCACGAGCCCCTCCGCCTGAACAAAAGAGGGCTGGACTCATTTGTGCAAATGTCCCAAGAATTTCTTGCTTTCCTTTTCTCTCTCTGTTTGTGCCGGAGCAGCCCCATCAATTACAGGCAATTGAGCCGGCAGCTCTCCACCCTCTCTGGCAAGGACATTGTAAAGCAAGAGGTTTCCTATTCATCTGCACTGAGCCCTGTTCAATGCACTGCCCCGCAGTAGAGTCCATGCCTGTCACACTTAATCCAGAGCTCTCACACGGGACAGGAAGGTGTAATCAGTGGGATTTCTAGACCTTAACTGTTTCTAGAGCTCTTCCGCTTAGTTGGATGGAAATTGATGAAGATGATGAAGGTTTTTACACACGTTAGCTATGTTTGCTGAGACTGTCACTGCAAGGATGATTTTAGCACTTTCTCTGTTCACATCTTGTCAGAATGCACTTAATCACTGCGTTAATTAATCAAATTCATATATATATAAACATATACTACTTATACTCTATCATTCAAGAAGCATCTCATGAACACCAAGGCTGCATTTATTCAATCAAAAATCCAGTAAAAATTAACTGCTTTTTGAATATATTTTAAAATGTAATTTATTCCTGTGATGGCAAAACTGAATTTTCAGCATCATTACTCCAGTCTTCATTATCACATGATCCTTCAGAAATCAATATGCTGATTTGCTTCTCAAGAAACATTTCTCATTATTATCAATGTTGAAAACAGTAGTAGTTATTATTATTGTTGTGGAATTTCTTTTTTTTTCAGGATTCTTTGATGAATAGAAAGTTCAAAAGAACAATTTATTTCAGTCTTTTGTAACATTATAAATGTCTTTACTGTGACTTTTGTTCAATTTAATGTGTCCTTGCTGAATAAAAGTATGAATTTCTTTAAAATATATATTTTTTTACCTGACCTCATACTGGCCTAATTTTTATTATAAACAGTCTTTATAACTCACAATATGACTTTTTGGCTTTCTCAAGCCAACATCAAAGTTTGTTTACGAACTTTAGCTTCTAGTTTTTATTATAATCATGTTCATAATATGAACTATCATCTCATAATATGACTCTCTTTTTTTTTTTCTTTTTTTTTTGCCATTGCAACTGTCAAAATGTGACTTTTCTTAATTTAAACTTTCTCTCACCAATTAACTTTTTGTTTTTTATTTTTTATGAGTCAGAAACAGGATTCCGTAGAAAGCACATCGTAATTGCACAGCTATAACAAAATGACATATGAAATGGTAAAACGTGTAGCAGTAACTGTTGAAACCACTACAATTTTGGATGTTTTTGTCTCTTGTAATTATGTGTTTGACAAAGACATGATAACTTTCAATTAAGGTAGATCAGATATTATGTGACATTTTTCCAATCCCTTTAAACAAAGTACTGCAGCGTTACCAGTAATGTATCAGATGATGATGGTACTCTGATATTTACTATGGTACTGAATGATTACCATATTCATATACATGGTGCTTCAAAAAATACCATGTCTAGAAGCTATGGTATTATCATGGTACCATTATAATAGTACCATGGTACTTTTTTTGTAAGTCAAGCGCTGTGGATCCAGAGAATTGTTTGTCTTGGGAGGAGAGTAGGAGAAAAGAAAAATGTTTGGGTATATCTCTGATGAAAATTTGACAAACAGTCCAGGGGACACCCTCCTCTCCAAAAAAAGAAAGAAATCCTTGTGGTGTAAGGCTTCAGACTCCCTCATAAATATCAATTTTAACATGCAGCAGTGGAGATCAATATAATTTCATCCATGGAATACGACTTAAGGAGTTGGCTTTATCTAATTGGCCTTCACTGAAAAATGAACTCTGCAGCCTCGATAGGCACAAGCGGCTTCAGGCCGGGGGGGCGGCGCTGGTGATCAAGGGTCTGCTCTCTTTTTGTCCCCAGAACCACATCAATCACAGCTAAAGAGTCTCCCGTCCCACTGCAATTTGTTTCTGGAGCGCCCAGGATCTTTCCCTCCCACAATGCCCTTCTCTCTCGCTTGCACAGTGACCAGAGAAGAACTCATCCTGTCAGCACGTCGTTAAATAGTTGGGTCTAAAGGCTCTGAGTTATAAATTGTTGTGCATAATTTATTTTTTCTGGAGGAGAGAAATCTATTGTGAAGTTAACTTTATAGAGGTCCGCATAACAACAGGGAATAAATGAATGTGTTAGGGGTGAAGAGGGATTCATCCATCTGAAGGAGTCGACCCACAGGGTTGTGTGGTCTGTAGACATGTCTATGGTTTCGGGTTGCAGAGGTCCTTTGCAAATACGGGCTGTTATTGAATATTCTACACGCCTCTTGGCTTGTGCTTATTTTTGTGCTCCGTATCAAAGCCAGAAAGAGAGTTTATTAAATAATTGTATCTAAATCAGAGTAAGGTATTGAATTATGGGATCGAACTCCATAGATTGACTAAAAGACAAATTGTGCGTTGTCTGAAGCAAAACCGAACCAAATAATTGAAACTGTCTGCACAGAGATTTTGCCATGCGTTTTCTTCTCTTTTATTGTAATAAATGATTTTTGTGTTTCAGGGCCGAGCTCTACTGCACTGGGCGTGTGACAGGGGCCACAAAGACCTGGTGTCTCTACTCTTGCAGAATAACGCTGATATCAATAGCCAGGTGAGTCTGTAAACACACATAAAGACATTCTGGCTGATAACGATGACTAGATTATTTTCATGTTATAGATGAAAATATAGCCAATCGGTATTTTTTCTATCAACAAACAGACTGACACACGCGATTGCAGTGAACTGTAGACAAGTGGGTTTATGTTCAATGATGTAGAATAAAACTAACAATATATTGACTTTTGAGATTCATTTAATTAATTTCATGCAATTCATTTCTTTAGCATTTTTTTATAATTTGAAAGTCCTAATATTGACCAGTACTGGAGCCAATATGATAACCAATATGTTTTCTTTAATAATTGTGCATGCTCATTTCCTATATTTATACATTTAGATTACTTTTGCTGTCATCTAAATTTCCCTTTAAAGGGTTAGTTCACCCAAAAATGAAATTCCTGTCATTAATTACTCACCCTTATGTCGTTCCACACCTTAAGACCTTCGTTCATCTTCGGAACACAAATGAAGGTATTTTTTTGATGAAATCCGAGAGTTTTTTTTTATCCCCTATAGACCCCCACTTTCAAGGTCCAGAAAGGTACTAAAGACACACACTAGATAGTCACGTGGACTATTTTAACGATGTCTTTAGTACCTTTCTGGACCTTGAAAGCCGTGGTTAAAATGCTGTCTATGGGGGATAAAAAAAACTCTTCGATTTCATCAAAAATATCTTAATTTGTGTTCCGAAGATGAACGTGTGGAACGACATGAGGGTGAGTAATTAATGACAGGAATTTCATTTTTGGGTGAACTAACCCTTTAAAGTTAATCTTAAAAACACTAACAATTCGATAACACTGTTAAATGTAATCTTTAGCAAATCTCAAAATTAATATAAATTTTTCATACTGTACATTATAATGTTGTATACCTAACTTCACTTGTAGCATTTAAAATGAAAAAATGTAAAATTATAAGCATTTAATATTTTAGTTTTTGGTGGGTGTTTTTAGACCAATTAGTATACTTTTTTGCCTTTATTGAGATGAGTGAAGTGGGAGAAAGAGGGGGATGGGATCGGGAAAGGAAAATGAGACAGGACTCGAACTCGGGTCGCCCGACTCAAACATGTTGGAGTGCTGCCCATGATGCAATAGGCTCCGACAGTGTACAATTTTAATTGAGTCCATTATCGGTCTGTTGTATATCATAAACATGAAAATAATGATATGCTTATCAGCCAGAATTTTAATATCGGTGCATCACTAGTGTATCCCTACACACAAGTGAGTTACTACTGGTATTATTTGTTGTTTCTTGGCAGTCAGTACACTCGTTTTGAGGTAAATATATATGAAGTTGATTTATCAGCTGAATACTGTGGACTATTGTGTATTTTGTAAAGAAGTATATATTTTACTTTTCGATCCCAGAGCTGACAGACCCTCATCCTCACTAATCTGAGAGAACAGTGAACTGGGAAGTCCTACTGCCATCATCCATCCCTGAGCTTAGCAGCGACTGTATTTTAATCATTTAGGGATATCGTATCAGCGTATTTCAATGGGTGTACACTGTAAGCAGGTAGCTGTATTTAAAAAACAAACACTACAGGTCATAATGGCAGATTTGGCTTTGTCTTAAGCTGGCTGAATACTGCATTGGGAAATTAATACGGTGAAGTACAGTTATGCGGTCACTGGCTTGATCTGATTCTCGCTAAGAAGAATCAATTGGAAGTAATCAGCCAAATTGTTTGCATTATACAACCCATATAATCAGAGCATTTGCAAATTACTCTCTTTTTTTTTCTTTTCTTTTTTTTTGGTGGCGGTGCACCTTTATTGTGTGAGCAGAGAGCAAATGCTTGGCCTAGACGACAATCAATGCTCTTCTATTGTTGTATTTTAACAGGTACACTAATGTGACATCCCCACTAGAGCTACAATAGAGAACATAACGTCATATTATATGAAACAGACATTTTATCACCGGCTCTGTATAGTGCAAATAATCATATAAAGTTGTGTGCATATTAACACATAATAACTTTTTTTTAATTGATTAATCAGTTACCATATTCTGTGTTATTATGCACACCACAACTTTATATAATTATATATGCTATACAGAGCCGGTGATAATTTGGATCATAGGTGGTCCCCTTACATGAATACAGCCATGTAGAATCTACAGATGTCCTTCAAAGTTCTGTGCTGGGTTACTGCACTGACCAGCAGAAGGTGAATATTGCTGGACGACAGCAGGAGAATTATTGAGGGCAGATTTATTAAGTAGCGTTCAGGTGGCATGAGAGAAAATATGGCCGTGTTAAATCATGCTACTGCTCCTGCCAAAATTATTATCCTATGTTAATACTTTCAGGAAGTGTGATTTGATAGCAATATAAAACTTAGTAGCCACTCATTAGGTTCAAGTGTGAGCCATGACTGTGTTTGAAAAGCACACGACGAAACCACAAATAGCTCAGTTTCGACGTATTTTCTAATTTATAATTTTTTCCCAGGTACTTTGCCTCGTGTATACCAAGTGACTTTGATTAAATCAAATCTAAGACTAATGTTAACACATTATCTATGAAAAATATTACAATAGACCATCAGTGAATGCTGTCTTGGGTGAACCATGAACTGTAAAAACAGTGAGGTCGGTGTTCACGCATCTGTCCTGTGATCCGATTTCAGCTTAGTGTTAAATAAAGATAAAAGTGGTTTATATTTTTAATTTGATGATTGAAAAGGGGGGAGGGAAAAAATGCTATTATGTCTTCAATGAAAATTGTATTGAAATTAATCAGCTGATGGACGCAGTGGTCGTGGAGTGTGGTAGTTTGAATATCGTGGTGTTTCGGTGTAATCCTGGATCAAGTGAACCACAATAGGAGCAAAACGTCCCCTTGTTCTCTCAGATTAGCTCATATGCCACCTGTCAACAGCCACCTGGACAACATCACAGCAACAACATATATTTGGTTCTCTCTGCATAATTGAATAGAACTGGGACACATGGGAGAGTTTGGGGGGACTCGTTTTTACCACTCTTTGAATTTAGTTCATGTGTGGTACAGTCAGATATATACTGGTAAATTCTGTCCAGGAGATCATGCATCTGTTGTTTCCAATTGCACTACAGAGGAAGTAGAACACAGTCAACTATGAAACCCACATATGAGTCTATATGAGTGGCATCAAAAAGTATTCCCAGTATAATCAAAGCTGTGAAAGCATCTGATTATTTTTAACCATATACAGATTTTAAATTTTATAAAAAGAAGTCTCTTATGCTCACCAATGCTGCATTTATTTGATCAAAAATACAGTAAAATGTAATTTATTCCTGTTATGGCAAAAATCTTTCAGAAATCCTTCTAATATGCTGATTTTCTGCTCAAGAATCATCACAGTTGAAAACAGTTGTGTTGCACAATATTCTTGTGGAAACTGATACTTTTTTTTTTTCTTTAAGGATTCTTTGATGAATAGAAAGTTCAAAAGAACAGCATTTACGTAACTTTTGATCAATTTAATGCGGTCTTGCTTAATAAAATGTATTTCTTACAAAAAACTTGGTTACACTATATTTTGATGGTTCACTTTAGACATTCTACAATCTATAATTAACTTTGCAACCACATATCAACTAACTTTCATTAGAGTATTAGTAGACTTTCTGCTTGCACTTTATTTTGATTACATCGTACATACTATAGTAACTTTTAGTATACAAGAGACTACTAATACTCTAATGGGAGTTAGTTGACATGTAGTTGCAAAGTTACTTATAGTTATAGAATGTCTAAATTGGACCATCGAAATGAAGTGTAACCAAAATTTAAATGGTAGTATATATTCTACACATTGACAAACAAGATTTTTTTATTTTTTTATTATTATTTTGCTATTCTAAAATAATCTATGAAAAGTTGAACTTTTTTTAAGCAATAAAAGTTAGTGCTCACGGTTGATTGGTCCGTGTAAGTGCACATTCAGAGGTGACATGCAGCTTTGATGTTTCCAGTATAGACATCTTCACGCCGTTAAGCCTGGCACTGATGAAGGATCCAGTTTTCTGTTAATGCCAAACAGAACACAAACACCATTTATAAGAGATTTGATTCTAGGTGTTGGTTAAGCTTTACCCATTATTGCAATCATGCACCTAGCTGTATCTTCAGTCTAAAAATGGATGTATACAAACACACAGTTCTGTTCTTATACATTCTTTATTCTTTGTACATTTTTGGGGGGGCTTTTGGAGTTATTTGCATGTTAAACAATCTAACAAACAGTTTCAGTGGCATGATCAGAAATTAGAGCATGCCACATGGAACTTAATGAGCTTAGCACCACAAAGCATGTTTTGAGTCTCAAAGGCCTGACTAATGAGCGCCTCTCTCAAACAAAGCAGGCAAGCCATAACACTTTTGGTGAACCTTCTAGGAAAATATAAAACATGATAATCATTTTGAGTACTGTATATTAATGCATTGCTTGGAAAGCAGCATTATAGGGATATTCTCTGAGGATTTAGGTTAAGTATAAAATAAAATATTCAGCCCCAATATGAAAATTCTACATATAATTTAGTTTGAATCGCTTAACATAAGGCTTGTTTCAATTATTGTTTTGCAGATCATTTCAGCCTTTGACATACAACTCTGTAAAATGGCACTTTTAGTGTGCTATTCATTTTTGTTATAGTAAACTTTATACTTTTTAAGAAATTTGAGATTGTAGATTGACAATCGTCTATTGACTTACATTAAAGGATTAGTTCACTTCAGAATTCAAATTTCCTAATAATTTACTCACCCCCATGTCATCCAAGATGTTTATGTCTTTCTTTCTTCAGTTGAAAAGAAATGAAGGTTTTTGAGGAAAACGTTCCAGGATTTTCTCCATATAGTCAAGTCAAGTCACCTTTATTTATATAGCGCTTTTTACAATGTAGATTGTGTCAAAGCAGCTTTACATTGATAACTGGTACATAATTTTGGTTGCACAGCAGCTCTTAAAGAATAGTGTCAATGCAGGCAGATCAGAAGCACTGTTGATTAAATGTCAAGAATACTGTTGAATATCAAATGTCAAGTCAAATGTCAAGTGTCCCCAACTAAGCAAGCCAAAGGCGACAGCGGCAAGGAACCCAAACGACATCAGGTGACATCAGGTGGCAAACAAGTGGCAAATAGGTGTTAAAATGGAGAAAAAAACCTTGGGAGAAACCAGGCTTAGTCAGGGGGCGAGTTCTCCTCTGGCGAACAGTTTGTTACGAATCAGGTTGCTATCATAAGTCTGATAGGATCGCAACAATCAAAGTGTTTATTTCAGTTCCATCCAGTTGAGGATCGTATTCATCATATAGTGGACTTCAATAGGGTTCAACAGGGTTGAAGGTCCAAACTGCAGTTTCAATGCAGCTTTAAAAGGCTCTACACGATCCCAGACAAGGAATAAGGGTCTTATCTAGTGAAACGATCGGTCATTTTCTAAAAAAAATAAAAATGTATATACTTTTTAACCATAAATGCTCGTCTTGCACTGCTCTGCGATCCGCCAGAAAGATCATGCATGACGTAGGTGGAAGTACCGCGGTATGGCGGAAAATTTTCTCATTTTCTCCTCCAACTTCAAAATCGTCCGACAACATTGTTTTTCCTTTTTTTTAAAGGCCGTTTGACTTAAGTCTTTGCACGATTGCTTTGTAAACACTTGCTCGGTACTTCCGCCTACGTCATGCCTGACCTTTCTAATGTGATTACGTAATGCGTGACACGTAGCAGAGCAGTGCAAGATGAGCATTTGTGGTTAAAAAGTATATATATAATATTTATTTATTTAAGAAAATGACAGAATGTTTCACTAGATGAGACCCTTATTCCTCAGCTGGGATCGTATAAAGCCATTTGAAGCTGCACTGAAACTGCAGTTTGGACCTTCAACCCGTTGGTAACTGTTGAAGTCCACTATATGGAGGAAAATCCTGGAATGTTTTCCTCAAAAACCTTCATTTCTTTTCGACTGAATAAAGAAAGACAAACATCTTGGATGACATGGGGGTGAGTAAATTATCTGGAAATGTAAATTCTGAAGTGAAATAATCCTTTAATAGAATGTATTTCACCTAAGCATTCAAAATGTGACCGGCAACAATTATGTCATTATTTTATATTATTGCTGTTATGATAGTCAGTTTGTATTTTAACTCATTTGCTAGTCAGATGTTTTGTGGACTTTTTTCAAATTTACTTTGAGCTACTCTGTTTTTCTCCTTCTTAATTTTTTGTAATTCTCTGTTTTTCTCTATCTTTCTCCTCCTCTCTTTGTGTGTATTCTTATGAAAACAACATGAGCCGCCAGCAGTGGAGGGTGAATCCCAGAGCCGCTGTGTCTAATTAATCCACTCCCCTTCCTGCACGGCTGCGCTGGCCACACGCTCTCAGTCCATCAGATTGAAATTCATAACTTAATTGAGGTCAGAGCCTGGAGCCGAGAGAACAAAAGGCCCTGGCGAGGACCAGGTAGATCAATAGTGATAAATATGTGCCTTGGCTACTAGTAGTTCATGGTGAAGAATCGTTTGGGACAGAGAAAGGATGCTGTTTATTTACAGGTAATTTTGTGGTGTTGTGGAAATGGAGAGATTTTTGTTTGTTTGTTTGTTTGTTTTTTCGGTTCCTGATAGCAGTTTTAAGGATTTGATTTGGTTTTACATAAGGTCACCTGTTGCATAATTTTATTTTAAAATGATGCAAATGTTGGAAGTCCTACACCCCTTAAGTAGGTTTGAAAAAAATGGCAGTGTTTGAGTTCTCATTCTCAACTTTCTTAATCCTAGCAATTGTTTAAAATTCCCTGTTGAGAACATTCTTACACATTCAGGTCCTTCTGCTGCTGCCACAGGTCCACTATAACAAATGGCTCCATCCTCCACATCATAACAAATACCAGAGGCAATCTGTCTTAAGATTGGCGAGGAAAGGCGTCCAATCACCAGCTGCATGAGAATGGGGCTCAATGGTGGGATGGTTTAGCTGGATGGGGGTGAAACACCTGAGAGTCACACACTTACAGCTCATTCACTGGAGTTTTGCTTCTGATCTGAGGCTGGCTTTGCTATACAAATTGTAATCATTGTAGGGTAACATTTGAAACTCAGAGTAGCAGTGCAGGGCAGTCAGTGATTTTGGTTTCTCTAGTTTTGATTGCTGGTTTGGCAAGTGTTGTGAAGTCCAATTCATTTTAGCGAAAGCAAAAAAAGCAATTTGTGTGAGTCATTGTTTAAGAATGTTCCAAGAAGTCCCTGCTCTGCTTTTTGCTGTTTATTTTGAAGTGAAAAATAATCAGTTTATCACTGTTTTTCAAGTAGGTGAAATAGGTTTCATCGAATGCTGGTTCCAGTTTGACTTTCAGCATTCTCTCTTACAGCCAAGTGGCATGGGCTTTGTGAATTGGTTCAGCATAATTATTAACTTTTATGTTTGGCACATGCTTTTATCCACAACTTGCATTGAATTCAATGTATGCATTTTATCAGTTATAGCATGCAGTTCTTTTGGGGCAGTCGTGGCCTAGTGGTTGCAGGTTCAATTCTCAATACTGGCAGGAAATGACTGAGGTGCCCTTGAGCAAGGTACCTAAACCCCAATCACTCCCCAGGCACCACAACAAAATGGCTGCCGGGTGTGTGTGTCCACAGTTGGTTCACTATTAACTACTCCTAATGTGTGTGCACTAACTTGGATGGGTTAAATGCAGAGGACCAATTCCGAGTATGGGTTACCATACTTGGCCTTCACATGTCACTTTTCACTTTCAGTAGTAGTTTAAACAGATACAAACTGTGTATTTAAATTACATAGTTGTCATACTTTTTTTAGCATAAACACGTCACCTCTATATGCAAATGAGGCTTATTATGGAATGTCTTATTTGCAAAAGAGGGCATTTTTTGCCTGTCAAAATGAACATTGTTTACTAATAATATGAAGGGAATAGTGCAGTTTTATTTAAATGATGTTTTGGAGCAGCATTAATTATCAAATTATGATTATTAAAGGATGGAGAAGAACATTAACCAGTCCAGGAATATATTACATGGTAACTGAATGCACTTTCTTTATTTGAAGACATTATACAGCATTCATGTTGCAAAAAAAGTCGAGCAAGGTATTAGCAACACCAAGGTCATGGGTTTGATACCAAGAGAATGCATGAACTGATCAAATGTATACTTGCAATGTAAGGCCTAGTCCCAAATGGCACACTTTATATGGTTTTGTGGACTTGCAATGGCCCCCCATGATCGTGAAGTCCATAAAGCCTGGAACAGACCAAGCCGACGGTCGGCCGTTGGGCAGTTTTTGTTCATCGGCCGACTAAGTTTTCTCAGTGTGTTCCGCACCGTCAGCTGAAGTTGGTCCTCATCGGCTTTGTTTCGGCCGATTCGACATGTTGAATTGGCGTTGGAGCTCGGCGGTCAGTCGGGCCATCTGATCATACTGATTGGCTGTTCAGCTAAGGCCATTTGCTGGTATGGAAAGACATTACCTCTTACGCAGGCGCAGAATGGACGTGCTACTTGGCCGTCGGGTGTTGAGCGTCTGTTTGGTGTGTCAGGGCAACTTTGGACCAATACGCTGCCGACGTGAGCCAACCCCACAGTCTGCTTTCGTCGCCACTAGTTCGTCGGCTTGGTGTGTTCCGGGCTTTAGACCGTAGTCTTGTGTAGCCAGACCTTCAGACTGACGGCAGAAGGTCTGGACTCCATAGCAGCTCTCATTGGCCAATGACCACCCAGAGACCGTCTGACTGACATGAAAAGCAACAAATCAGTTTGTTTTGTTCAGCATCATGTTCAGCATCAGATGAACATATTTGGAAGAATGTCAGTAACCAAATAGATCTCGCCCCCCATTGACTACCATATTATTTATTTTTCCTACTATGGTAGTAAATAGGGGGGCGAGATCTGTTTGGTTACTGACATTCTTCCAAATATCTTCCTTTGTGTTCAGCAGAACAAAGAATCTCATACAGATTTAAAACTACTTGAGGGTGATTAAACGATGACAGAATTTTCATTTTTGGGTGAACTATCCCTTTAAATCATGCCATTCCGCACATATTTTTGCGGCACCGACTGATTTGCATAATTCCTTTAGTGAATCGTGTGCTAAAATGCAGAAAGCACGTGAAAATAAATGACACTATCAGCGGGCTCAATTCATTCTCATCGAAGTGTTTCATTCCAGCCGCAGGCAGCTAAACTCCTCTGATGAAAAGCCACTCCAGAACCATCTGTTTCTCTCTCTTCCTGCCGCCTTGCCACAATACGTACACTCAACAGTTTTCTTCCTGTTTTCAAACCATCCACATAAATTGTGAAGGACATTAAAGCTGTCCACAGCTGTGTGCTGAGAAAGAGGGAGAGAGAGAGAGAGAGATTGAGCATATTTCCCAGCAGGGGCAGAACTTGCCCTGTGGTTTATTAGTTTTCCCCCCACAGCGATTTAGCTGCGCCTGCAACATTGATTTTCATATTAGAGCGGTTTATGCATTTATTTATTTTATGTATTTCTTTTTGAACTGCTCTGATGATCCTGGACTTGCCCATGGTAATTCTCTGCCACTCTTGGCCCATGTGAAATTGCTTAATGGATCCTAAGACGTCCCCTGGGGTGGACAGTGAGACGCAGACACAGACGAGAGGGGGGCGGGACTGAATTCCACAAATGTGTTTTGTTTTCATTTGAGCTTCTTTCTAAATGCTCTGCGTTTACCCAAGGACTGTCAATGGGAAAAGAGAGTCACTAATTCAGAAAGAACAAAAACAAAACCCAGACAATGATTTAATGTGGTTGTAGGAAGGCGTGAGTGCTGGTTATGCAGCTGATTAACATACGTACGGCGTTGTGCATTAGAGAGAAGAGAGGTGAACGCTGCGCTGCCTCAAGGATCGACTGTAAAAGAAAAAAATCAATCAGTCGTGCTGCTACTAATCAATCTCCCTGTGAATATTACAGCCAACTTAAACAGCCCCGTCCTCCTTAAGTGTTTCTTTGGAAACAATGTGTCTTTCTATATCTTTTCTTGTCTTTCTTTCCCTTGATGGGTGTTTTTTTACTGCTAAGGCACAGATTTAAGTAAGTTAGGCTAGAAAACTGCATGCAAATAATGTCATTGTGCTTATATTCTCATTTAAGGTGCATATTTATTCACAGGAATAAGGATTTAGTAAAGTATTAAGCCTAATTCATGAGAGCCTGTGGTAAAATCACTGTAACTTGAGTGATTTATTGCTTTTATTCAATGGCAGCAACAGTAGTATGATAAAATTAGCCAATGTTCATTAAATACATTACAATAACTGCATCCATCAAATAATGTTTTATTATCCAAACTGTAAGTACTCACTGCATTAATACAGATTTAATTGATGTGACTTTTACAGTGACTCAAAACCATAAATGCTTTATAATATAGTATTATAATTGTTGTTGGTTTTGATGGACACCTTCAACTCAACTCCTGTTTGTGAAGATGCGCTTGAGTGTTTTGAGATGGTACTGTGAGGGAAACAGCCTGACCTGATCTTTACAGAGGGTTTGTCAAGGACATTTTGGGATTGAGTGATATGCACTGACAGGCTAACCCTCACACACACAGACTGGCTGGCAAGGTTAACACACTGCACACAGAGGTGAAATAGATTCAATTAGGAGCGGTCCACCCGCCTGATCCTTTTAACACAGCTTTCCCAACGAGAAAGTACCCTTGAGCGCACACTTATATGGGTCATTCCTATTTGTCTTCTTCATATGTGTCTCAATATATTGGGTAAAATATTAAACTCGTAATTTTTAAAAGTTTTAGTTTTTAATTAGTTTTCTTTAATCACAGTTAGGGTTGGAAAATCTCGATGGGAATTAATGGAAATATATGGGATTTAACAGGAATTAATGGAAATGAACAGGAATTAAAGGCACACTATGTACATTTTCACCGCTAGAGGTCACTTATTCAAAACAAAGTCGTAGCTTGATGATGCCGTGATTTTGCGGAATCATGAGAGGTGTTGTCTTTACGTCTACAGTTGGTGGAAATGAATCAGGATGGGACTCAGGCAGAAATCATGTTCATGAATGAGATTAATAACTTTACTGTAGTATGAATTATGTGTGAGCAGAAACAAGGCCGCTGGAGCGATTGCTAATGAGAGACGAGCGCAACACGCGTCTCAAGAGCAGCGTAACTGTTATTATGCCACAGTCACCGCTTCTGCTTCTTCCGGACAAGCCTATGTGGGGTAAAACAGTGCTGTTTTATCATATTAGATACATTTGTGAGTTGAAAGTTGTTAGAGTGCTACTCTGCGTTTAATCAGCGGCTACTATGAGACACTTAATGCACACTGCAGTAAGCTAGATTGATATTAGTCATGGTAAAACATGGTATTCGCTGTAAATCAAGAAAAGAAGATTTAAACAATAAGACTGAGCTATATAATATGATACTGTGTTGAGCTATAAAACATGATGTTTTCTTTCGATGAATGTATCCAAACAGTTGCTCACCTGTTTAATAAAACATAATATTTTAAAGCGTCTTTGGTGTTTCCATGGTTTCTACAAAATAAAACCGGAAACAGAGGGTAACGCGGGTATTATGTCATTGATAGGCGACGCGCGGACACGGTCCATGTTCTGGTTAAAATGGCTTATTTCTCTGGATTTAAACATTCTTGGAAACATTTGGGATAATGTAAGTACACAACTCAATAAAATATATAACACCGTTCTAGTGATTTTTGGATATTTTAATCCAAAAATCTTATATATTGTGCCATTAATGGGCATAAACTGGAAATTTGAAAAATTGTAGGTTAGCCTATAACAGGGAATTCAATGTACCACGTTGTAGCATAATCTTGGTTAAAGGTGGGATCAGCAGATTTTGAACAACGCTGTTGGACATTGTTGATATCTGAAATCAACCTAAACAAACCCACCCCTCTCTTCATTGCTCCGCCTCCAAAACTCACCCGCCAATCCTAACCACCCTGCTCCGAGTCGATCTCGAACCCCTTCCCGATCGCTGTTGGCATGCGAGGCGAGTGCACTAACAATGGCTATAAACGCTGCATTCTCTAGCGGTCATCAGTGTGCAGTGGTTTAACTGCAAAATTCTCACTATCTGGCCACTGTTACACATGCAATGAGAGAGTGGATGTCTGTTTATCACAGCTGACGTGCAACAAAATGCTTCACGAAAAATAAAGCGCAGCTGATATACGAACGACAAGGAAGCACAAAACATGAACGTACAGTAAATACAAAGTGTTCGTTGTTTGTTGTCGCAAACAGCACAGCAGCTCCAAACAATCAAAACCCAGTGTTACTTAAATGATAAGCGGAATCAAAGCAGCCTCTGCGTCTGTTTTCAGGCCTTCCCGCGTAGCTCTCTCCAGTGCTGGAAAGCTTTTCTAATATAAACGCGGTCCTAAAGTGCTTGCCCAGTCATAAACCTTCATTCCAGTGATATTCTTTTGAACTGTTTTGTATTGTGTCCCATCTCTTTCTGCAGGGTTTTTTTTTCTTATTATTTTCAAATCTCCCTCTTGCTCGTTCTGTTTCCTCAACCGTCATACGCCTCCTAATGCTGATTGGTTAGACGTTTGTTGTTGGTGTTGGCCCGACTAACTTCCAAACTGTGTTTTTTAAATTCTACTGCGTCCACCTTTACATTTCTGAATTTCTAGTTCAGTTAAATTTCTACCCTGGGCACTCCTCAATCCCATGTACACAGCATACTACTTACTGCAGGGCATATTGAGGATTGAGAGGAAAAATGCAGAAACCAGAGGCTTGAGAAGCTTGAAATATCAAGGGATTGAGGGATCAATTATTTAACTTAAAGTTTCCAGAAATTTATTGGAAATTTTCAGCTCCTTTGCAACCCTAATCACAGTATTACAAGTGAATATAGGGGTGTTTTATATTTTTGGTGAGAGATTTTTTTTCTTTTCCTCAAGTGTTAGGCACCAACTCATTCCAGCAATTTATTAAGAAATATTCCAGGTGTTTCTTAATGTTGTCTGTTCTCTAATTGAAATGTTCCAAACAAAACCATGTTCATTTTGAGAATATTGTTTTCATTGGTAATCTTTTTAGGTCCTTAATTACATCCTCCTCCAGGAAATTACATCATTTCTACATCTAACTTTAAAACTTTCTGGAGTGATGGATAGAAAAATTGTTGAAATTATGAATGCTTTAAATAAATAAAGTGACAAAATACCTGAACTTGACCAGAGCATATTTCTCAATATTGATTATACCCTTTTATAGAAATACCTCCTTAAATGCTAATTCATTTTTAAACATTACAAAAGATCCTGCATAACAGCAATGACCCGTAGATGTTTACATCATGCATAACTGTTCCCTCTGTATGACTTAAACATCGGTAGTTTAATATATGTACAAGAACAAGAACTGCTATATTGTAATGAAGAAGAAACCCAGATATTCATATATCTTGTATTCTATCTGTGTAAGACTGAAGGTGTTATGATCATGCATACTGCTGCATTTTCTGCATGCTCTGATTAATGGCACCTGCTCATCATATGCGTATCTGCATATGAATGTCGTGTGGTTATATCGATTCACTCCTCTGTCTGTCCCTCTCTCCTCCTCCTGCCTACTACCAGGGTCATTAAAAACCCCTGCGCTCCCTGCGTACAGTGATCATAAATCATAATTGCATGTGCATTTTCCCCATTTGTTTAATGTTTCTGTCCAGGACAGCACAGGGAAAGAAAGTGAGCGAGAGAGAGATAAAGAGAGAAAGGGTGTTCTTGGGAGAGATTTAGTCGTACTAGATAAAGCTGTGATGGTGGCTCCCAGCACACCTACCATATGCCGCGGGGAGCTGCCGGGTTGTGCTGGTATGAAAACATGAAAGCTTTTAGTGACCTGGTGGGCAGCGTATGTATGCCAGCTCCTGTTGAAGCCTACACAGATGGTACTAGTGGACAGTCTCCATCACAGACACCACAGAGACATAGTCTAATCCGTTTTACTATTGCATTTCACCTCATCTTCACTATTTCTATCCCTCTACTTCTTTACCCTGATACACTGTCCTTTTTCCACTAATCTCTTTTATGTGTCTTCCTTCCTGTGTCGTTCCGTTCTGTGTTGTCATCAGAGGGCTGTTTTGAGGTGTTCCGTTTTGGGCTAATCTGATTGGACGATGCTCCCTGAATGGATTGAAATACATAGAAGTGTTCTGGTACACTTTTAAGTGTGAACTGATGTCTATCTGTGAGGACTAAAAGAGTTTAGACTTTATAAGCTTGTACAGAAGTCTCTTCTGCTCACCAAGGCTGCATTTATTTAATCAAAAGTACAGTAAAAACAGTCATATTGTAAAATATTATTTCAAAATGTAAAAAATATTTTTTTTAAAGTTACATTTTCAGCACCATTACACCAGTCTTCAGTGTCACATGATGATCCTTCAGAAATCATGCTAATATGCTAATTTGCTGCTCAAGAAACATTTGGTTGTGCTGCTTAATATTTTTGTGGAAACAGTGTTACATTTTTTTACAGGATTCTTTGAAAGTTCAAAGAACAGCATTTATTTGAATTGGAAATCTTTTATAACATTATAAATGTCTTTACTGTCACTTTTGTTCAATTTAATGTGTCCTTACCAAATAGAAGTATAAAAAAAATAAAATAAAAAAAAATCTTTTCAAAGGTGGTGTATTTGCCAAGTACAAAAGTACAATGAATTTAACATGCTGCTATTGTCAGCATAAAAACAAGATAAAAAAAAATACGATTTTGAATCACAGGTTTTCATCTCTTACTTTTGAACCCCATTGTCTTTCAGTGAAATAATTTTGTATGATCCACATTGTCATCTTTAGATTGGGATGTGAATTGGTTTTTTATATATATTTATATATGGATTCTCTCACAAATTTGGTGTGTCTCAGTGATATCTTTGTTTTCTGCAACGCAACCTAGAGGTCTAGTAGTTTCTCTCTATGTGGTTTCCTGATTACAGGTTCGCTTAGTAAAAATGCTATGCTGGCTTCTTGACTTTTCCACTTCTCCCTTGAAAACCAGATGGAGGACAATCCAATTTATGCTTGATTCCATCAGTCTGCTCTGGAGACATTAGTCCCTGACCCCCTTACACACGCACACACATAAATACATATAAACATATGCTCACACATACATACATGAACACACAGAGCTTCATATGACTTCAAATGCTCCATATGAAAATTGATTTTATTTGCAACATTTCAAAATCAGCCTGAGAATTATTTTATTGATTTATTTTATTTTGGTGAGTTGGATCAAATATTGACGGAGAAGCATCAAACTACATCCAGCATACATATGAATTCCTTCTGTACTCTTTAAAAAGCATCCCAGGATTGAACAGTGTACTTAAAATGTAAGATGATTTTGCTTTTATTCTAAAACATAGGGAAAAAGTGGTATAGACTAGGTATGAACAGACCAACTTTAACAGGTGTATGCCTCAATCTATTTTCCATGAGTCATAGCAGTTTATGTGATAGCCAACCTGTTTGTCTGCTGTCCCCGTCCACACACTGCCACTTTTTGTCCATACACTAGCTGTGAACCAGAGCTCAGGGCCGATGCGGATGTTTCCTGCACAAAAGATTAATGAAAGAAGATTATGTTTCGTAAAGCTCTCACTGTTTAATTATGGCTATATGTATTTATGTGCATCTCCATATCCTGTGTCGACATCTCATAATCATCCGCCACTCTATTATTCTATCGAGAAAGAAATAGAGAGAATTCTGCTTATTTTTACTTCTGGTCTCTTAACAATTGTTTGTGTGGGTAAAAACAATAAATTGACTTTAAGCAATGTTTCCCCTTACAATGGTGTACCATGGTAACCACAGGTTTTGGCAGAATACCATAGTTAGTTGTAACTGTAACTTATTTGTCATTATAGCACTTTCTATTATTATTATTTTTTAATCAGTAGTGACTAAGTTACCATCATTTTACCACAGTCACACAAATTACTGCAGTAACTATGGTAAAACCAATGGTTAAAAACTCTTGTTACCATGGGCAAGTTTTTTCATATATATCAAATCATTTTGAAAGCTTTTTCTTTATCTCTCTTGCATCACAAGAAAAAATAAAAAATAAAAAAATTTAATAATTAAAAATTGTCACATTTTATTATGTAAATAACCGGTATTCCTGGACTCCGTATTCTGTTTAGAGAGAAGTATCTGTATCAGAGAAGGTGAGGAGAGAGACTGCATCAGTATTCTGTTCGTCTAGTGGGATTTTAACCAGCTAATCCAATCAGAGAGCCCCTGGAGTCACTCTCTCGCCTCTCTGTAAACAATAGCATCTGACTCTAGGATCGTTTAAGAGCCCTGGCCCTGGTGTGATGAAGATTTTTGGATTTGGAACAATGGGATCAGACTTTAGCAGCACCTGATTGACAATTCTCTAATTTGGAGAAGAAATTTAACTGTGTTACAGCTTAAAAGAACAAGTTTCTGAACAATAGCGGTTTCAAAACCTACTGTGCTGCCTACTTAGACCTCATTTTAAGGGATCATAAGCGCTCCTGAGTGTGAAGTCTGCTTCAAAAAGAAATCAGCAAAATAGCCTGTTTTGCAGTATCATGTTTCCCAGAATGCACTGCGACAAAAAAAAAATCCATGTAAAATCAGAAACTTTACAATACCGTATTTTTCAGAATGTCACTTTTTTATGATTTGAAATGTGCTGCGCCGATAGCCTCGTGGGCAGCGTACTGACTTTAAGCGCAATTTCATTATTTTACATTATTTCTGATTGTAATAATAAAATGTGATTTTTAGACCTGATGTAGCTCCGCCCCTTTTCAGCACTGTCTTCCGGCTTGTATTCCCACAGAATGAAGGTAAAGTTTTACGTATTTATGAATGAACCGCTTGTTTTAAAAAATCTTCCCACTCTACTGACATTCGTTACAACATCCGCTTCAAACATTACAATGCTCATGATAACTTTCGTTAACTCTACAATAAGTAAATCCACTTTACTAACTAATTACTCTTCCACAACGATGCCATAGAAACATACAGTGCTACCGCAAAAACAGAAGTTAGAACACATTATTCTAAAGATGGCTGCGCGCTTGTTTCTTTGGCGCATGTGACTTATTTTCCATGTGACTTTTTTTCCTAAAAATACAGTAAATATGTTTATATTAACTCCATACTAAAATGTAACAGATAAATTAAATTAAAAGACCATTTTCTTCAGTAGTTATGTTTTTACATTTATTAGTGTTGCATTGTTAGCTTTTTAATAACATTAAAGTCTTATGTCAGATGCCAAAACAATATGCATGACCAAAACTATGTATGTCTTGTATAGTAAATCCTCTGTTCAAGAGTCTGTACAGTTGGCTAATGACATTGTCTATGGAGGATAATGCAGGCGGATGTTGTGACAGAGGGGCAAACTCTCTCTGTAGTTCTCATTGGGTTCTGATGATCTCCACCACCCACCCAGCAAAAACAATAATGCCATTTATCATCATTATAAGGGTGAAAAAGGCACATTGAAGTGGCAATTATAATATAATTTGGCCTGACGGCACATGTCATCCGCAGAATTTCCTGACCCCTTGAGTGTTGCATTCCAATGGATTTATATCCACACACGCAGGATCCTTAATCCTTGCCCTAAATATGGCTTTCTCTGATAAAACACTTCTGATACCACAAGCCGTGTGGCAATTTGTCACCAGCACACCAGGCAGATTGGGCCTATTGTATAAGCATCTATTGTTGTGTGATGCCCTCAGTCCCTGCGGCTAAAGCATCCGACACGGTCCCAGCAGGGGACAATGAATAGATCATCCTAGACCTTTATACACATACAGCCAATGGCCTCATAGCCTCGTTGAGCACGCGGGTCAAAGGCTTGTTCATATTAAACTGGTTTATATATCCACCCAAACAAAATTGCTCAAGCTCCTCTGATCCTGGTTACTTGTTCAAAAGTCTGTTTTGGAGGTTTAGGATCTAATTGTTTATCTGACAGGAAATCAATGTTTAATCTGTTCTCCTAATCCCTTCAAAGTCGAAATCACCTGTTTTAGGTTCTATCATTTGGCGGTAGTTGAACTCAACAGGCAGGGCTTACACTTGAACATGTTTGTTTGTTTTATGGATCTTTTTGGAATCTAAGTCATTATGGATAATGATTAGAAAGTGTCTGAAGAGTTTCACAAGAGTTTGATATCTCTAACTCAACTTCTTTCTTTTTCTCTCACAGGATGATGAAGGACAGACAGCACTGCACTATGGTAAGAACGCAACTATGCTAAGAACGCAACTATGCTATGGCGAGCAAAATCTTAATTCTTAAAATTCAAATGTAAGCCATCTATGGTAAAGGAATGTTTTGGGTTTAATGCATGTTTCACAGAAATGTACATTAAATGATACCAAAGACTGATTTCATGAAAATCCATCCATCCACAGGAATTTCAATAATAACACATTAATAGGTATGCAATGCCCTTCAGCCTTGACTTCACGATACACAGCACTAGCCTCGAGTACCTTATTGCTTTTATAAAACAGTTACCACACAATACAAATATTAAAGCCAGAAATATGTATCAATGCAACTTTCATGAAGTAAACTGTCACTAAAAGCCTTCCTTCCGCCGGAAAAAATAGTCCCTGGCCATGAACAGCAACAGAAGTTACATTATTATTCCATTAGATGATGGCAAAGACTGTCTTTATGAATGTGTCAGTCAGAAGCAAAGACTTTTACATTGAAAAGACTGAACTGTTGTGAACACGGAACAAGACGCAACTGACAAATGCTTTGACTAGCACTGTCAGTCACGGGAAAACCCCTTAACTGTTAAAAGGACAAGATAATACATCAGACATTTAAACAGATTTTTTTATCATGAACATAAGACTGACCTGAAGGAAAATGCTAAATCTGAATGCAGGTAATAAACTCGCTCACTCGATCTCTTTCACACAACACTCTTCTACATACAGTAAGCTTCAATGAACAATATAAATTGAGAACATACAGTTTACATTGCTAAGAGTGGTTGCTAAGGGTGTTGTGTAGTGATACACAGAACCGTTGGGTGAAGCGGTCATAGCCGTGTTTTATTGTGAATAAAACACAGCTATTGACCAATCAGAATCAAGGACAGGAACTAACCATTTTATAAATGGTCAATATAGACCAGTTTACACCTCAGATAACACATTTTTGTAACAAAGAATTAATATGACTGTTTTAAGAAAACAAAATATTATTAAATTACTATTAATTACTGATTTAAAACCCTTTATATTGTCTTGTCCCATGGTAAATGGATAACTGTGAACACACTTTTTGTTTGTTTTTACAAAGTGAAGGATTCTATGAGTATTTTATTTTTTTTTTTCAACTACGGTTCAAACGTTTGGGGTCGGTAAGTTTTTTTTTAAAGGGATAGTTCACTCAAAAATTAAAATTGTCATTATTTACTCACCCTCATGTTCCAAATCCGTAAGACTTTCGTTCATCTTTGAAATACAAATGAAAATATTTTTAATGGAATCTNGTTTGGGGTCGGTAAGTTTTTTTTAAAGGGATAGTTCACTCAAAAATTAAAATTGTCATTATTTACTCACCCTCATGTTCCAAATCCGTAAGACTTTCGTTCATCTTTGAAATACAAATGAAAATATTTTTAATGGAATCTGAGAGATTTCTGTCCATCCATTGACAGTCCACGCAACTGACACTTCAAAAAGTTCATAAATAGATCGTAAAACTAATCCATATGAATTGAGTGGTTTAGTCAATTTCTGAAGAGACTCGATCGCTTTATATGATAAATAGATTGAATTTAGGCTCTTCACATTTAAAAACTGATCAGCGAACATAAACGGAAGCTCAACCAAACCTGCTTGATGCACGAGAACAAAGATGAGCGAAAGTCTTACAGGTTTTGTAACGACACGAGGATGATTAAAAGATGACAAAATTTTCAATTTTTTAATGATTTAAAAAAAGAAGTCTCTTTTAAGCTCACCAAGGCTGCATTTATTTGATCAAAAATACAGTAAAATCATTGTAAGTAATAATGTGAAATATCTGTACAATTTAAAATAATTTTCTATGTTAATATATTTTAAAAGTTTATTCCTGTGATGCAAAGCTGAATTTTCAGCATCAGTACTCCAGTCTTCAGTGTTACATGATCCTTCAGAAATCATTCTAATACGCTGATTTCCTGCTTAAGTAACATTTATTATTATTATCAATGTTGAAAACAGTTGTGCTGCTTAATATTTATTTCTGGAAAATGATTTTTTTTTCAGGATTCTTTGATGAATATAAAGTTCACAAGAACAGCATTTATTTGTAATACAAATCTTCTGTAATATAAATGTCTTAACGGTCACTATTGTTCAGAAATATTTCCTCTTTTTGGTTGAAATCTCTATAAAATGATTTCTGAATAAAGTTCTTATCCACCTCACCTCACTTGTCTCAGGAGAAAGGTGTATTTGTGTGTGAGTGTTGGTACATTTGTCCCCTCAGCCACACATGTGGTAAACAGGACCTGTAATAATCACCAGTTGTCCCAGAGGAAATCAACAGTGTTCCTCTGTCATGTGACACTACACATGGGCGGCCTCCAGGCCCTTGTTCTCTATGTGTGTGTGTTTGCCATCTGTCCTCAGGTTGGTCGTGTGGCAGGGTAGGCGCTTGAAGACGAGCACCCCTTTGGGAGGGAGAGCAGAAAAATGATAGGGGGATGGGATATAAAAAAGTGACTAATAAACATAAGCGATGAACTCAGAGAGACGAATAGCACAGAATGAAAATTCATTTCCACCTCTCCCTGTGTGGGGCCATGCAGCTGACACATGATTAATTGAGGGGTTTACAGCATGCTGTAAATTGTTCTTCTACTCTACGGCTCCCCAGAGGCGCGAGGGGCTTTACGGTCCAAGGACCCGCACGCGTGCCGAAAATAAAATACAGTAACAAAAAAATGGACTAGAGGAAAAATTCAGAATGTTTTATTTATTTTGCTTTCTACTTAAAGTGACAGTTCACCCAAAAATTTAAATTCTGTCATCATTTACTCACCCTCATGTTGTTTTAGACCTGTATGACTTTCTTTCTCGCATGGAACTCAAAAGAGATATTTCATACAGTGGAAGTGAATAGGGATCAAGGACAACCATGGTCACCATTCACTTTCATTGAATGGAAAAGAGCAGTTTGGACATTCTGCAACTACTTGTTACACACAAGAAAAAAAGTCATATGAGTTTTAGAACAAAATAAGGGTGAGTAAATGATGACTGATTGAAATATTATTTTCTTTTTTGGGTTCTTCCGCTTATATATTTCCTTTCCTTGCTTGTGGAGCTTGCTTAGGAAGTAATCATTATTACTACATTTAGTAAACACTTTTACCAAAAGCTCAGAAATGAGAAAAAGCACAAGCAATTTATTATAACTGCTATATTAACTATATCATAATACTGAATTTTAAGAGTATTTTATTCTTAAATTAATTTGATCACATTTTATTAAGTATTATAATTTAGTAAAATGTTATTATTTAACATTTAACATCAAATGTTAGTATTTTATATAAAATTGTTTACATTTTTACCTGCCATGCAGTAAAAAGCTTTAAAAATCCCAAACACTATTCAAAAGTTTGGGGTCAGGAAGATTTTTTTTATTATTATTTAAAGAAATGTAATACTTTTATTCAGTAAAGACTTTTACATTGTCACAAATGGTTTCTATTTCTAATCAATTCTTACATTTTTAATAACAAATGCTTAACTTTTGATACAAAGACTCATGGTTTCCACAAAAAATTAAGCAGCACAACTGTTTTCATCATTGAAAATAATAATAAATGTTTCTTGAGCATCAAATCAGCATATTAGAATGATTTCTGAAGGATCATGTGACACTGAAGACTGGAGTAATGATGCTGAAAATTCATCTTTGCCATCAAAGGAATAAATAAAAATTTTAAATACAGTAAAATAAAAAAATATTTTACAATAAGACTGTATTTTTGATTAAATAAGTGCAACTTGATGAGCATAGCGTTGAACAATAGCGTGCATTGAAAGGGGAATCGAGGCATTTATGAAGATCAGATATCATAGAAACTTGATCCTCTTGAGGTAGACTCTTTTGACTTGGGCCAGTAAACATCCGCTAAGCAATGGCCTAGCAATAGCCTAGCAACAGCATGGCAACATTCTTGTACTTGCCTTCTCTTTCTCCCTCTCCTTCTTTCTCTTCCCTCATTCTCTCCTGGTTGGGGGTCTGAGGTTAAAAGCCACTCTTGTCACTCAGGGTTTTCCTGCTGACATCAGCCACTCACCTAAGAGAAAGAATAAGGAGAGCATTTTCCCTCCTTTTTAAAAGAAGGCAGTAGTTGACACAGACGTGAAAAAGCACTCAAGCTTAGAGGATTGTTCCTGCATCAGCGTGGCAGGCAACACTAACAGGGTTACAGAAGTGCTGCCCCTCCCTGCCCTGCAGCCTCCTAATGGGGCACAAACTGCCAATGGGGCACAAATGCAAGTGTGCTGCTCAACTACAGGTGCAGTCTTCAGATGTACTGTAACAATTACTTCAACTGTATAGGTGAGAAAACTGGACTGCACTGATTTCATCGGTTCAGCAGTGTTTAAAAAATATAATTTGCAGGTAAGGTAAAAACATTTGCCTCTAAAGTGCTTCTCTAGCAGTATGTGTGTGACTTGCACAAAATATACCCAACAGTATTTGAATACGTCTTTCCTTGTGTTCCTTCTCTCTCTAGCCTCAGCTTGTGAGTTTGCAGAAATCGTTGAGTTACTCCTGAAGGCCGGAGCTGACCCGTCAATCAAAGATCAAGAAGGCTCCCTTCCAGAGGAGGTGACAGAGTCAAGTGCCATCTCCTCTCTCCTGCGCCAGTACACTGCTCCTAAAGGATAAATCGCACTCTGTGAAACCCAAAAATCAATCCCAACCCACATGATCACCATCCTGTTAAAAGTTTATACAAACTGTGCTCCTTATCCAGATGGTACATGCTGTCAAATCAACAATAGTTCCCGAAAGGAACTCGATCAGCTCAGCATTTTAGAACTATTCTAGTTCGTTCCATTTGGCTGTGGAGCACAGATGTTGTACTTTCAAGCAGTTAAGTTCAGACAACCTGTCCTCCCTGTCCTAGAATGGTACATTCCAATGAATGTGTTACTGTTGTTACTATTAAAAACATGGAATCTTAAAATGGTGTCAGTTTTTTTTACTTGTTTTCTAGAGTTTTTCTGCCATATGCACTGTTCTTTAATTATAACATTACCAGAATCAGCAACAGCAATGTTAACTGCAATATACAGCAAGTTTGACAATAAAATGTTAACAGTAGTGCTTTAGGATCATGGTAGAAGTCGAGCAATGTGCCGATTATTGGACATGGAAATTATTTTAAAAAACTGTGGGAAACATTGAGGCACGGAGCTTTAATAAGCACAAGAACTGATAAGTTACCTAATTTAGTGGACAGTAGAACATCTTTTTGATTCTCAGTGGATTCAATATTAAATGTACCACAATTATATAATTAGCATAAAGCATATATAGCATATTAGCATATATAAATAGCATTAAGTACCTCTGATCAAATTCTTCATGTTGATATCATTGAATTTTTGGCTCTTTGAATCTTTATGTTTCAAGAACACAAATATACTGGGTGACTTAGTGTTTTTGAATATTTTCCAAACAACCAACACATAGGAATCCTCAAACTTTGTTTTACTCAGAGCTCTACAGCTGATACACATTGTCTCCAAATGTACGGTCATATTTACCATTGTTTGGTGAAATTTTGTGGGGAAAATCCAGTAATTTCAATAAGAATCCACATGTTCGGGAGTTTCACGTGAGGTCAAAAATGTCGATTTCCCACGTGTTCAATTTGATCGTGAATTCTCCATGCTGACCAACAGAAAGATACTTGTTTTGAAAGTGATTTCTGTGTGAGCAGTGCTTCATACATTGCTATGTTAATGACAATGGACTTTTTTGGCCCACGAGATTTTGCAAAAATAGTGCTAATGTGACTGCACCTTAAATCGTCCTATATATTATTGAATAAAAAGGGGACTCAAGTGGTTTGGTCCTGCAGAGCTGCGTCCCTCCTAGAGAGCAAGATCCTCTGTCAGTCACTTTAGTTATTCCACAGACAGGCAGGAATTATGGTATTGGTTTGTTTGTAAAGGCTGTTTGTTCCTTATTCCGGTAATTTCCATAAATCCGCTGGAGTTGGGGGAGGGTCAATGCCGCTGACGGCATCCTCCGTGGGCTTGTCTGCACGACAGTGACACTAAGCCCATTACGTTTCCATTATGTGCCTCAATTTCCCCCTGAGCTCTTCACTTTTGACACGGACTCCTCTAAAATCATGTCCCATGTTGCTCAGCTTTCTTTACTTAACGTTTATGCATTTTTACAAGTCGCCTTTCTGGATGCTTCCCTAACACCATTAGTGCCAGATGGTGGAGGTTTGTTACTCTCACTCTTTCTCTCTCTCACTGTCTGTCCCTTTCACTTTCTCTCTTTTTGTCTATCTCTTTCTCCGGCTATTCAGCCGCTTGTCCAGCTTAAATGGAATGACACGTACTGGACTACTCTTAATGCAATGCTTTACTCCAGCCTTGCTTAGAATTTGCCAGCCAGCAAAAAATGCTGAAAAATATCCCACTAATATCTCTAAAAAAAACTTGTAGTTAAAATATTTTGCTTGGTGTGCTATATCTAAGAAATAATGTACAGTCAGCCAAAGTCAGACAAACACTGCAACAATATTAAAGTAATATTAAAACTGAAAATTGTCCCAATTGCAATTGTATGAAATTGGCAGAGAGTGATACAATAGACATGAAAGTAGTGCCGGTTTCAGACAGTTACCCAAATAAAGCGCTGCAGTGATGACACATTTTTGTAGGCCAACCTGGAAGTTAGCATCACCCTGGTTCCTTCAACAAGAGCAGCTTCCAAATCATCAGTACCCATCTTGCTGGATCTCATCTTGTCTGCTGCTTTTTACACAGTTAACCACCGGATCCTCCTGTCATCCTCGTGATGAAGGGCATCTCAGGAACCACACTCCAATGGTTCAAGTCTTACCTCTCTGGTAGGTCCTTCAGGGTGTTCTGGAGGGGTAAGGTGTCTAAGTCCCAACATTTAGCTACTGGGGTGCCTCAGGGCTCAGTGCTTGGACCACTTCTATTCTCCATCTACATGTCATCACTAGGATCTGTCATTCAGAAACATGGTTTTTCCTATCACTGCTATGCTAATGACTCTCAACTCTATATTTCATTCCAGCCAGATAGGTTTGTCAATCATAACTCGATCCATGACAGCCAGGAACCTTGGAGTTGTGATTGATAATCAGTTAAACTTTGCCTTATACAATATTAGGAAGATCAGGCCCTTCCTATCAGAGCATGCTACACAACTCCTTGTCCAAGCTCTTGTTCTATCAAGACTGAACTATTGTAATGCTCTCTTGGCAGGCCTTCCAGCATGCACTGACAAACCTCTGCAACTGATCCAAAATGCTGCAGCAAGAGTGGTCTTTAACGAGCCGAAAAGAGCGCACATCACACCTTTCTTCATCAATTTGCACTGGTTGCCAATTGCTGCTCGCATCAAATTCAAGGCACTGATGTTTTCCTACAGAACAACCACTGGCTCTGCACCCCTATACCTAAACTCACTACTTCAGACTTACACTATATTGCCAAAAGTATTGGGACACCCCTCCAAATCATTGAATTCAGGTGTTCCAATCACTTCCATGGCCACAGGTGAATAAAATCAAGCACCTAGGCATGCAGACTGCTTCTACAAACATTTATGAAAGAATGGGTCGCTCTCAGGAGCTCAGTGAATTCAAGCATGGTACCATGAGAGGTTGCCACCTGTGCAATAAGTCCATTCGTGAAATTTCCTCACTACTAAATATTCCACGGTCAACTGTTAGTGGTATCATAACAAAGTGGAAGCAATTGGGAACAACAGCAACTCAGCCACAAAGTAGTAGGCCACGTAAAATCAGAGAGCGGGGTCAGCGCATGCTGAGACACAGTGCGCAGAAGTCACCAACTTTCGGCAGAGTCAATAGCTACAGACCTCCAAACTTCGTGTGGCCTTCAGATTAGCTCAAGAACAGTGCATAGAGAGCTTCATGTAATGGGTTTCCATGGCCGAGCAGCTGCATCCAAGCCTTACATCACCAAGTGCAATGCAAAGCGTCGGATGCAGAGGTGTAAAGCACGCCGCCCTGGACTCTAGAGCAGTGGAGACGTGTTCTCTGGAGTGACGAATCACGCTTCTCTGTCTGGCAATCCGATGGATGAGTCTGGGTTTGGCGGTTGCCAGGAGAATGGTACTTGCCTGACTGCATTGTGCCAAGTGTAAAGTTTGGTGGAGGAGGGATTATGGTGTGGGGTTGTTTTTTTTAAGGGGTTGGGCTTGGCCCCTTAGTTCCAGTGAAAGGAACACTTAATGCTTCAGTATACCAAGACATTTTGGACAATTTCATGCTCCCAACTTTGTGGGAACAGTTTGGGGATGGCCCCTTCCTGTTCCAACATGACTGCGTACCAGTGCACAAAGCAAGGTCCATAAAGACATGAATGAGCGAGTTTGGCGTGGAGGAACTTGACTGGCCTGCACAGAGTCCTGACCTCAATCCGACAGAACACCTTTGGGATGAATTAGAGCGGAGACTGCGAGCCAGGCCTTCTTGCCAACATCACTGCCTGACCTCACAAATGCGCTTCTAGAAGAATAGCCAAAAATTCCCATAAACACACTCCTAAACCTTGTGGAAAGCATTCCCAGAAGAGTTGAGGCTGTTATAGCTGCAAAGGGTGGGCCAACTCCATATTAAACCCTATGGATTAAGAATGGGATGTCATTAAAGTTCATGTGCACGTAAAGGCAGGCGTCCCAAAACTTTTGGCAATATAGTGTATGTGTCCTCTAGAAACATCTCAAAGAGGCACAAAATTACTTTCACTGACCTTTACCTTGACTGTTCCATGCTGGTGGAATGATCTGCCTAACAGGGAATAGTCACAGCACTTACATTTTGTTGCCCTATTGTTGGTTTGATTGCTTCTATTCTCCTCATTTGTAAGTCGCTTTGGATAAAAGTGTCTGCTAAATGATTAAATACTGTAAAGCTGTTTGGTTTAAAGCATTCTCTTGTATAAAGCACTATATAAGTAAACTTGACGTGACTTTACTTGACTGGAGTGTCGAATTGCAGAACACCTGCAAACATCCACATTGCTATTACCAGATGCTTTCTTAACTGCTGTTTTCTCACCGTTTTTATTTGTGTTGTGTGTTTATTTTGTTATTGAGAGGAAACAGAGCAGCACATATTTACATATTCATCTAAACGTCGCTCTCAGCAGCGTAGGCGGCGTCGGGATGTTTGCTAAAAGTGTATATCGCTGCAAAGGTATTTCAACCCCTAAACAAAGAACAAAAAAGAACTTTGCTGTGAGTAAATTGGGGCCTTAAGCATTCTGACGACGCCAGCTGGATGGTGCGATTGACCAATCAGAATCAAGTAGGCTATTTCATCCAGAAACAGCCTAAACATGAGTTCCAGTCAATCAAAGGCCGAGGTCATTCTAGTGCATATAGGCCATCAACTCGAGAGCTGGCTTCTTTATTACCTCAAATGCAAATGAAAATAATGCCCATTACACCTCTACAGTTATACTATGACCGTTTGTCCTTGCAAAATGACCCTTTCTTTATTTGTATGGCTGTTGAATTAAAATGCCAAACAAGATGTCAGTGAATGCCATTAGACACAAGAGAAAAATACCCAGTATATGCAGCCCAGATTACATTTAGGCTGAATAACTATTTGCATGTTAATTTATTTCTTCTCACCCAGGAGGCTGGTGAATCGTTGGCTTCAGGAAGTTCGTAATAAAAGCTCACAGATCGATGATAATGGCATTTGCGCTTGTGTTTGTCATCTTTGCAAAAGCAACAGTGCAGGAATTTGCTCAGATTTATATGTATACTAGAGCTGTAAGTGGCGTGTAAATTATCCCAACTGTCTTTGTCGCTGTTTATCTTTGTAAGACTGAACTATTAAAGGCTGTACATTAATGGCAGCGGCAGCCCAATCAATGGCTGAGAGAAATCAGCTTGTTTGTGGCGTGTTTCTCTGCAAATAGCGCCTGTTTTGCTATTAAACCTCTTCTTTTCCATAGATATTGCTTTCATACCAGAAAATCGATACTGTTTCCAGTTAAAAACAAGCTGAAAACACAGTTTAACGATATTAGTTATATCATTGTATTGTTTTAGATAACATTTTGCCGCCTTCATACGTTTTTTACGACTCGGAAAGTTTAGGACGTGATTTTGAGACGCAAAAGTCAATATAGCATACAATATATTTCCATTTTGTAAATGTCAAGTACAATCCAATCCACGCGACTAAGAACGTCGTTTGAATGTGGTTATTTTACTCACAGTTGTGTTTTCTGGCCGTTGAGAACATCAGGCAACCTGCTTGTCCTCATTTCACAGAGCAGTTTACAATTAGGTAACATTTTAGAGGATTAGGGAAGGTTTGACTAAACAGCAATCTGCTACAGTCTGTGGAAGCAGAAGGATGAGTGTGTGGAGCCGGCGAACAGATGTGCGTCTGAAAGTTCCGTGTGTGTGTGTGTGTGGTGGGATTTGCTGAAACGTAATTCCATTGTTCTTGATGTGTATAACCACAATGTATGGACACAGATGCTTTTGTAGTTGAAACATTAATACAGAAAATTAAGTATTTGCTGACGTGCACAATGCCACAAATTTACAAAATTAAAAAAATAATTGTTCCTTCAATGCTTGAAATATTATAAAGTGTGAAGAATTAAAATACTCCTATGGCATGCATGTTGTGAATACAATGAACTAATTAAGCTGGAGCCCCTCATATGTTTTTTAAAACACTGCTTGGTAATTTCTTTTATATTTTACAAGCAAATGTCTGATGTAATTTAGATGACATAATTAAACCTGGTGACATCAGTAGTTGAGATTAATGACTTTAAACCGTGGGAGGTTGCCCAACACAAAACCAGTGTTGTGAGGTTATACATTTTGTTTTTTTTTATATGGGACAATGATGTGACGTGTCACTTTTTTGTCCAAAGGCCTTAATAATAATAAAAAAAACAAAGATATGACATCCAAAGTATGCAAGGTAGTACAACTAGATCTCTTTTATTGAATCCAAAAGGTTTTAATTATATTTTGCTACATATTTAAAGGTATTTTAAAGATTGTGAAGTGTCAAAAGGTCATTCGGTTTAACTGTCCAAAGGCCAATACAGCCATTTCATTTGTGATTAAAATATCTTAAAATGTAATAAATGTATATATTTTTTATTCTGACATGATTTTATAACATCATATATCAACATAGTGCAACATGGTATTAAAGTTATGTGTAGAAGTCGTTGCTTTGTTATGAGAAAGAATGTCTGGAAAAAATTAATTTCATTGATGTCATTTGGAGTAACCAATATGAAGGGACCATTTTGGATCAAGTCATGCGATCAATATCATGTGACAGGATGTGACATCATTCAGACACCTGCAAAGGACCACATGGCCATGAAGCAAAGTAACTAACTCTCTTTTAACTATTTGAAAAATTCATGTTTTCACTTGCTCATATGCATGTCCCGAAACATCAGGTCATTCGGAACAACCGCTATAAAACATGGAAAATGTTGTAATATTTTAAAAACTTGTACTAAATATAAAATGTGTAATTGTCCTTTTGCTTGCTAGCTAGCTAGATATCAGCCTGTTAGCATTGTTCGAAAATATCGTCATTCGGTACAACCAAAAGTGTCATTAGGTAAAACAGAAATAAAGAACTGCAGTAACCCAAAGACAATTCGGCTTTATTTCTCCATATAGATTTGACTGTACACAACTCATACCATTGGACAGAAGGCATATAGGACTAAATTCAGTGCTCTTTTTTTCAAAGATCCATAGCAATAAATAGTGCTCATGAAACAAGACTGTCGACACTTTTTGAGACTTTACAAAATGTACAGCCATTAAGACTCAACAAAAACATTTCTGAATGGTTAACTTTTTTTTTTATGTTGCTCTTTGTTAGCTTATGTTCACTCTTTCAGCATAGCGTCATCTTTACTCAGTCACCATTATGTGGGTCCAAAATTTTAATTATTTTCCTCGTGTTTACAATTGTGTCACCAGTTTTATAGTTTTACAACAACACATACTCTTTCCCATAATCCAGCTTTTCATAATACTGACATTGGTACCCATAACATGAATAAATAACACAAAATCCTCATAGTTGTTGCTAAATGTGTTAAATAAGAAATGTAAGTTTTCCCTTTCACATGTTTTGCTTGATAATAATTGGTCAGGCCATACTTGTGTCTGTGTAATGGTCCAATCACATATTTTGATTAAAAAAAAAAATCCATTGTTGTCATCTGCTCTGAAATAAATTACATTCTAATGCATGTATGATATCTATTTTTGCTCATAGAGCAATGACTAGGAATATTAATGGGAAACAAAAGTATTTTGATGGTAATACCAACCTTATCAATATCAAATATATTAAATAGTGCCGGAAATAAATATTAACCTTTATTTTAAACATTTAACCAACTTGTTTTGTTTCATTGCTTATCCAGGATGCCTGGATTTAACGTAAAAGTATTGAATGGACAGGGACCATTGACAGAGAGATTTTTTGAAAACTCAGAGCAGTGCATGCGAATTCATCCTTATTAAAAAATAATCTTTATCTCTTCTTCAGACCTAATGTGAAGGGCCACCTCTAGTAGAGCCGTTTAGAAAGTTTCAACCATTAAAATCCCAAACCCTTGTAAGTAGGAAAGATACACTTGTGCCACTTGTTTAAATATCTCTCCTTGCTCGGTGCGCTCCTCTCTTTCCCATATTCAGCCTGCCGTGTGCAGTCGAGGAGGAACATAAAGTGCGTCGCTATTTTGAACGTGGACGGTTCTCTTCCTCATTTGGAAACATGCATGGACCCTCTTGTTCTCAGAAACGTGGCGGATCGTGATTGTTTTTCCAGGGTGGTCTAGGCTTTGAACGGCATTCTCAGCTGCACGCCATTTCATGCTGGAAATCGTCCAATCCAGTTTTGAGAACAATGAAAAAATATGAGTTACAAAATTATGATACAGCGCAGACATTCCACGGCGGGTTGCTCGTATCAGCACGCCATTCAGCAAGGTTGAAGTAGGTGCCATTTTAGGCGTACCAAATACCCTCGCCACACAAACATTTTGCCACAGTTCTGGGAAAGATGTCTATAAAATCTTCAAACGTCTTTGTCTATAGTACCGCCCTTTCCATTAAGACCTTTGACCTCAGAACTGGGAGTGGTCCATTTCATCGAGCCATGAGGCAGGGCTGGTGGGAAAGTCTGGGTAGCCCGTGCTACTTCCTGTCGACAGGTCAGAGGTGGGTCCTCCCGCCATTGCTCTCAGAGCTTGACCTACACTAGGCTGACCGCCCTGACCCATGATCCCGTCCATGCTGAAGCCTAAGTTGTTGAGCAGCGGGGTGTGGCCCGGGAGGGAAGTGATGGATGAGGGGGACTGTGGCAGGCCGTAGGGACTTCCTGCCCGCAGGTCATGGTAAGGCTGCCCGCCCCCCTCAAGGGAGAAGCTCCCGTTAAGCATGTTGCCGTTCGAGACGTCTCCAACGCTTCCGTACAAGCCGTTAGCGTGACCCAGGTCTGACAGAATCTGGTCTTCTGTTAGAGAGAGCACACAACATCACTTTCAAGAGTGTTCTCACAAAATACACTATTGTTCAAAAGTTTGGGGTCAGTAGAAATGAATACTTTTATTTAGTAAGGATGCGTTAAAGGATTAGTTCACTTCAGAATAAAAATTTCCTGATAATTTACTCACTCCCATTTCATCCAAGATTTTTATGTCTTTCTTTCTTCAGTTAAAAAGAAATGAAGGTTTTTGAAGAAAACATTGCAGAGTTTTTCTCCATATAGTGAAGTGAAGTGAAGTGAAGTGACATGTGGCCAAGTATGGTGACCCATACTCGGACTTTGTGCTCTGCATTTAACCCATCCAAGTGCACACACACAGCAGTGAACACACACACCGTGAACACACACCCGGAGCAGTGGGCAGCCATTGCTGCGGCGCCCGGGGAGCAGTTGGGGGTACGGTGCCTTGCTCAAGTGTCTCACCTCAGTCGTGGTGTTGAGGGTGGGGAGAGCGCTGGACATTCACTCCCCTCACCGACAATCCCTGCCGGACCTGAGACTGGAACCCATGACCTTTGGGTTACAAGTCCGACTCTCTATCCATTAGGCCACGACTGCCCCCGTATAGTGGACTTCAACAGTTACCAACGGCTTGAAGGCCCAAACTGAGGTTTCAATGCAGCTTCAAAGGACTCTACACCAGTGGTTCCCAAACCTGTCCTGGAGTACCCCCAGCCCTGCACATTTTGTATGTTTCCCTCATTTATCACACCTGATTCAACTCCTGTGCTCATTAGTAGAGACAGCAAGACCTGAAATGGGTGTGTCAGAAACAGGGAGACATACAAAATGCGCAGGGCTGGGGGTCCTCCAGGACAGGTTTGGGAACCACTGCTCTACACGATCCCAGCAGAGGAATAAGGGTCTTATCTAGCAAAACAATCGTAATTAAAAAAAAAAAAAAAAAAAATATATACTTTTTAACCACAAATACCCAAACTGAGGTTTCAATGCAGCTTCAAAGGACTCTACCCGATCCCAGCAGAGGAATAAGGGTCTTATCTAGCAAAACGATCGTAATTTTCAAAAAAAACTATATACTTTTTAACCACAAATGCTCATCTTGCACTGCTCTGCGATGCGCCACGCATTACATAATCACGCTGGAAATTCACACGTAATGTAGGGCGAAGAACTCCATCTCATTTTCTCCTCCAATCACCCGATATTGTTGTTTTACCTTTTTTTTTTTATTATTGAAAAGGCTGTTTGACTTACTCATTGCACATTCGCTTTGTAAACACTTGCTTGGTACTTCCTCCTACATCACACGTGATCTTTCCAACGTGATTACGTAATGTGTGGCGCATCGCAGAGCAGTGCAAGACGAGCATTTGTTGTTAAAAAGTATATAATTTTTTTTTTTTTTTGGTTTTGCTAAATAAGACTCTTATTCCTCTGCTGGGATTGTGCAGAGCCCTTTGAAGCTGCACTGAAACTGCAATTTGGACCTTCAACCCGTTGGTAACTGTTGAAGTCCACTATATGGAGAAAAATCCTGGGATGTTTTCCTCAAAAACCTTAATTTCTTTTCGACTGAAGAAAGAAAGACACAAACATTTTGGATGACAAGGGGGTGAGTAAATTCTGAAGTGAACTAATCCTTTAAATTGACAAGCAAAGACAATTATACTTTTACAAAACTTTTTCATTTCAAATAAATGCTGTTCTTTTTAACTTTCTATTCATCAAAGAATCCTGAAAAACAAAATATATCACCGTTTCCACAAAAGTATTGAGCAGAACAAATGTATTCAACATTAATAATCATAAGAAATGTTTCTTGAGCATCAAATCAGCATATTAGAATGATCCATCACAGGAATAAATTACATTTTAAAATATATTAAAACAGAAAACAGTGTCAGGATATTACTATATTTCAAATTTGATCCAAAATGTTAAGAAATCTTACTGAACCTAAGCTTTTGAACGGTGGGGTACAGAAACTCTTTCACATCGAAGAAGAAGAAGAAGAATTGCAGTTATGAGAAAGACCTCATAAATATCCCATTTAAAAAGGAGATTACATGCTTCTAGAAGTATCAGAGACGCGGTGAGCATTTGTGATTTACTCTCCATATACGAACAGGAGCGCAAACCAGACTCTGTTCTTTCAACAACAACAAAGGCCCTGTGTGCTTCCTCTCTAATTGACTAAAAGCTTCACCAATTTTATAGAGTTTGTGCATCGCTGCTTTCATTTCTCGTAAACACAGCCTCCCTTTGAAAGTGGCTCTAGAGTTTTATGTGTTCACAAAACTGGCTGACAAAAATTAAATAAACATTAAAAAAACACGTAGCAGAACCAAAAACCTCATTTGAATATTCCAAACAATCCATCAAGTGGCACATTTTAAAAATAAAAGGAAAAGGAAATGAATGCGTGAAGGGAAATACAAATGTTTTTGAAAGAATACAAAGAGAGGCATCATGGGAGATGTAAATAGACTTACCTCTGAAACTAAGCTCGCTATCGCTGAGTCCTGCATCATCGGCTGAGCTCTCCTTCTCCGTCTTACTGGACCCTCGGCTGCGTTTGACACTTTTGTAGAACTGACCCCAGCGGTGCCGACCAGCATCTTTCTTCAAGCGTTTCTCTTTTGCTCTTCTGTTTTGAAACCATACCTGTGGACAAAAAAACCCTCAGTCAAGACTCAGACAGCCACACTTTGAAGCCTAATTTGAAACTTTTTCCTGACTTCTAGGCTCACCTGCACCACTCTCATGTCCAGACCTGTTTCTGAGGAGAGCTGCTCGCGCACATGTCGTGCTGGCTTAGGCGAGTTCTTGTAGGCGCTTTTGAGTGTCTCCAGCTGTTTGGCTGTAATGGTGGTTCGTGGACGTTTTGCTCCTGTCTCTGAATCATCTGTAACACACAAATAAATAAAAGATATATTAAAAATGTGTCACTTCTGTGCCACTAAACAGAACTGTACTTGCTGCCATTGTCATAGTTATAGTTGTCTTTGCATATTAGGATGAGAATGTATGTTAACATGGACAAAATTGCTCATTTTAGCTTTAATAGCTGTGGTGAAAATCAAGTTTTTAATGTTGTTTATATGTCTATGTGGTGTTTTTAATATGCTTTAAGACAAACCATGTGAAGTCAACACCATTGCTGAGTATTTTCTCTTTAAAACTGCAGTGATCTAAAGACAGTTTCAAAAATGTGTTTTGAAATCGCTGGTGTTTCTTATGTCACAAACTACCTTGTAACCAATCGCATCAACGTGCCGGCGGGCTTTAGCATATCATTAACTATGACTGCTCTGAGTCTGAAGCAGGGGAGTCTCAAGAGAAGGCAGGTCATCTTGGTATATTTTTCTGTTGATGTGAAAAATCGGGTATATTTAGCAATATAGCGGGTATGTGATGTATATTACGATGTTATAATGAACTATATGCCTTTCTCCACTGACGTTCTGAGTTGTTCAAAGTGTTTGTAAGGATGCTGATTTTTAGAAGGCAGCTGTTTGACTCTGAGATGGTGAACGGGAACAAGGTTTGTGTAACATTAGCAACACATTATTAGCTGTTTGATAATGTAGTCAAGCAAAAGGCTAATCATATTAATTACCGTTATGTGTCCGACATTGTAAAAAGCGGTACCGTTAACCTCAGTAAGTTGACCGAGTGGATCTCTGAACTGGCGCGAGCAAGTGGAGGCGGGGCTAATTAGCATATTCATAGATCCGCGTATATTAAATGAAGCAGGGGTGTAGAGTCACATTCCAGCTATTTTAAGACATGAAGGAACTATTTTAAGACAGCTACTTTCACAGGAATTTTTTTTTTTAAATATGCCATTTTGGTAATCACATGATCCTTCAGAAATCATTCTAATATGCTGATTTGGTGCTCAAGAAACATTTCTTTTTATTATCAATGTTGAAAACAGTTGTGCTTCTTAATTTCTGCCATCACAGATCCATTAAACAATAAAACTTTAAAGTGTGTTCTAAGAAGTTCTAAATTAGATGATATTTGTTGTTATTTTGATATTTTTACTAAATGACATAATAACCAACATTTATCTGAGCTGAAATAATTGTCATAATGAAAACATATATAAAGGTATAGGTTACTTTGAATTCGACACGAGCAGGACTGAACTGAACTCAAAAAAGTGAATCAAATAAAATGTAAAAATTCAACGGAACTGATTCACAGTTGAAGTGACGCAAACGTCTGAAGCATCTAAAACAAATCATAAGGCAATATGTCAGTAGCTCATCTGCTGTGGGTTACAAGTAAAGTTTGTGGGATGCTTTGAGTGGAAGTGCTCACAGTCGATACTCCCCTGAAACTGTCACACTGTGGCGGAAAAGGGAATAAATCTCTCCGGAGAATGGCATGCCTGTGCGAGTTATAGGGGCCCTACCGTAAAAGTGCATTGCATCACTTAATATAATCAATCAACAGCCCACAGAAATCTCCATAAATACAGCGTGAGGGGCTTTCAGAGGCAGATCCATGAGAGGTCAGATCACCGAGAGACTTAATACGCCAGACACTGAGACCCCACTAGACTGTAGTTAATGATGATTTTGCCTCCTTACTACCATCCTGTTGCCTCATCTGATCTCTCAGTGTCTCTCTATGATTGTAAAAGAAGAAGTTAATTACACCATCTCCACTCCTGAACTTTGCTGTCAGAATGATTTCCAATTGAGAAAGAAAATCCAGTGACATGGGCCGAGCCTGAGGCAATGCATTTACTGTATATACTGCAGACCGTATAAAAGCATATCGTGTGCTAGTTCAGCAATTTAAATTCTGATGGGACTGAAATGGGCATAACTCATGTACATAAATAATAATATTATAATAACATTTTTATTTTAATAAATGCATATAAGGTAACTCATACATACATTTTCAGATTTGTATGTT
>RJVU01071502.1:3233267-3252976 GCA_003731715.1 Anabarilius grahami
ATATATATATATATATTCCTGGACCACAAAACCAGCCATAAGGGTCAATTTTTTTAAATTGAGATTTATACATTACATTAAAGCTGAATAAATAAGCTTTCCATTAATGTGTGGTTTGTTAGAATAGTACAATATTTGTCCGAGATACAACTATTTGAAAATCTGAAAAAATCGAAATACTGAGAAAATCACCTTTAAATTTGTCCAAATGAAGTCCTTAGCAATGCATATCCACTCACAAAAATACATTTTTGATATATTTACGGTAGGAAATGTACAAAATATCTTAAAGGAAAATTTACTTAATATCCTAATGATTTTTGGCATAAAAGAAAAATGTATAATTTTGACCCATACTATGTATTGTTGGCTATTGCTACAAATATACCCATGCTACTTATGACTGGTGTTGTGGTCCAGGGTGTTTTATATATATACATTTTAATTGTTTTAATTTTCACTTTCCTTTCAGTTTATTTATATCACTATATTATAATATGTTTAAAAAATCTCAACATATTGTATGTTTTATAAATATTCATGTTTTATCATATATGATACATATATGTCACACATGATAATCACATCAATGACATCATCCTCCAGGAAGTGCCATAATATTCTGTGATGTTTTGTAGTGTCAGTTGATTTGCCTTGCTTTAAAACATTCCATAATGTGTGATCAAATTACAGAAATTATTTCAAAAAGTGGTTTAAAATAAAACAAAATCCTCTAAACCCTCATGCAAGCTAACTCACAGTCCCTTAGCGAGCAATGGTTAAGATTGGCACTTTATTTCTATCCCTATCTATCTAGACATTGTGTAAAAAAAACAAGTATAATTCATAAATTTATTGAGCATATTTCTGAAATTCTGATATAGTCATCTGATCCTTTAGCACAAGCATATTTATTTTTAAAAAGTACACAGCTTAAAATGTACAGCATGACAGGAGCAACCAAGTGATGGTTCAAGAAGGCATGATTTACACTGATCTGAAGACAGCAGCTCACCATTTTGTTTGGCTGTTTCATAGTCCTCCTTGCACACGAGCCTCCCGTCCTCCATGAGGTAGAACTCATCACCAGTGGCCAGCTGTCTGCTGCACATTACACAGGCGAAGCAGTGAAGGTGGTACACAAAGTCCTGAGCTTTCCGGACCACCTGCGTCGGGGGAATCCCTTGCTGGCACGATGCACATTTTGTCCCGAAACGCCTGCAGGTACAAATTCAAAGTCAGGTAACACTTTACAATAAGATCTCATTTGTTAACATTACTTAACATAAACTAACAATGAGCAATATGTTTTATAGCATTTTATTAATCTTTGTTAATGTTAGTTCACAGTGCATTAACCCTCGTTTCTTCAGTCATTTTTAACCATTCACCTTCATAGGCAATTACTTCTGACCCTTTCCCATAATCCTATATGCCTTTCCTGTTTATATTTTATAGTGAATTTTATACATGAAAACATTCCCAGCAGTGCTTCGTTATATTAGTGCTTTTAGTTTTTGGTTATAATAATAATACCTAAGAAGAATGTTCCACAAATGTCAGAATAATTCCCAAAACACAGAATACACTATTTCGATGAAATAAAAGCTTTGGGTATAATTATATATTATTATTTTGAAGTAAAAAGATTAGTTTTGCTTGCATCAGTTAAGTAATGTTAACAGATACTTGATTTTTTTTAAAAAGCCTATATTTAAAATTGACATTAAAATGTATTTAGAAACAATATCTAAAAGTAAGAGCTAGAAAACAATATAAACTATGCAATTGTTTAAGAGGTACAATGTTTATATATATATATAAAATCCTGGTTATACTGTATATACTCTTGTTTGTACAATATGCTTAGTTCTCAACAATAAAAAAAATTAGATTTTTAAAAATAGATTATTAAATGCTGAAATTAACATTAAGATAATTAAATGCTGTAGATGTGTTCATGTTAACTAATGTAGTAAACTAATGTTAAAAAAAATCAGTTTAGAATTAAAGCATCATTACATCTTGTATTCTTTTTATTTTTTAAATATAAGCAATCTTTTTATAACTGCAAAGTTACAAACGCTCAGAATACTATAGCAGGCATCTTTGTTTGTGCGTGTCATGTCCCTGGATTTGACAAATGGTCTTGTTCAATGTAGCAGAGCAGAGAGATTCACAGGAGAGAGAGAGAGAGAGAGAGAGAGAGAGGCCACTCTAAACGCATGCACAGAACGCCTCATAAAGCACTGAGTCAGAATAGGCTGTAAATCACTGTGTGAATACTGCTAAATAAACCCTCCTTTTACTTAACCAAGGTGAAGTTTTTGCAACATTAACGGGAAGGCGAGCCCCCCNNNCGCCCCCCTCGCCTGTGAACCGCCAGCATTTCCTCCTCCATCCCCCCATCTCCGTCCTCCTCAGCAGCACCACAGCGGTCTTAACATTAAAATCCCTCCTTTTGTCCCCACGGGCTTGCTAATAAAGTTAGCCTCCACTCTGAGTCTTGCTAGCGTTTTAAGGCTCATTGAAGCCTGTGACATTAAAACCTCTCAAACATGATTTGGTAAAAGCCACTACTGATCCTGTTTTGGATAAAAGTCAAACTTAATTTCCTTCCTTAAAGCCAAGGGGGAAATCCAATCGCAAAACAGAAGAAAAGAGGAAAGAAAAGGAAGGGAACGCAGAGGGATGTAGAGTAAAAAATGCAAACTTGCTTTCTTAAGTTCTAATATAGCACTGGGAATTGAATTTGGGAACACGCAGCTGAGTTCCAGCACACTGTGCTTCCTAACCTGACACAAGAAAAATGAAACACAGCACTTTATTAACAATGACAGAGAATGTGCCAGCCTTTACTTGAACATAGACACACACTGACACACACACGCCAGTGCCAAACTGCACTGAAGAGCAGAAAGAATCTGATGTGAACCGCCTCTGTGCGAAAGAGATATGACAACTGTTGTCCGACAGTCTCACTTAAAGCAGTCTGGTACTGCCATTTCCAGTCCTTGATAATTCATGCAGCCAATATAGTTACTGAAACAACAGAAATTAAATAACATCTCATCGTATTTAATCTAATGATATATAATGATGTACAGCTAGAGGCTTACATAAATCTCTGCTCCAATAACCACTTCAATTATGCATTTATTTCATTGGATAAATAAAGGTTGACTATTTTCTATTTGTTTAGTTATTTAATGTCTATTTATCATATTGTAACAAAAATTCATATCCATGTAAAATTATATTAATTATTTTTTTTTAAATATAAATCACATTTTTGTTTTGCATTTATCAACAATATTATGCATTGAACGTATTTATCAGACTGATATAAACAAGAATAAAACAGAAATTAGGCTAATTAACAGACAGACAGATAGATAGATAGATAGATAGATAGATAGATAGATAGATAGATAGATAGATAGATAGATAGATAGATGGATGGATTGATGGATGGATGGATGGATGGATGGATGGATGGATGGATGGATGGATGGATGGATGAATGGATGTTCTCACTTGAAGAAATCCTCTTTGCAGTAGACATTCCCAGCGCGAGAGAAACACTTGTCTGCCAGGAGCGCGTGACAGTCGGCGCACTTGAGACATTTTGAGTGCCAATGACGATCCAGCACCTTCAGAATAAACTTATCCAGGATGTGTTGACTGCAGCCTGCGCACTGAGGGATCTCTGGAGGAACACACGAGGGACACTTAATAATCATTTTAAAAAGTTTCATTGCAAGTCAATAAAAACATGTAAAATACATTATATAAGGTGGGCAGGAATTGCACTTTCAAATAACTAGAAATGACGTGAATTTACGGTTCATACTTCATGTATATTCATATAACTGAAACGCTACTGATCTGTAATGATCTGGCGTGTAGAATAATGATCATAATAATGGAAGTTGTTATATAAATTGAAACCAAATTTTTTTTAAAAACTGGTAGATATGCGAAATCTAGTCGTTTTGACACCATGTTACCTTGTTCGATTGCATTTTTTAGAAAATTATAACCTGCTGCTGTGGAAAATCATCTAAAATAATAATAATGGTGAGGAAAATACTGGTGAAACGTATAGATTTTTTAATATCATTAATATTTATTTTTGAAAATGCAAGGAAAAGTCAATACAAACGCGACAAAAAATGTCTAAATGGATAGTATCCTAAATACAAATAAAAGCATCAGTCTAATGGAATTAGCTGATATAATAAATAAGACTTGTAAAAAAAATACTATTGAATATTAATAAAATATAAAATCTGAATTATTATTATATTTATTACAATTAATAAATAATCGTCTTTATAATTGATTAACGTACGTTAGAGATCACTGTGACAGCAAATTTAGAGAACATTCCACGAGACAACCTATAGGACCGGTAAATGGTGGACAGGTGAGGAAAGATGTCCATTTGTTGGTAAATAATCAATATCTCTGAAGAAAACAGGCGAGGACATGAGGACATTGAGATTGAAATCATATAACTGCTCCATTGATTCTTTAACAGAGAGAGTCTGTCACTTCAATTACTGATGCTCGAGAACAAAACAAACACAAAACACTGACATTTAAAACAAACATGAAATGCAGTAAAGAAGAAAATCCGTTCGGACAATACTTCAAATCACAATATCATGACATTTAATATCGATATTTGACCTTTGATCCTCTACTCTTTCTGTCGGCAAGTTCTCACAGGTTCTGTTTAAATTGATATTATGACGCAAGACGATAGTAGGTCTAGATATCAAGTAAAGAATTTTGATCTCAGCAGGTGCGTAAATGCGTAATCATGTGATAAGTGTTTTATACGTCATTCAAACGTACGGCAAATGTCTCAAAGTTCATCGAAATCGACCTCTACAGCAGCCAATAATATCACAATGACAGAGAACAGTGTTACCCACACAAACACCGTTCAATAACGCACGACACTAAAATAATGCCGTAAACATTAATTAAACAACAGAAATAGTAACATAATAACATAGCAAACATTTTTTTTTTAACTTTTAAAATGAAATACAAACAAATGTGATGGTTTGCGTAGTACCTAATTCAGGAAATGCCCCTTTCCCATAAATTAACACTCATTATAGCAACCTTTTTTGTTTACATTTTACTTAACACAATATTTTTCCGAAACAAGAGTAGCCTACGTATTGCCTTCCATAAAACTAAAATATTTTACAGTATAATTAGCCTATATAGGCCTTTTGGTATTTTAAAACAAAATAATTTATCGTTTCTTGTAAGGTAATTTACAGTTAACCAATTCACAGTTTTTACTGTAGCAATTTCCATTCATTTTCCGTTGAAATGTTTCATGTGTTTGAAGCCTCGTGTGGTGCTGAAGGAACAGCGCCCGCCCGCGCAGCTTCACTCACTCAACCGCCTTCAGCTTTTAACGCTCATTTAGTCGAAGGATGTATTTGATTTGCCATTCAATTAAAAGATGGCTGCCATAACAGGCCTTCCTTTAACATCAACGTGTGCATCGGAAATAAACCAATAAACTCACTCCTTACTAGTTTTAAATCTTTGTTTTATCTTTCAAAGCATTCTATTTTAGATCTCGTTTCCTTGTAGGCTTCTGTTTTGGAATGTTTTATTTATTTATTTTTTTTATAATTACCCATATGTTGTTTTAAAAGCACCTTATTCATAAGAATAATATTTAGATCCATACAGCAAGAACAGATTATTCTTAAAATAATCCTCACTTAATCCATCATTTATTCGCCAAGGGGGGTTGAGTAGCAGTATCTTTTAATCTATCATTTAATGAAATTAAGCACTCGCCACTGACAGACCTATATATTGCCTACTTAACCTTTTGGCCATTCTTTTAAAAAAGCTAAGTGGTTCGTTCGGTTCTGTGTTCAGTTAAATGCCCTTTGTTATTTTATTATGCACGGATCTAGTGACTAAAATGATGTTTTCTCTTCTTTACAATAGACAATTGCATGAGGTAAAAAAAACAAAAACAAGATCCAAACAAGATGAAGTCCATCTGTACATTTCTGAAGCTCGCCTGTGAATAATTAGGTCAGCAATTTATCCAATTCAAACTCCATCTTGATTGTGAGATCAGATTATATAGGCCTAACACAGATTAATTTGCGACTGATAAGGACCAGATGCGAAGATAATAGGAAATGCCATTTTTAATATAAAATGTCCATGTACTGAATCGAGATGGTTTTATAATCTTTATTTCATTGAGACAAATAACATAAAATGCACTCTGCTCCATTTAACCACTCATTATAGAGAAATCGGATTAAATTATTTTTCTATCAGTCTCATTGTTTCGTTTCGAGCATCTTTTGGACCGCTGTTCCCAACCACAACTTATCAAGAGGTGCAATATAGAACTGTAGCCAGCTGTGCGATCTAACATTTATCTGACCAACATGCAATCTGGCTGGGTTTAATTTTCCTTTACTGTGAGATTATAAAGCATTGCATTTACACCAGACACATTTTTATGATGCTGTGGCATGATATTATTTGCAGAGCTCAGTTATGACCAGATTCAAGAAGAACGTTTATCAGCTCTCATCTTAAAATAATATTTGGGATCATCTAATGCACGAGATTAAATCAGAATTTATGATCAACATCATATACAGTTAAAGCTATTTATTTACACACACGCACACACACACAAAATTACGCTCTTGTCGTCTGATTTAATTTGACCACACAGATAGTCCCGTGGCTCACATATGATTCCCCAGTGGAGTTTAATTAAAAGCTCCATGTTATCCCACAGTGGTGGCCTGCAGACGCCCGGAGGAGGCCTGCCAATTCTCTGATTAACTAATCAATATAAGCAGAAGAAAAATCCCTTACGTTGCAGTGGCACTCCGAGGATGTCCGGCAGACCCTTCACCGCGCTCTCGCCGGGCAACACAGCCGCACTTTGCATCATTTTCATCCAGTCTGATAAAAAGCGCACATGCACACGCTCGCGGAAGTCTGAGAATCTCAGATGTGCATGAAATAAATTTTCTTTTCCCGGATAGTGTCCTTTTACGGTCCTCGCGCCTGTGGTTATCCTCGTGAAATAGTCGGGCGCTCGCGCGTGAGTTCGGGCTCGTGCGTTCTTTCGCTGTGTGTCACACAAACCGCTTGATTCATTCACACTGCAGGGGCGGCCCTGACGTCACTGCCCCGGGGGGCCAATGGGAGGCGTGTACGGGCGCAAGGGAGGCGGGAACTTGTGCGGCTAGAGCTCTCAGGTAAGTAGAAAAAGCGACAAGGAAGTGATGACGATAAATACAGGGCCACTACCGAAACCTCAGAATCTGAAGTGTTTTTAAACCCTTTTGAGACGTGTCAGGGGTCGGGCAAGCAAGTAACGAAAATATTAGATCTACGTGAATATTTAAAGCGTAGTTTATTTCGGGGTTGTGGATATTTAGGCCTATGCAATCGCCTCGAGTAGCTACATGTATGGGGGTGTTCTGGAATGTGTATATAGACAGCCTAGACTGTAGGCCTAAATAATATTCATAATAAAAAAGAAGTAAAATGCTAGTAAACCCTGATTATTGTGTGCCTGTAAGTTACCTTATCATATAGGCTTTATATATATATTTCATTTTTTACTAGGCCTAATGCATTGTTAAAAAACGAAAAGAAAAAAGTATGAATTACCTTATAATGAATTGCAATTATGAATTAGGCTATTTTCTCTACATTCTGAGAAAATGTCAACAAGGTAATATGTGGGCTAAAATTGTTAAAATTATGTTACTTAAAATAAAAATATAGCGCATTCCGTGCGCGCCCTATTACATCAGGCTACATTTTATTTAAAAGTTAGTTTCTTCATAATCTCTCTTTTATAACGTTACACTTTAAATGGCTCAAATTAGCACTCATTATTTTGTCCTGTTGACCCGAATAGTTCATAGGACAAAAAAAAACACTCAATTTGCTAAAAATACAAACTCACGAGAGCTTTTACGTTGTTTATCAGTCTCGACACAGTCGATCCTGACAGGACTCATTTCATTCGAGCTTTTCTCCCTCCAGAGAGAGCGGAGTTCAAGCGAGATGAACTCAATCTTCACTTCCAATTCTCTTCATGGACGCTATAATGCGCCGTGTGTGCTCGCGAGCTCTGACAGTCACAGCAACAATGAAAACAAGCTTCAGAATGGAGCAGACAGTCTCATCATCGTCAGTCTCGCTGCTTTTCTAGCCTGTACCACGTAGCTTATGTCTTTATGTCTCTCTTCTCTTCTACCTCACTCCTCTCGCCCTCATCCTTACAATTACTTAAATAGCATTTTATATATAGGCCTATATATATATATATATATTAGGCTACAATCATGCACAATATATGTGCTGGAAGCTCTGAGATAGAATTATAGAATAGCTGATACGCGAAAGAACAAACTCTGTGAATACAATGCGAGCTTTAGTTATAGCTAAATAGAAATAAACAACACATTTTAATTACAGGCCTACTGTTGTTTATAACTGTATAAATCATATTTATAAATTCTATCTTACATTTTTACACAGCCTAATTATTGAAAAGAAAGGTGAAGACTTTCAAATGATCATTCAAACTGATAATTTGCTAGTTTCACTATTCTATTCTATTCTGTTGGAATGCATTATGTAATTCCACCTACCTCCCCACATCACACAACGCTTAAATAACTGATAAATCTCTCAGTTTACTGGACAGTCTCGTTGAAACCAGTTAATGTCCAATTTCAGAACACTAATAATAAAATCAATATCTATCTAAATTGCTCAGCTTGAGACTGGAGACACACAATGTAACATCCTATACAGATAAAATCCTCTCGTTTATATACACAGCGTATTTCAATCCCTAATTATCTTGCCTGGTGTAGCAAAATTATATAAATCATGGGCAGCTATGTTACAGAGATATATGTAAATAAGACGTGGATGTCATCAAAGTCAGATTATTTCAAGTTTTAAACAACGCAACCCCGTCCTCAGTCTTGCTTAATGGCTCCAGAGTAATTTAGTTAAATGAAAGTGATCATCAAGCTGATTAAATGGTGGCAAACAGCAGCCCTCGAGCTTCACCAGATTCCCTCTTCATGGGCCAATGGTGGACATGGGAATTATCCCGGGCCACGCTTTCGATTTTCATTTTGATTATGGCGTGGAGTTATTATGCAGATTATTCAATTACGCTGATGGTCAAGTGAAAATGTGAATTTAGCCTTACTTAAACAGAACAGGGGAGCAAATGCTCTTAAAGCGCCAATGTTTTGCCACACGATTAAATCCGCGTAGCGTGCACGCGCGCAGTTATTTTGCATCTCAAAGTCAGTTTAAGTCACCATAAAATGCACTAAAGGGCACCTGTCCGAACAACGAGAGACCTGTGCACTATAATTCAGCGACAGGGTGCGACTCCGGCTGACCCCGAGCACCTCTAATTACTGCCAGTATTTCACAGTATCCGCATTCTGACACCAGGAGCTGCTGCTCCATCATATTAGTAAAATGCAGGTCTGCACGCGAACAGTAATAGATCAGATTTCAGCCTCTTCTCCTCATTGAACGTATACTTGGACAAATGAACGTGAGCTTTACAACTATATTCAAAACGGTGTTCATCACAGAAATTCAGAGGAAAATAAAATCAGAATCGTTAAGTAACACTTTACATCATTATAATCAAATAAAGCAGCGTTTCGAGGAGACTGGGGAGTGCTGTAAAACAGCGAGTTGAACCACAACCAGTTTAACCAATTACAAATGAGCTACATGAGTGAACCAAACTATCATATATGACCACCTCCCTGCTCAGGTGATAGTAGAAGTTGAAGGATATAGCCTGTATATAGAGCATTTTATTACGTGGTTTATAATGCTATTTGTGAATCAGCAGGTTCATCTGATATATAACATCTTCTTCTATAAATCTACATTTTAAAAAAAATGACCAGACGGTAGCCTTCTTGACCCACAAATATTGCTTCCAATATTTGTTTGCCATTTTAATCAAACTATTTAGAATGAATTGCCTTTACTAGGAATAGTAATGAGGGATGACATAATTATTTTGAAAAAGTAAATTAATTAACACAATGAATTCATGCACAACATTTAAAATATCCTTGTTTTCTAGTTACAACCCACCCCGGGAGTGACAACAGCGCTTTCTATTTGACTTTACACCGTTTAGGGAGTGATATAATCTCATATAATATCAAAGTATAATATAATGTAATATAAAATAATATAATATAATATAATATAATATAATACCAAAGTGTTAGATATATAGCGCGACTATATTGACTAATAGCCTATGACAAATGCTGTTTGTTGTCAGTTTTCATCCATTTGTTAATTTAAAGACAGAAAATGTGTTAAAACAAAATACGATTTAAATACGAAACTAAAATAAACAATGTTTGAGCGCCAAAAGAAGCACATCACGTCGCAGAGAGCGTCATGCAAACCTACCGACAGTCGCGTGGCATGTCAATTTCAGCACTTGGACAGCGCTCGAGCACACAGGAAGTTAATTTCGTCTCGCAAATACAAAGACTACAAAGATAGAAACGTTTTACCTGTCTACATTTGGTGGTTTCTATTCCGCGTAAAGAGTAAATAAAGGCTGGAACATCAATGTCAGAAGCCGTTCCCCCCATTTTCCCTGCAAAGGAAAGACAGAAAGAGACGAAGAGACCTCAAGAGAGGGCAACAGAGAAAATTAAATTGCACTTGGGGGCAAATTCTATTAGGGAATAGTTATTGTCTCTTGACAGGTCCTGTCCATTTACGTAATTAGTTGAAGTACGAGGTTCGGCATTGTTTAATCAGAATCTGAATTCAGGTTGAGTGAGTTACACTTAGGAGACATTTACCTTGGTGAGCTTCTCCAAAAATCACAGTCAGTCAGTTATACAGGATATAACAAAATATATTCAGTATATACACCCAGTATTTAATTATGCAATATACAATGCACGATATATATAATATACAATACAATAAAATGCATGTTTAAAGGTGTATATTGGGTTTTTATGTAATTGGAAAAAAGGAATCCTGGTGGTGAACCTTAAAAAGTGAACCATACAACACAGTGATGGCTGACCAGTGCAGACCAGGTCAGGAATAATACATTATAATTGTCTAATACATTATAATTGGCTAAGGGCTAGATCCTGCTTAGGTTAGAAATTCAATTAAAGGCGACGGTGTTTCACCTTAAGCTTACCATTAAACAATGAAGGATCCCCTGTAATGTTTTTACTTGCTTCAGCAATCGATACCTTTATTTATGTGCATTTAAGAAGGCTCCCATGAAGCATAATGATTCTGATCTTATGCATGATTTTATTGTGTTATTCAATTGAAGAAAATACTTTAAATGAAAGTGCACATCTAATTAGATCAGCACTGAATAATACTAATGTACACCATGCACTTCTGTGTAGGCCTAATTGTTTGTTTGTTTTTTGATAGCATGAATACACGTTGTATTTGTTATTTTAATTACTTGCATGGAGTCTAATATGTGTTACATGACACTGAAATGATAAGTAAATGCAACATATTAAGAGTTTACACTAACAAAATTATTTACAAAATCTTGAGTTGAGGTGTCTCGTCAAAGACAGATTGGGGTAAAAGAGAGCTGGTAATATGTACTTGCTTAAACGACACTGATGAACATCTTTGAAGCTTCTTCATGGAGATTACGTTTCCGGTGTTTGCTGACAAGGCCGTTCATTCTGCTTCATTATCGCACGTTGATGGACATTCTTGGGAAGTCATCCAAAATCGTCTTATTGACATCATCTGGCCTGTCCTATGAGAAGAATTGAGGCTTTCAGGATAGAGCTTGGCCTTATGCTGATCTCAGACGACCTTCACCACACTATTATTCTGCAGTCGGTATATGAAGGGAAGGTCAGCAGAGATCCACAATAGCCTATAGTTTACAGCTGCAGGCCAAGAAGCTGAGCATATGTATTAAGCAAAAAAAGAAACGTCCTTCCACTTTCAACTGCTTTTTTCCCCCCAGCTAATTTCTTAACATGTGTAAATATTTGTATGAACATAAAAAGATTCAACAACTGAGACATAAACTGGCATTTGCGAACAGAAATGAAATAATGAGGGTGGTGGGGGTCAATATCAAAAGTAGCAGTCCTAAAGCATCTCATCTTCATGGACTGCACCAGATTTGCCAGTTCATGCTGTGATTTGTTACTTCACTCTTCCACCAAGGCACTTGCAAGTGTCTGAGGGGACATATGGTTACACATGAGGGCTTTTCACACTGCGCTTAAAGGGATAGTTCACCCAAAAATGAAAATTCTGTCATCATTTACTCACCCTCAAGTTGTTCCGAACCTGTATACATTACTTTCTTCTGCTGAACACTATAGAAGATATTTTGAAGAATGTTGGTAATTAAACAGTTGATGGGCCCCATTGACTTCCATAGTATTTTTTTATTTTATTTTTTTTCATATGAAGTCAATACCCAGCAAACATTGGACCGACATGTCCCTGGCCAAAAATAGTTGTGGTAGGATGGCATAAATCTGTAAAAATATGTAAAAATATGTAAAACAAAACATTAAAACATAAAAAATGTATTCAGATACATGCAGATACATAGCTTTCCTGTAGCTCAGTGGTTAGAGCATGGCACTAGCAATGCCAAGGTCATGGGTTCGATCCCAGGGATTGCACATACTCCGATACAAATGTATAGTATANAGTTGTGGTAGGATGGCATAAATCTGTAAAAATATGTAAAAATATGTAAAACAAAACATTAAAACATAAAAAATGTATTCAGATACATTTGTAGGCCTACATATCTACAATTCTTTGGGGTTGCATGTATAATTGTAACTTTGACTTTTATCTATGTGTAGTTCAATATATAATAATTAATTGATGGATTAATTAATAAGATAAAGTCAAAGACGTCCGTTCAAATTTCATTTTGGAACTATTCTTCAACCATGACGGGACGTCTTTTCAACGGTCATTAAGCGTCCAAATGTTTGCTGGATAGGGTCCTTCAACTGTTTTGTTACCCATATTCTTCACAATATATTATTTTGTGTCCAAGAGAAGAAATAAATTCATACAGGTTTGGAACAACCTGAGGGTAAGTAAATGATGACGGAATTTTCATTTTTGGGTGAACTATCCCTTTAACTCCGGGTTATCGTCGTTCTAAACACTGCTTTTAACCCCGGGTAAAGGAACGTTTCACACTTATAATTTAGAACTGTTTCGGAGCAGGGTTAGCACCACTTTTGCGGTGTCAAACTTGTACAGTGTCAAACCATGCAGTGTTAGAATGTTACAGCTAGACGCTTAGCAAAAGACAACCAATCACGTACTCAGATTTGCCTGCTTTGGACAGTCACGGAAACACTGCGCATTGTATATAAACAGTAAATTCAGCGTTTGAGAGGAAAAATGTCAAATGCTGACAGAAAACGCGACAATTTGAGTGAAGAAGAGACAGTTTCATTCATACCTTATAGTCCAAAATGTCCATTCAGTATAAACTCGATAGTACAGTCGGAAATATGAGGATTCGCAATGCTAGAGCTGTGTAACCGCAAATATACAAATAAGGACGTTAACCCAGGGTTTGGGAATGTACAATGTGAAACGTCAGCTTATGAATACCCATAATTAATTGTGAACCCCGGGTAAATTATGAGCACTGTGAAACATGAAGCAAGATAACCCAGGATTCCGTTTACCTGGGGTTTAGAATGACCCAGGGTTAACTATTTCAAGTGTGAAAAGCCCTTTGGTTTGGCACTGCAAGGACGATTTGGCACGGTAGCATAAAGCCCTATTCGGACGGGATTAGTTTTACATGGGGATGTGGAGTAATGCAATTTTACCTCAGGACATCTGTAATATTAATTGGCAAATTCGCACGGGACAAGACATCTCAGTAAAACTAGCAGAAGTGGGAGGGGTAACTCGATTTACGCACCCCCGTCACCTCCCTGACGTCATATGGGTACATGTTGCTTTCTCATACCATGTGCGCAAACCTGGCGCAAACACATATCATCTAAATATATAAACTATATATAACAGTTAGGTCCGGTCAAATGACTTATTAATTAAATTCTGATTGGATTATGATGGTAATAGGCACTTAGCTAAAGATAAAATGAGTTTTGTGCCTCTGACAAGTGCTTTCGATCTTCTTTTTGCTCTGAATGGCATGTAGAAAATACTTGAGGTTTGCAACAGACTTGTCCCACCACCTACAACACAAATGAATGTTTCTTCAAGTGCTTCCATGCTTGAAAAATGAGCAGAAAACGACTTTTAAACAGGAAATGACGGAATTTAACCGTACATATTACCTGAGGTAATTTTTCCGGACCTTTTTACAGAATGTAAAAGTCGCCGTAATCTTTACTGACATTGTCCGTAATGATTACCGAGATGGCACATTCGGACGGGACTAAAATCACCGAGAAGCCCTGGTAATAATTACTTTACCCCCACCTCCCCATGTAAAACTAATCCCGTCCGAATAGGGCTTTAGGCATCTTACTTTAGGGACATTGCAGTTTATTGTTCTGTTCACATCTGCAGTCCTCATGCCTCCCTGCAGCAGGACTATGGCATGTTCACACACAACAGGGACCTTGGGCATCTTTCTCCTGGTGTTTTTCAGAGCCAGTAGAAAGGTCTATTTAGTGTCCTAAGTTATTGGAACTGTGACTTTAATTGTCTACCGCCTTTAAACTGTTAGTGTCTTAAGGACTGTTCCACAGGTGAATGTGCAAAAATTATTGATGGTTCATTGAACAAGCATGAAAAACATTGTTTAAACCCTTTTCAATAAATATCTGTAAAGCTTTACAAAATTATATTTAAAATAAAGTATCTTGAAAAAGCAATTTTTTTTGCTGCTGAGTTTATATACTTGCTTTTATATGGCATTGGATGAAAGGACAATAATATAGTATATCTGAACAGAGCGTATCTTTTCTGTTCCAGCAGCACGGCGTCCCTGTGTGCAAAGCAAGGTTCATAAAGAAATGATTTACTGAGCGAAACTTGACTGACCTTCACAAAGACCAGAGCTGAAGCCCTTGGGGATGAATTGGAACGATGAATGTGAGTCAGATCCCATCACCTAACATCACTGCCTGACCTTACTGATGTTACACTGTCTGAATGGGACCAAATACCTGCATCCATGTTCCAAATCCATCACAAGAGAACAGAAGCTGTTACAGCAGTCAAGAAAAGACCAAATTACTTTTAATGCATATGGCTTTGAAAATAAATGTCCACATATCTTTGATTATGTAGTATGTAGGGAACTTGCTCTTCTTACAAAATAAACACTAACAAAACAAAAGGAGATACTAAGAACCATTAAAAAATTATTTAACCTTAAAAGCCTAGACAATACAATGTAATCTCTCTTTTTATCATTAAACCTTTCAACCAGATTTGGGGGGCTTATATCAAAAATCTCATCACATGGATTCAGTATAAAGATGGAATTCAGATTTATGCACGTCCTTTGTAAATTTGTGTGTGTGTGTGTATATATATATACATAAATATATAAGTACCATATGTGCAACTAGTAACTAATGGCTTGTTTTCATAGTGGTTTAGCATATCCTGCCATCTCTCACCTGTCAGCAGTCCATCCGTCCATTCTGACTGACCGCATTAAAGCTAAGAATGAGGGCTGCATCTCAAAATATGTATTATGGACAAGGGGTAGTAAAATGAGATTAATCTGACCTGTTTTGCTCCTGCTTTAGGGCTAAATGTAACATTCAGGGGTCAGAGTATAAATGAGCTACAATAACGAAACCATATATTAACCCTTTTCCTCTCTTCACAGAATTAATTCACTCACAGTGTGCATACACACTCACACACCCTGTGTACGCCTATGGCAGAAGCTTTATTGTATTATTAAAATCAGAGTGGTATGACAGCAGAGGTATCAAACCTGTCCAGCATTTTAATACCAGTATGCGATAGACCATAAACACGCAAAGTACATGTTGGAGGGCCTCAGCAATAAAACCCAGCATTGTCTAATTTATGGAACACAACACCAGCAACACAAGGTGATGTTTTACCCTTGCTTTCTGCTGTTTTTGGTTGGGGGCTGGGGAGGTATCTTTTGTTCCATTGTTCCCATAGCACACAAACAGGTCCCTCACTTAAGTCTGGCAGGGAACAGGAAGCACATTATGGTGTGTCTTCACAGTTATAGAGTCTGATTTGTACATCGAGACACCATAGCAAGATTAGATAGAAAGTCCATGACTATAGTGTGTACTATTCACCAACATGCTGGCAAATTTGCTGGGATGTATAAAGATCAGCCAGTTCTGGCAATTAAAAACAGTTAGCTATTGTTTAATATACTCAAGTAAATAAATAAAATATATTTAATGCGTGATGCTGATGTTGTGAAGCCGGCGTTCTGACGTAGAACCCGGAAGTGCTGCACTGTGTTTACTATGTCAACAGCATAGGAGACTGACATGGAAGAGAAGAAATTGTTGAATAAAGTCTTTATTTTTTTGTTTTGTTTTTGCGCACAAAAAACATTCTCGTCACTTCATAACATTAAGGTTGAACCACTGTTGTCACATGGACTATTTTAACAATGTCTTTTCTAAGTTTTTGGGCCTTAAAATTGGTTATGACATTGCTGTGTATAGGGAGGTCAGAAGCAGAGCATGTGAGCGGAGTGGAGCGGTGAGAATCTCCGCTCATCGCTCACGGAACTGTTCACCCCTCCGCTCCCCCGCTCAAAGCTACATCAGGCCGCTCCGCTCATTATCGCTCAGCGCTCAACGCAGTTTGCTTCGCGCTCCACTCAAATCGCCCCCCGCTCGCTCCAAAAAAGAAAAAAAATCTATATATGACTTTTAGCTTAGACCACAGCCTTACCTCCTAAAGAACTAATGAGCAACAACAACATTTTTCAAATAGAAATGTTTTATTTCAAATTACAAATGACAAATTAGTCACAAAAATTCCTGTAAAATTAAACGAATAAATGGGCCTAATAATATAAATAAAAATTATATAAACAAAAATATACATAAACGTTTTAAAAGTAAATTAACTATTAGGCCAACATTCTTATAACTGAACTTTTGCGCAGCGCGGAGTATTAAAATTTTAATTGGCTTATATCAATTGTACAAAAAAAACTGCTGTAAAATTAAACGAATAAATGGGCCTAATTATATAAATAAAAATTATATAAACAAAAATATACATAAACGTTTTAAAAGTAAATTAACTATTAGGCCAACATTCTTATAANCATGCTTCAGACTCGTGGTGAGCGGAGCGAAATTGGAGCGGGAAATAGAGCGACGCTCCATCCTTTTAAAAATGCCGCTCTGCGCTCAGTCTAAGACCCGCCCGCTCGCGCTCCCCGCTCGCTCCCGCTCCACTCCGCTCACATGCTCTGGTCAGAAGCTCTCAGATTTCATCAAAAATATCTTAATTTGTGTTCCAAAAGATGAACGAAGGTCTTACGGGTTTGGAACGGCATGAGGGTGAGTAATTAATGACAGAAATTTCATTTTTGGGTGAACTAGCCCTTAAAATGCACTCACAGAGATGGATAATTTTCCTAAAAACTTAGTTTGTGTTTATCTGAAGAAGAAAAGTCATATACCTCGGAGAAGGCATGATTTTTGGGTTAACTAACCTTCTAAACACAAAAAGAAGATATTTTAAAGAATGTTGGTAATCAAACAGTTGACAGTAACCATTGACTTCCATAGTAGGAAACAAAAATACTATAGATGTCAATGACTACCGTCAACTGCCTGATTACCAACATTCTTTAAAATATCTTCTTTTGTTTTCAACAGAAGATAGAAACTCATACAGGTTTGGAACAACATGAGGGTGAGTAAATGATGGCAAAATTTTCATTTTTGTGTGAAATATCCCTTTAATGATTTTTGGGGGAACTATCACTTTAAAAAATTCTGTTTCTGATCATCTGATCTACACTCTTTGTCCTTTGCTAGGAGCCTTGAACTTCAGAGCTTTTCTTTTTAACATATTTCAAACGCTTAACACCATCAACCCAAAGATTCATGTAGTACATCTAGTAAAGAAAAAAAAAAGGGACAAGCAAAGAGATGTGGGACAAAAGGGCGACGCTCGGATTTCCACGAAAACCCTAAAGCTCAAGATCAAGCGACGGTGCCCTTCAGATGAGCCTGTAATCTGGAACACTTCAAACCCTTGTCTTCCAGTGTTCCTCTTCAGATCCTCTCTCCCTGGGGTCACCACCCCCTCCCGGGCACAGCCAACTTCCAAGTGTGTGAGGGAAGAGGCCTTGAAAGCCGATTGCGTTTTAATAAAGTTTATTATCGGGTGGGGGCTAATCCCCGTGGTAATCTCCCGCAGACCCAAAGGAAAGCAGGATTACTCACTTGCTATAATCCCAATGAAATTGTTAGGATTTAGCTAGCAAAACAGACCAGATGGCAACAGGCTAGTTCTTCCACCCGCGGGTCTGCTCACCCCTTACCCGACCACTCCTCACCCCAGACACACTTAAACGCAACACATGATCTATTCATTGAGATAAACACACACGGTGCTGAGGACACTGATAGGGTGAATGATGCTCAGGCTTTGGAAAGGCTATGATGACAAAAGATGTTAGAGTCATGGTGTTTTATGAACGGTTACTGTTACATAGTCAAGTTTACAGTGTTTGAGAAATTAGTAAAATCAGGAACAGTCTGGAAGGCTGGAATACACTACAAGAAAAATTAAAATCTGATTAAAAAACAACAACAACAACAACAAAAAAAACACTGTGCATCTAACATGGCCGACTTTGTAATTGGTTACAGAGAAAAACTGGGATTGATATGATGAAACAAATCTGTGCCCATCATCTGTAGACTTTCGACAATGTGTTGACTAGACTTCAAAAATCTGGACAAAAGCGATGTAGTGTATTCCCGCTGTTACTTATTCAACTGATTCTACAGTCAGATTAGTTTGTGACACAAACTAACTATAAGTTTTAAAAAAACACAGGAAATGTCTTAGAAACAGTTGTCAAAAAACAAGTTTTAAAAACGATACAAGACATTTTTAGAAAAAATAATTTTAATCAGATTTTACCCAGCAAAGCACTTTATTTTAAAATATGTATAGTTCTTGCTTACCTAACAGGCACAAACCATAATGTCTGTGATTCTGATTGTTTCGGGTACTTCTGTAGAGTTGCTTTGCAACACACATTCATCTCTTAAAATATTTTTGTGGAAAAGAAAATCTAAAATATCATTATTTGATCAGGAAGGCACGGTAAATGAACAGGCACTGGGATTTAAAAAAATTAAAAAGGTTTAAACATACATACAGATGTAGCTCTACTGCTGAGGGGTGAATTTTCAGTATAACCACAAGATGCATTTAGAGAGATTTAATTATTTTACTGAATAAAAAGTGGGCATGTTAAAAATGCTAAGTTTTTGTGATAAAATATTTCTTAAAATGTACATTTTATGTTTAAGAATATTATACAAAATGGTCATATAAAAATTAATTTTTATAGGACAAAGAGACATTCATTACAATAAAAAAAAAAAAGTTCATCATCAGAT
>RJVU01071502.1:3254644-3367534 GCA_003731715.1 Anabarilius grahami
AAAAAAAAAAAAAAAAATGTCTGCATGTATTAAAACAATGAGAATTTGAGGGGGAAACGTGCTTAATTGTTATGAAAATAATTTATATTTAAATGTGATCTGGGCCTGTTTTCATGCGATTGACCTGCTAATCTCTATGTAGAAGTGTCAAATATTGCTCAATCCAAGGTTAAAACTGGCTTTAACCCAGATTAAAAACATTAATTATTGAATTTAGGGTTAAGTTACGTGGTAAAAGCCCAAATGAGATCAATTATGTTAGTTGACAGCTTAACATACCTGGAGAAGAACACTTCATTTCCCAGAATGTTAGTTCACACAAAAATGAAAATTCAGTCATTAATTACTCACCCTCATGTCGTTTCACACCCATAAGACCTTCCTTCATCTTCGGAACACAAATTAAAATACTTTTGATAAAATCCGATGGCTCAGTGAGGCCTCCATTGCCAGCAAGACAATTAACACTTTCAATGCCCAGAAAGCTACTAAAAAAATATTTAAAATAGTTCATGTGACTACAGTGGTTCAACCTTAATGTTATGAAGCGACGACAATATTTTTTCTGCGCCAAAATAACAAAATAACTTTATTCAACAATATCTAGTGATGGGCGATTTCAAAACACTGCTTCATGAAGCTTCGAAGCTTAACAAGTCTTTTGTTTCGAATCAGCGGTTCGGAGCCTGTATCAAACTGCCAAAGTCACGTGAACCATTGAAATTTCGAAAAGTTTTAAAACACTTATGACATAACGAAGCCTCGTTTACTGAAATCACGTGACTTTGGCAGTTTGATACATGCTCTGATCCACTGATTTGAAAAAAGATTAATTAAGCTTCGAAGCTTCTTGAAGCAGTGTCACTAGATATTGTTGAATAAAGTCGTTATTTTGTTTTTTGGCGCACAAAAAGTATTCTCGTCGCTTCATAACATTAAGGTTGAACCACTGTAGTCACATGAACTGTTCTAAATATGTCTTCAGTTTCTGGTCATTTGAAAGTGTTAATTATCCTGCTGGCAATGGAGGCCTCACTGAGCCATCGGATTTTATCAAAAATATCTTAATTTGTGTTCCGAAGATGAACGAAAATCTTACGGTGTGAAACGACATGAGGGTGAGTAATTAACGACAGAATTTTCATTTTTGGGTGAACTAACCCTTTAATTTCAAATGTTGATGTCCATATTTTGTTCTATAAAAGTATCTGAAAGCAATATTTTGTGGATTAAAATATGTTAATTGTTATATCAGAAAATAAATGAGAAAAAAAAAAAAAAAGTTGAGTAACTGTTGAATTTCTCTTGCAATTCCTCTTCCTGTCATTCAAAATTCAGAATTTTTCCCAACCTTGAGGTGCTGTGAGAACAGAGTGTGTGTGTGTATGCATGTGTGTGTGTGTGTGTGTGTGTGACAGGTCTAAAGACATGATCAATAGACCTGTGGGCTCTCCCAGAGGGAGGATCGTGAAGATAATAGATGAGGTTGGGGTGAACAACACACCCCTCCCAATCCACATGCACACGCACCAGCCTCTTCTCTTCACACCCCCTATGAACATGCCACCATCTCCAAATTGAATATGAAAGCCAGCACCTCTGGGCTGCAGCTCTCCCTCTAATGAATTACTATTTTTTCCCTTCAGATGTTTTCCTTTCCTCCCTCCCCCCAAAAGCCACCCCAGACGGAGGCATCTGCTAATAAATTGCTTGTGGCGGATGTCAGGGGGTGGCCGGGACACTACAAGAGGTGGCAGCAGCGGTTAGTTTACATCCCTCCCCCATCTCTTACGTAGATTAATCTGATGTATATATGCATGTGTGGACGTACTCTGCATACCGCACTTTACATAAGAGATACATCAATTTTACTATGCGTCTACAGGAACCCAGGGGTCTTTATGCCTCGCTCTGTGACAGGACTCATATCTGGCTGTGATGTGATGCAATGCCTATGAAGATCTTACTTTTAATCATAGAGCCCTTCAGCACAGAGGTGACTTCAGATGTAGCACTGTTAACATTGATACAAAAGCTGGCTGGGGCGGTGCATTAATATTCATGCGTGTGAATAGAGAAGGAGCTGTCACGTAGGACAGTTCCGGTAAGCATGAGTGAATGTGAGTGCCGATGGGTGGGCAGGGTGTTCGGATGAAGGGTGGATTGGAGGTCTGAACAAACAAATGCAAAACAAACATATAGGCTAATCCTCTTCTTGGGATTTTCAAAAGAACCACAGAAAGTGGGGAATTGGAGAGTTGTAGAGGAAGAGAGAGGAAACAAGAAGTATGTTTGGAATGGCATACTACCATACTATTCCTACTAATTTTGTAGCATGCAAAAAATGCAGTGAAATAACATATGCCACAATGGAATATACCTGACTTGATCTGGCACCATGATTTTTATAGTGCTACTGTACATACTCAGTGAAATAAGTATAAGTCAAAAGTGTTAACCCTAAATATCAATCTTGTGACCAAAATAAACACTTTTCAATTGAGCCAGTAAGCAACCACCGAAGAACAACCTAGCAACGACATCGCAACACATTAAAAACCCTCAGAACACATTAACAGCATAACAGCATAATGCCCTAGCAACCACCCAGAACTCCCTAGAAAGTAGCAACTACATAGCAACTAATTAAAAACCTCCCACAACACCTTTACAACCCCATAGCATTAGCAAGTAACAACTATATAACAACTCATTAAGAACCTCAACGCCCTAGCAACCACTCAAAATACCCTAGAAAGTAACCCCATACGGCATTAACAGCTAATTAAAACCCTCTCAGAACATATTAGCAACCACATAGCAATGCCCTAGCAACACCAGAACACCTTAGAAAGTAGCAACTATATAGCAACTCATTAAATACCTCTCAGAACACCTTAGCAACCACCCTATCGTGTAGCAACCATATAGAAACTCATTAAAATCACAATTATCAACCACATAGCAACACCCTAGCAACCACACAAAACAGCCAATGGTTGTAGAGTTTTACATCTCTTTCTTAATTTTGGCAGACAGTTCAAATAATGATTTTACACAAAACAATTAAAAAACAAAACAAAATATACATTGGTTTCTGAGTTAACAACTGGACAGCACTTGCTGAGTTAAGCAATGTAGTGAGATCATATGCTGCATGCTGTATATTATTTCTTAAACAATTTAAAAAAATAGCAAGCAGTATCCTTCAAAGTATACAGTAAGCAAGGATAGAAGAGGGAGAGCAAATAAAGAAGCTCCCCAATCAGTTTCACAAAGCGAAACTTATTTTCCTTCCTTCTGTGGACGTCTCCCCCCTCGACAAGTGGCAGCAGCGGTGGGCTGAGGCGCATTGCTTGGGCCTTTATGCCAGTTAAATTAATTGTGCAGCAGTGATGCTAATAGGCCACTATTCATGCCTGGTTAGCTGTGTGTGTTTGTGTGTGAGATGGGAGGGAACTACTAAAGAGGCTCACGATCAGGAGGAGGAAAAGAAGGGTCCCTCTTGGGGACTGAGAGGAATAAAGGGTGTCGAAGGGTGGGAGGCGAAGGCAGAGGAGGAGGAGGGGAGAGTGCCACCCACCTCACACACACTCTGTGTAAGCCACTTGGGCCAGAGATTACAAAGCAGAGGAAGGCTTGATGCTGGCGGCGTGGCGTGTGCCACCTGCTGTCCCGGGTGTCTGGGGAATAGAGGGATGCGTGCCCCAGGCAGGAGACACTGTTGCTGTATCAATTGTCAAGCGGTGGGAACGACTCTCCCGGGACACAAGAGACACTGAGACCTAATCAGCAGAAGTGACAGGGGACCCAGAAGAGCCATAGGGGGACACACATGGGGGACTTTTGTCCAATTATTCATGACTTCATGGCTGGTAAAACTGAACAGACGCTAAAGAGGCAGGAGACATCAAAAGAGGACAAACAAATGAATTAAGCAAGTGTGAAGAGAGGCAACTGACCCCCTTTATAGCCCTTATGGACAACAGTCAAGTTGTCAGAGAGATAACTAAGATTTTTATTTATGAAATGTCAGCTATGTTGGCATTCACTTTTACTAGTGAATTCTTACTAAAACTGTAAGGTAACAATGTTTTTAATCAGAACAATAAACGAGTACAACTTCAAAATAAAATGGAAGAATGTTTTTAGATTTAAATTTCATTTAACAGAACCTTTTTAATCCAAAACGACTTACAAAACAAAATAAAAATAAATAAAAACAACAAAAATGAAAAACACCACTGTAGTTGTAAAACAGTAAATTATACGGGGAGCAACAGAAGGTGTGAGAAATAGAAAAAGGGATGGATGTAAGTGGAGGGAGAGAGAAAAAGAGATAGGCAGATAGAAGAGAAGAGGACAGCTGGTGTCTGCCCAGAGGATCGTCGAATTAAAGGGATTTAAAGGGAAGAAGCTGCACTGGTGCTCTGGAGAGGGAAAATCCACCCCAAAACTCCTGGTGTGCTCTCTTCTTTTCTCTTGCTCTATACTATGGTCAGGAGTGACAGGACTGAATAATATCCTTGGTTAAAAATTATTTTGACACACTTAAAACCATACCAAGTGCCATAATATTGTACTGAAATCTAGTACAAATAAACCTGTCCAAAAAAACAAAAACAAAAAGGCTTATTAGGTTTTAAATTATCAAATGATAGCCGACAGATGAAGACAAAGTATTGTGACACTTTCTGGTCACATGAACATGTCCATAGTTAATTTTGATGAACGACACCTATGGTTACTCTGCTAGGATGCCTATGTGAACTGACTTCATTCATCCACCAGTTGGTTAAATGTAATTGAAAAATGGCTCAGAAAAGTGTTTTTAATGCAGTGAATTAAATTAAAATGTGTATTTCCAATTTTAAGTGAAAAATGAATTCCAAAACTCTGTCCAAATACTTTTTGGGGCCACTATATGCATCTTAAGTGTTAGTCGTTTATGTTCAACACTTTACATTTGAAGAGTTCAGATGCAAAAGCCTCTAAGTGCCGTCTGAAATTTTCTTCTAAAATAAGCATTTTTATCAAGCCCGTATGTTTATGTTCAGTTATTTCAAATTAATGGCAACGGAAAGGACCTATTAATTGCCATTAAAGTGGAATTACTGAACCTAAACATATAAGCTTGATAAAATGCTTATTTTAGAAGAAATTTTCAGATGGCACTTCTTCATTTGTTTACACTGAAAATACTGACCTGCCAGGCGGTTGTTGACCCGGTTGTGGCGAATCCACAGCCAGAGGACAGCGGAAGACAGCGAGGTCACATGATCCATGCTCTCCTGGGCCATACTCTCAAAGTGAGTTGCACAGGGCCTGCATCCGAAAAAACTGCTGACATAGCCTCTCATCGCCTGCAACACTTCCTGAGGGTCTGAGATCAAGAGACATAAAGAGAAGAAAGAAAAGAGGAAACGGACAAAAAGAGATCATAAAAGAGGAAGTTAAAAAAGAATGAAAGTGTGATTGCAAAAGAAGCACTTGCAACTTTGGTTGCATGAAGCATATAAAATATAATACATTATATCATCATATTTATTAATTTATAACAACAAGAATAATAACAACGATAATAAATGTTATTATTTTATATTATATTGCTAACAAGGCATAATTTCTCAATGATGGCTTCATAAAAATATACTACATAATTTCTCATTTAAAAAATAAATAATATATAATATAACATTTGAGCTTCTCCTGTAAAATAGTTAGATATTGGTTAGTAATGCATGACAACTTCAGTAATCTATCCAAAAATGTATACACCTGTTAATTCAGACACACAATAGGCCACTAACTAACCAATTTCCGGACCCCAGATTAACCTACACTAATTCTCTCAAAAACAACACATTCTGAGGACATGTTGCTGCAGGTACCAGGACTGAGACAGGTCAGTTCTCACCTCGAATGCTCTCTAAGTTAGTTTAGTGTTGTGTTTAGTGCACTTCTTTCTTTCTGTGTTTAGCTGGTGGACATAATCCAGAGCATTGCCAGTGGACAGATGGACACCCCGTCCCTGGCCTTCCATCTGCAGGTTACATGACCCCCCTCCAACCGCTCGCACAAACACAAACACGCATCCACACGCAGATGCCCCCTCCGCTCTTCTTCCGCCCACTGTAAGCTGCTGGATTAAGTGTGAGTGGAGAAGCTGTGTTCACTGGGTCTTATATTAACCCTTCAGATTCCAATAATCTAAACAAATCCCTCTCTTCTACCTACACACAATTACTTTTCCAGCAGCAAAATAAGGCCCAAGAATAACACTGGCACACTGGTTTCCTGGAATGTGACACTCTGGTGTGTATTTGTATGGGATGAAGATGGACTTTAACAAAATGCACCATAAACATGCTTGAGGAAAACACAGACGGCCACACACAGCCTAATACAGATGCATGTCAGCCTTCATTACACAATAGCTAGAGCTCATCTGTCTCCAAAGGGCCTTGAAGGTTGTGACACAGGGCAGCTGATGGCAGCTCTCGAGGTCAACAACAGGCCAAGATGGGCCACATAATTCAGTCCCAGATTCATTAGACCACTTACAGTGTTTTATTTACATAAGCATGAAACATGAAAGGTCTGAAGCAGAAACCGCACAAAAAGATTAGAGATCAACAAAGCAGACTGTGTGAGACACTTCCTGACTGATGTTTCATTGATATGTTCTTTTTAGCATATTGCATTTCTGAAAGACGCCTAAAATCATGAAAAAGTCGACATGAAATCTAAATTGACCCTTGTTACTTTTTAAATAGATTTACATTTGTGCATTTGGCAGATGCTTTTATCCAAAGCAACTTGCAGTGGGCTGTAATATTGGCACCCTTGGTAAAAATGAGCAAATCTGACTGTGAAAATTTGTTTTTGCCATTTCTTCTCCAAGTCTTTCATTCAAAATGTTCACAAAAATTTAACCTTGAATTAAAGTTAATATACACAAAATATAAATGAAATAAATATGGATTCCTCAAATATTGCCACCCGCCTACAAATTCTAATGAGTAAAAATCTAACTTAAGTATATTTCCATGGTATGTTTTTAAGTTCACCTTAGTGATCAGGAACACTTAAGTGATAAGTCATGACTTTCTGTTTCACTGGGCTTTAAATATGAAGTGACACAGGCCAAATTCCTATAGTCATCTATCATTATGGGAAAGACTTGAGCATACAGTAATATTAGTTTAATTGTTGGAATACCCATTTCCACGATCTGGGCAATAATTAAGAAGTTACTTAAAGGGCTAGTTCACCCAAAAATGAATTTGTCATTAAATACTCACCCTCATGTCGTTCCAAACCCGTAAGACCTTCGCTCATCTTCGGAACACAAATTAAGATATTTAGAGTTAGAGTTTTTTTTTATGCCCCATAGAAGGAAACATAATGACCACACTCAAGGTCCAGAAAAGTAGTAAAGACAACGGTAAAATAGTCAATGTGACTACAGTGTTTCAACCTTAATGTTACGAAGCGAATTCAATCATTTCTTCTCTACCCTGTCAGTCTCCTACGCTGTTTATGTTGTATAGACTGCGCAGTGCTTCCGGGTTCTACGACAGAACGCATTATTGGGGTGCCAATAATTGTGGAATACATATATTTCAGAAATTTTTTTTTTCTTTCAACTATTTGACTTTAATGAAAGGTTACATTTTTTGAATATTTTGAATGAAAGACTAAGAGGAGAAATTGAAAAAAATGTTCAGAGTCAGTTTTGCTCGTATTTAACAAGAGTGCCAATATTTGAGGAGCCCACTGTACGTTGCATTTATGGTATACATTTGATCAGTTTGATCATGCATTCCATGGGAATCAAATCCATAACCTCAGCTTGCTACTGTTTGAGCTACAGGAAAACTGCCGTTGATCTTATTGTAAACATCAGTGAACACATTACAAAGAAAAATCTTTCATTAAAATATAATAAGCAACTTTCCCATTTCACCATTGTGCCTTTGAGCAAGACATTTGGAAGACTACTAATTACAAATGTTTTAAAAAAGAAGGGAGCATTCACTCAATAACTTATTGTGTGGTCTCTAGTTGAGGAGCTGTGCCTATTAATAGTACCTGAGCTGCCAATTTCTTTAGCCTGCACCGTAAGCACATGGAAGAGTGTCCAAACAGCACAGGGGTATCCACGGTATCGGGCTTGAGATCCCTGGCAGCCCACCCACTGAACACCCTCAGGCAACACAGCATCGCTCGTCTAAATAAAAATAAAAAACACACACAAAAATGCAGTCTCAATTGACTTGTGTTTCACTTAAACGACAAGAATCAATTGAAGTCAATCCATTTTCCTTTCAGTCAGTCCTCAAATTAAGTGAGGTGGATACTGCATTAAAAACAGGTATGAGTTATCGGAAATGAAACCTTATCAGAGATTATTTTCAATCATATCTTCATATAATTTATGAAGATAACAATTTCACTTAAAGCATAAATAAAAGCAAATATCAAACAGCATTTAAACTCTTTGGCCTGGTTTGGAATGAATCCATATCTCCCATTGGTCAGTCTCTTGTGCAGAGCCACTCAGCAGTTGATTGGTGGGCGTTTCTATAGGAGGCGATGATCTTGATGACACCAGCCCTTTTCCTTATAGGACGCCTTCCTACTTCCTCATTGATTAACTGATTCATTGACTGGGTGGCTAAAAGCTAATGATGTCACTAGCTGATCCAGAGTATGTTTGTGCATGTAGGCATGTGTTTGTGTATGTAGGCATCTTGTTCAAACAAAAATGAAAATTCTGTCATCGTTTACTCTCTTTCTTCACAAAAGATGATATTTCGAAACATTTCAAAAGTTTATTTTGTCCATACAATGAACATCACTATGGTCCAGTGTTGTTTTGGACCCCATTGACTTTCATTGAACATTCTTCAAAATATCTATTTTTGTGTTCTCCAGAAGAAAATGTTTGGAATGACATGAGTGTGAGTAAATGATGAAGGATTATTCATTTTTGGATGAACTATCCTTTTAAGTAAATGCACCTCTTTTGACTACATTTGAACATCTAACCATAGTGCATTATCACTATGCCTTAGCCTAATGAAATAGTTTTTATGCAGCCTGCATGTGATGTTGAATGGCATGGCTTGAAATTGCGCTTGCAACAGCTTAAATAGTTTAAATAGATGTTTTAATAAATTTAAAATGAGTGACAGTCTCCCAATACACTGACCTCATAACCCGTCTAAGTGGAGAAATGCTTACATCAAAGTATTGACAGATTCAGGTACCTTTTCAAAATAAATGCAGTACTTTGCTATATCAAATTTCTAGTTGTAAAATTCTTATTTATAGACATAAATGGAAATAAAAAATAAAACCAGAGCACCTTCTGAAATTTTCTGCTCAGGTAAGCTTGACTAACCTGCACAGTATTGTCCAGCACATCTCTGAAATCGCTGTATCTGATCTCTGCCCCAGTCTGTAGCTGTAACCAGTTGTCCAAGGTCTTCAGTGCACTCTTTACGGATGGACGACCTGGGAAATACTACACAAAACAAGCACACAAAATCACACACACTTGTGTTTGGGACCAGGCTAGGCTAAAACACCATCATTTAAAGTCCTTTTAAACCTAATAAATGTGGCAGATATTTCTGCAACGCCGGTGGCTGTTGTCAAACGGTGAGATCACTAAATTCACTAATGTGCTACTACAAGATGCTAAGTAACCACACATTGCAATGCTCTAAACCAATGAAACTAACATTTTTTTTGACATTATTTAATAATAACGTTTAATGTTTTTAAAACTATCAAGTATTTTTCTTTAGTATTAAAAAGCAACACTGAATTTACTATTGGTAGATGCACTTTCTTACATCAGCGCAAATTTTATAGTGTTAAAGAATGTGTGTGTAGAAGACTCTGGAAGCTCAGTGAAGTAATGACCAGCCTGAGCCATGTGGCACGAGGGAATGGACAGATTCAATGGCCCTGGACGGACGCCAGTGCTGACCTTACAATTCTGTGTCTGAGCTGGGGCCACAAAGCCAACGCTAACACTCCGTCATGGCCCCATAAACACAGCCACATTAGTGCAGGCCAATGCCCGTGTGTGTGTGTGTTTGTGGGGAGGCCCTACAGGATCCCAGAGGTGCACCTTTCTTTGATTTGTGCTCTTGCGTCTTTTCAATTTTCCAGTGGCCATCTGTTCAGCATGGTGCGGCCTTCTATTCATCACCCTCTAACAGGATCTCTATTAAAACGCAGCTCACTTAAAAAGGCCTTGCAGAGATTTACTTAACCCCAACGCCCCACTCCATTCTGATTTGTTTCCTTAATCTGGGAGATTCAGCCATTGAGAACGCAGCCAAGGCAGAAAGCTAATCAAAGCTGCACAGGTGGGAAAAGTCGAAAGTCTCTACTAGTCAGTCCGCGTGTGTGTGTGTGTGTGTGTGTGTCTCATTGAATAGGTCTGTGCACTGGTCTGGCCTCTAACTACTGTGAAAAGCTCATTAACAGACCTGGATGCTGAAGAGGGTAATCTGGGATTGCTCATACAAAAGGCATTGTTCAAAACTAGGTGAAAACTCTGTTCTGAATCACTGCGATCAAAACAACTACGCCTATATGAATAACTCTCCAGGGTGCTGGTAGCTAGTGAATGAGATGCTGTGGAATCATTCTGTTATGCTGCAAAGTCTCTATAAGAGTTGCATGAAGAAAGTACACAGATGCAAATCCTAATGGACTCGAGATTTGACCTGGTTAATAGTGTAAAGGCGGTAGTTATAATAGTGGTTAATAGAGTAAAGGTAAAGTAAAAGTGTGGGTTGAGAAAAGATGTGCTCACACACCTTAATATACACTGGCCCCAAAAGTGTGTGTGTGTATAATGCTGTTGAACTTTCTATACATTAAAGTATCCTGAAAAAAAAAAAATCTATCAAGGTTTCTGCAAAGATATTAAGCAGCACAACGGTTTTAAACATTAATAATAAACGTTTCTTGAGAAACAAATCAGCATATTAGAATGATTTCTGAAGGATCATGTGACACTGAAGACTGAAAATCTGAAAACTTCAATGTTACTGTATTATGATATTGAACAAATAACAATTAAGAACAGTATATTTATCAATTAACTTTAACCTAGATTAATAAGTTATATATTGTTAAATATTTTTGTACTTTGTTAGTTTATAAAACCTAAAGCATTAACTAATATTAAAGAATTGAAGCTAATAGTACAGTGTTCGTGATAAAACAATAGACATGCTGTTCAGCAGCTGTTTTGGTACTGTGTTCGGTTGTTAAATATTACATGCCCATAGTCGATGTGTGAACTTTAGGGAAAACTGACTTAACACGTCTACTAAAAATTGGACCAGTTTGTTAAAGTTAATAGCAAAACGGAACGGAAAAGTCATTTGTTTTACAAAAGTCATTTTGTCATATTTTGCTACCTAATGCAATAACATTCAGGCATTTTTAAGAGTGACTTGTGTCTAAATACTTTTAGGGACCTCTATAGTGATTATCTTTTCAAGAGAAGAGAGTTTTACTCTGAGATACTCTGATATTCAGACAATGTCTCCAAAAGTATTTTTCTAACAGCCTCTGCATATTCCATCTACCAAAGCAGGGATATAGATCACTAACCACAAACAACCCTTTCCAATCACTGTCCTTACTGATTCAGCCCCCCGCTCTCCCTTCTTCCTCCCATTCGGACCATGACAATCCACTTCACCCTAGCAATATGTCATCTTCAATCCGATTAGTATCAGCATTCGAGAAACCACAGTCTCTCTCTCTGCAGTGGTTCAAAAGAGAAGGCATCTGTTCGCCCGGCCCTGAAGAAGACCCCAGTTTAATCTCACCCTCTGGGACTGATGTACAAGTGGGCCATGTAAAAAGGCCTCTGAAAGCTGTTAGAATGAAAACAGGAAACGCAGAGTCAGACATTTAGGACACCATGCCCTGAGATAAAAGATGGAGGCACGGCTGGATCTGGACCTCAAATTGCCTTCTAATTCCTTGTTTTATTCTCTCCCTCTTGCGTGGTAGGAAGCCTCTTTCAAGAAAGCAGGATAAAGATGGGTAATCCTAAAGCCTCTTTGTAATGCTCTCATGTCTCCAAGATCCACGCTTTTAATCCTCAAATACATGTTCTGATTCATACAAATCCGGATTGTGCTGCAAACCTAGATACGTTGAGCAACAGCGTGACCGAGGAAAACACTTCTGTGTCAAACTCCACTCTGGCAGTAAACCGCTGTGCTAACAACTATCAGGCTCTATATTTAGGTTCAGTAATTTCACTTTAATGGCAATGAAAAGGTTATGAAAATGAAAATTAGCCTTATTTTCAAAAATGTGACTCATAAGAGTAAAATTAAAAACATAAAAATGCTTGCTCTCTCTCTCTCACATACACATATATACATATATAGTACTATGCAAAAGTCTTAGGCCACCGTTAGATTTTGTTTTAGCAATGATATAATGACGGAACAGAAAAGGATTGTAAGAAGAAAACTTTCAGAATCAGATTTTTGCTTAATTTTTGTTCAGAATTTTTTTTACAGTTTGTGTACATATTTCCTGTATTTTCTGTTTGTATCGTAATAAAGAGACTGAAAAATAAATATAGATCGTCATTAAAACATTGCTAAGACAACAAATCTGGTGGTGGCCTAAGACTTTTGCACAGTACTGTGTGTGTGATATAGATTATATATATATATATACACACACACACATATATATATATATATATGATAAAAAAAAAAAATCAGCTTGCCATTAGAAGAATAAATTACATTTTTAAATATATAAAATAGAAAACAGCTATTCTAAATTGTAATACTATTTCACATATATTTTATACATTTATATTTGTCTGTAATTATGTTTTCCCTGTGGGCACAGGAGACCCCAGGGTCACCTGGTGCAGGAGAAGGTTCAGGACGAGAGGGCAGGTTCACAGGATTACCCCATTACATCAGTCTGTCTGCATTCTAAGCATCTTAATCTAAAGCACCAAACCTGTACGCAACCTAACAGTGTTTAGCATTCAAGCCACTGTACAGATCTTCAGCTCAGAACACAGAGCGTGTGTGTGTGTGAGAGAATGTGCTTGTTCCTCTGTGCCACCATTAATCTCTCCATGCTTTGCTTTAGTGGGGTTAAACACTTCCTCTTCACAGACTGTCAATTAATGCAGCCAGCGTGTCTGTTTAACAAGGCAGCTCAAAAGAGCAGGCCAAAAACAGCAAGGACACTCTGAAGAGGCCCCGCTAACACTGGAATACCAGAGGGAGTCGGGAATATTGACAAAACTAACCACAGTTAATGGGAGGCCTGCCCAGGGCCCCTGCCACTCCTCCAGGCATCTGTGTAGACCTTCCCTAGAGAGCCCTAAATAATCAGAGAGATTGGCAGTGCTACGCTGGACGGACGCAAAGCCAGCAAAAGGTCATTGTCTCAGACCTCATCAAAGAGATCCGCGGCACGTGTCTGATCCAGTAGAGAAGGGAAAGAGAAAGAAGAAAGAATATTTGAGTGAATCTCAAATGTTCAGATCATATTTTACCCTCATAATCAAAACATAATATAAAAATATTATATTATATTTATTATCATTAAAATAAGGTCACATAACACCATGAACCTTAATGGCCATTTATGAAAAATAATTTAAGATTTATTTATTTGATTTTGAGGTGAAATGTTACCTGAACATTTCTTGTGAGAAAGACTGTTAGAATGTGTAATTAAAGAAAAGTAAACATATGAGGAAGCAACAGTACACCAATGCAGTGAAATAAGTTTTTTTTAAGATAAGCAATTGCTAAATCATTTTCTTTTCATTAAAAGAAAAAAAAAGAAGAGGTATCATTTAAGTTGCACAAATCCTTTATCCTTTTTTTCAGCTCTTTGGATGTATTCTTAAATATCAGAAAATAACATCAGCAGTTAACATGCTGCTGTGAAAACATTTCAACATCAAGCGTTTAAAACCGCTGTACCATTTTTTGTCATAAGTGCTAATATATTTTCACCCTGAAACATCCATATGACCATATGTTGTACTTGATCTCCAGGATCATTTAAGGCCACAAGCACTGAAAATCTTTGTGCTAACTGTTGAAAAACTCATCTTGGATTGAAATGTTCAGCTTATCTCCCTCTAGTGGTTTGTCATGTGAACTGACTTGGCTGATACAGTTGCGGTGATATAAAAGTGTAGATATTTTAAAAAGTAGATATTTAATGTGTGTGTTTACTGATGTGACTCACCTTAGCCAGTACATGCATGTACTTTCTGAGTGCAGTCAGATCGTCTCCACTGATGCTGATGTGACCAGACAGCTCTACACGCAGAGAGTAATGCAGCGCTGATTCCAAATCAGACATATAAACACGTGTCCTATGTACACACACACAGAAAGCTCTATGTAGGATGATTACTGACATTGTGTGTACTATTTAAATCATGAGAGGCAACTATGAAAGAGTTCACATGATTCAGTAAACAATTTAAGACTTTAAAGGGATAGTTCACTCAAAAATGAAAATCATTTACTCACCCTCATGCTATCCCCGATGTATATGAACTTCTTTCTTCAGATAAACACAAATGAAGATTTTTAGGAAAATAATCAATCTCTGTGAGTCCATATAATGCAAGTGAATGAGTGCCGATCAGTTGGCGCTTGAAAAAGCACACACAGCGATCGTGATGGTGATCCATATGACCCCAGGGAATGAATCAATGACTTGTGAAGTGAAACGATAGGTGTGTGTAGGAAAAATACTAATATTTTAAACCAACTATAAATCTTTGCATCCGGTGTACTATCATACAAGCGTTCTTGAGAGGGACGTTGTGATGTGTCATGCAAGTGTATTGTGAAGCTTGCGCTAGAAGTGGCGGTCCTCTGTGCTTCCATGTTACCGTCACGATCGCTGTGTGTGGTTTTGAGCGTCAACCGAGTGGCACCCATTCACTTGCATTATATGGACTCACAGAGATTGCTTTTCCCCCCTAAAAAATCATTATTTGTGTATATCTGTAGATAGAAAGTCATATCTATTGGGGATGGCATGAAGATGAGTAAATGAGAGGATTTTCAATTTTGGTTGAACTATTCCTTTAACTATAATACATCATTACTGTAGAAAACATCATTACATAAAATAACACTTAAAGGGATATTTCACCCAAAATGAAAATTGTCATCTTTTACTCACCCTAATTTCATTCCAAACCTATAACTGGTTAATCTTCAAAACACAAATTACGATATTTTTAATGAAACCTGAGATGTGTGTCCCTCCATTGAAAGTCCAGGTTACCAAAACCAAAAATATCCAAAAAGGTTACAAAAAGGTGTCAAAAAATGAATCAATTGAGCTGTTTAATTGAAGTATTATGAAGAGATACAATCACTTCTTGCATACATGAGAACCAATGAGGTTCACTTTAGCATGTTACCAATGCAGAAGCCTCCCCGTTTACCATATGTGATGGTTTATATTACCATATGCTCTATGCATATGTTTATATGCGAATAAAAGCCTAGAATAAATCTGTTCATCATATAAAGTGATCGTATCTCTTCACAAGACAAGTCTTATGGGTTTGGAACGACATGAGGGTCAGTAAACGATGACAGAATTTTCATTTTTGGGTGAACTATCCCTTTAACAAATTAAACTTTGATTTATGAATGCTCAAGTATATACATATTTGAATATTAACTACTGTTATGTGTAATAAGACTTAATAAAAACTAGCATCCTGTAACATTTCAGTGCATTTATCTAGTAACCATGTACAAACCCGATTCCCAAAAAGTTGGGGCACTGTACAAATTGTGAATAAAAAAGGAATGCAATAATTTACAAATCTCATAAACTTATATTTTATACACAATAGAATATAGATAACATCAAATGTTGAAAGTGAGACATTTTGAAATGTCATGCCAAATATTGGCTCATTTTGGATTTCATGACAGCTACACATTCCAAAAAAGTTGGGACAGGTAGCAATAAGAGGCCAGAAAAGTTAAATGTACATATAAGGAACAGCTGGAGGACCAATTTGCAACTTATTAGGTCAATTGGCAAAATGATTGGGTATAAAAAGAGCCTCTCAGAGTGGCAGTGTCTCAGAATTCAAAATGGGCAGAGGATCACCAATTCCCCCAATGCTGTGGCAAAAAATAGTGGAGCAATATCAGAAAGGAGTTTCTCAGAGAAAAATTGCAAAGAGTTTGAAGTTATCATCATCTAAAGTGCATAATATCATCCAAAGATTCAGAGAATCTGGAACAATCTCTGTGCGTAAGGGTCAAGGCCGGAAAACCATACTGGATGCCCGTGATCTTCGGGCCCTTAGATGGCACTGCATCACATACAGGAATGCTACTGTTATGGGAATCACAACATGGGCTCAGGAATACTTCCAGAAAACATTGTCGGTGAACACAATCCACCGTGCCATTCGCCGTTGCTGGCTAAAACTCTATAGGTCAAAAAAGAAGCCATATCTAAACATGATCCAGAAGCGCAGGCATTTTTTCTGGGCCAAGGCTCATTTAAAAAGGACTATGGTAAAGTGGAAAACTGTTCTGTGGTCAAGACGAATCAAAATTTGAAGTTTTTTTTGGAAAACTGGGACGCCGTGTCATCCGGACTAAAGAGGACAAGGACAACCCAAGTTGTTATCAGCGCTCAGTTCAGAAGCCTGCATCTCTGATGGTATGGGGTTGCATGAGTGCGTGTGGCATGGGCAGCTTACACATCTGGAAAGGCACCATCAATGCTGAAAGGTATATCCAAGTTCTAGAACAACATATGCTCCCATCCAGACGTCGTCTCTTTCAGGGAAGACCTTGCATTTTCCAACATGACAATGCCAGACCACATACTGCATCAATTACAACATCATGGCTGCGTAGAAGGAGGATCCGGGTACTGAAACGGCCAGCCTGCAGTCCAGATCTTTCACCCATAGAAAACATTTGGCACATCATAAAGAGGAAGATGCGACAAAGAAGACCTAAGACAGTTGAGCAACTAGAAGCCTGTATTAGACAAGAATGGGACAACATTCCTATTCCTAAACTTGAGCAACTTGTCTCCTCAGTCCCCAGAAGTTTGCAGAGTGTTATAAAAAGAAGAGGGGATGCCACACAGTGGTAAACATGGCCTCGTCCCGACTTTTTTGAGATGTGCTGATGCCATGAAATTTAAAAAACTTATTTTTCCCTTAAAAAGATAAATTTTCTCAGTTTAAACATTTGATATGTCATCTATGTTGTATTCTGAATAAAATATTGAAATTTGAAACTTCCACATCATTGCATTCTGTTTTTATTCACAATTTGTACAGTGTCCCAACTTTTTTGGAATCGGGTTTGTAAATAACTGTGGCATTTAAATTATGAATTATTACGTAAATTATGACTAAATGTGGAAAGACAATGAACAATTTTGAGGCTTAAATGGCTCAATGGTTGATTATGTCAGCTTGTTTGCACTAACTTGTTAAACGGCCTCCATTCCACTGTAGAGTTCTTGATGAGATCAGTGATGGGAGTCTGGGGTTTGCCTGTCCGCACTACCCCCGGCAACCTCTGGAGGGCATATGAGTAGAAGGTACGAGCTTCACTGAGTCTAAGAAGGGAGGAGAAAAAGGAATGAGGGCCACACAACCACAAAACATGATCAACATTTGACAAAAGAATGTGGAGTAGCTGTCATGTCTGTCAGACTCCAGAAGAGCTCAAAGTCCCTGTTTATAGAGCTGCTGCTTGTTAAATAATTTCAATTTATGACAGGAATTAAAAGAGTTAAGATTAGAGTCTGGATTACAGCCAGAGATAGGGTAGAGACAGTCACTCAACATCCAAATATAACTACTTCCTACTATACAGTATGCAAAATGAGTAGTATGTCAGGACATAGTATTGATAAAACAGGCAAAAAAAAAAAAAAGATTGCATTTATACTATATGCAAACTTACAGAACATAAAGGGTCTAGAAATATGTTCTAGGGCCAAACGTAGAGATATAGACAGGAATTGAGAGAAAACATTTCATTTGTGACTAGAGAGAACAATATATCAGATTCATCAGCTGACATTGACATTTTTAGATTTATTTAGTCTTAAATTTGACTTTCATAGAAATTCCCATTTTAAGGAGAGCTAAAAAGGGTACGCTTGGCTGATTAACAGAGGTGTTACTTTCCCTTTGTGACAATTCAAAAAAAAAATATACAGACAGCCTTTTGGATAGATGAAAAAGTTAGATTTTCAATTTCATGTTACTTTAGGGCTTTTAACACTTGAAATAGTTAACCCTGGGTCAGCTACTGTTTCAAACTGCACATTCCTAACCCCGGGTTAAAGTCCCTGTGGCTCGTGACGACACATTGATGTCCTAAGACACGAAACGATCGGTTTGTGCGACTCGGTTAGTGAGGTCTGATCGCGCTCTGACAATGGCAGTGATGTCTCGCGCTTATACTTCAATGAGTACCAGACATCACTGCCGTTGTCAGAGCGCAATCAGACCTCACTAACCGAGTGCTGAAAGCAGTTAGACATAGTGGTGTATTCGAGTTAAAAAATAATATAAATACTGCTCGGTTTCTCGCACAAACCGATCGTTTCGTGTCTTAGGACATCAATGTGTCGTCACGAGCCGCAGGGTTTAATTTGGATTTGTCTATGCACGTTTTTTCAACTCATTAATAGAGTTCCCATTCACTCGTATTGTTTGACTGACAGACGGCAACAGTTGCAGTTATAAATCATCATTTGTGTTTTACTGAAGAAACAAAGTCACCTACATCTTGGCTGCGCTGGGGGTAAGCAGATAAACATCAAATTTTCATTTTTGGGTGAACTATCCCTTTAACCCTGGGTAGAAAGCGGCACTAAACCTGCATCTAAATTACAAGTGTGAAACGCTCTTTTACCTGGGGTTAAAAGCGGTGTTTAGAACGACGATAACCTGGGGTTAAGCGCAGTGTGAAAAATCCTTTTGTGAATTGAGTAAATAGTAAATAAAGTAAACAGTACAACAAATAAGATAACAAATACACTGTCAGCACTAAAGGCTATTTGCATGGCATGAGCAGAACATTTTAAAGTAGACTGACAACAATAAACAAACTCATAACACTATGAAAAAAATGTCTTTCAACTTGATATTTGGCAGAAATTCTACATTTATATATATTTTTTTTTCTCAGATGAGACCTTTTAAAAAATACATTAGATAACTTTGAATAAAATCTTTGCCTAGTGATTGCCATTAAAAGCAGGGCAGTTTGTAAAATATGCTTAATAGACAATAGATTGTGGTACAGAAATGACAAGGTGGTTCTTAAAGTGTAAATGTTCATTTCATTTATATACATTATATACCATCCAAAATTTTGGGATTGGCAAGTTTAAAAAAAAATGTTTTTGAAGAAATCTTTTATGCTCACTAAGGCTGCACTTTTTTGATAATTTTTTTCCCCAAGATTCTTTTATGAATAGAAAGTTCAAAAGAACAGCAAGAAATCTTATGTAACAAATGCCTTTACTGTAACTTTTGATAAATTAAATGAATTCTTGCTAAATAAAATTATAAAAAAAAAAAAAATTTTTTTTTTACTGACCTTATCTTACTATTTGGCATTATACCTGCCACTGTACCACTGGCTACCACAGTCTCTAGACATAAAACTGACTTTCTGGAATTCTTGACTCTAAATCTTTCTTAAGAATTTTGGAAAAGAATATTACAGTGCCACTTTTTTCCAAGAAATATTAAATGTGTCTAGGAATGCATTGTGAGCTTATACTCCCATGTCTCTCTTCTCCTGTTTTCCACTATCATCCATTTACCTTTCTTCCACGGATGAACAGATGGTGGGTGTGGTGTGCTGATGAGATGTCATTACTGATCATTACCCTCTTCACTAACCCTGGCAATCAAACAATAAACACCACTGTGCATTCCCGAATCTCTCGCACAGGAGGACACACACTCCCTCATCTACCCAGGCTTCAATCAACTCTCGCCGGGGAGACGGGGCAAAGCCTGAGGTCCCCAGGGTCCGACGGCACGCTTCTGAGACCACGAGGACCTGTTCGCCCGGGGAGATCGTGGAGATAGCGTGCGCATGTTTGTGTTTTTGTGCATGCTACACGAGATCAATCACGCATTCAGACCTGACGGCACGCCATCTGTTGCTCTGCAGAGCAGGGACTGTTTGGCAGGTGAAACGCAAAAAAAAAAAGAAAAAAAAAAAGAGCACTATTGTTTCGGCGTAGAAGATTAAAACCCCCTCCACACACATGCGCACACCATCAAGGAGGATGGAAACAACATAAGCCAACCATAAATCATTTCTCTTTTGCATTTGTCATCTAAAGAGCCCCACACCCATGCCAAGTTATTTTTCTCAAACAAGCATAACAAAGCAAGCAAACCTCTGATTTATGCTCCTGGTTAGAAATGATTATGAAAGCTCTGTGATCCTGAATAATTGCATGTATTAAAACTCTGTTGTCTCATTAACATGGCCAGATGTTGTGGGATTCTTTCTGCAATGGCTAATGATCATAAAACTGAGAAGACGGGATCAGGCAAATGCTAAGTGCTTAATTATAAGAATCTAAGAGTTAAATGTCTCGGCTCTAGCTCATGCTAATGCACCAAGAAAGAGAGATTAAAAGGTGAAGTGTCTCATTTCAGTCTCTCAAGTGCAAGTCTATGTGATTTTTTCAACTGTTTTATCGAAAACAAGATCAAAATCTGGAAGTCTGGTTGCTTAGAAAAGTAACAGCACACCTCGCCTCAAAAAGAAACATGATTTGAGGTATCATTCATGTCTGTAGCTAGCACAAACAGCACAGGATAAGTTAAACATAAGTGTAATACTTTAGTGTGATAATCTTAAGTAGGAGCAATATTTTAGGATTAGTTCACTTCAGAATGTGAATTTCCTGATCATTTACTCACCCCAATGTCATCCAAGATGTTTATGTCTTTCTTTCTTCAGTCAAAAAGAAATTAAGGTTTTTAAGGAAAACATTCTAGGATTTTTCTCCATTTAGTGGACTTCAACAGTTACCAACAGGTTGAAGGTCCAAATTGCAGTTTCAGTGCAGCTTCAAAGGGCTCTATACGATCCCAGCTGAGGAATAAGGGTCTTATCTAGCGAAACGAAATCTGTCATTTTCTAAAAAAAATAAATAAATAAAGATTTTACACTTTTTACCCACAAATGCTCATCTTGCACTGTTCTGCGATGCACCACGCACTATATAATCATGCTGGAAATTCACGCATGACCATAGGACGGATGTACCGCGGTAGGGCGAAAAACTCAATTTCATTTTCTCCTCCAACATCGATGTTTTACTTTTTTGTTTTGTTTTGTTTGTAAAGGCCATTTGACTTAGTCTTTGCATGTTCGCTTTGTAAACACTTGCTTGGTACTTCCACCTACGTCACACCTTACCTTTCCAACGTGATGACGTAATGCGTGGTGCATCGCAGAGCAGTGCAAGACGAGCATTTGTGGTTAAAAAGTATAACATTTTTAGTGTTTTTAGAAAATGACAATTTGGACCTTCATCCCTGTTGAACACTGTTGAAGTCCACTATATGGAGAAAAATCCTGGAATGTTTTCCTCAAAAAGACTGAAGAAAGGAGGACATAAACATCTTGGATGACATGGGGGCGAGTAAAATACCAGGAAATTTTAATTCTGAAGTGAACTAATCTTTTAATAGCTAGCATTCTCTCATATGACCACATTCTTTAGACAATTATCTACTCGGCTTAATTAATAATAATCAGGCTTAATTTACATGATTTAAATGTATAATTTACTCCTGAAAATTTCCATGAAATCAGTCTGAAGTTTTACATCTGCTGTAGGGCTGAATGAAGGAAATGGAGCACTTACACTTTCAGTCTAGAGATGTTTCCGGACGAGTTGTACAGGTAGCAGGAAGGAAAATCGGTCACACCAAACCTGGACACCAAACTCATCTCTGTGTCTAAAACCCTGCGTACAGTGATATTCTCATACTGCAACAAATCCAATGTCACCTAAATAAAAAATAAATAAATAAATTAAATGTCACTTAAAAGAAAGATAAAAAAAATAAATAAAAAAATTATTCTAACAATCTAACCCATTAGTACATTTTGTACAAAAAAAGATAAAAATAAAATTCCTACTCAAAAGGTATTCTGTATTTTTCAGTGAAGCCTTAATAGAAAAAAATGCATTCTTTTTGAAGCTTGAAAAGCATGGAAAAAATTTATGAACAAATTAGTCAAAATCTTTTGTTTTCTGTTCCATGGATGGAATTCCAGACTTGGAATGACATGGTGAATAAATAATGACATGAATTATTCCTTTGAATCATTTTTGTGTAAACTGATCTCACCTCTCTACCCACATAAGAGTTTTTACTCTCAAACACAAGAGCGAGGTGATTCACATTGTTGGTCTGGAAGAAGCTGTCTATCTCTGCTTCACTGTGGAGAGAAAATAGATTCAAATAAGTTAAGATAATGTAATGCAAACCAGTCTGTAATGAGGGCATGGTCCGACTCTACTCATATCCTACCTACAGAGTTTACTAAAAGCTTACTAGAAGTCTTGAACCTTGAACTAATTTAATTATGATGCTAACTTTTTCACACACAAAATATATTTATTTCATTAATCAAAACATGGGATAGTTCACCCAAAAATGAAAGTTTTAGTCATCATTTACCCTCAAGTTGTTCCAAACCTGTATGAATTTCTTCTGCTGAACACAATAGAAGATATTTTGAAAATAAATACTATGGAAGTCAATGGGCTCCATCAACTGTTTGGTTACTGACATTCTTCAAAATATCTTCTTTCGGATACAGGTTTGGAACAACTTGAGGGTGAGAAAACGATGAGAGAATTTTCATTTTTGGGTGAACTGTCCCTTTAAATTCCTGTCTAAACTATTTCTGACATGTCTGTGCTTTCTCTCTTATTGGCTATCACAGGACAAATTACTTTTTTTCTTTCTTTCTTTTTTTTTTAGCATTTCCTGCAATGATTTGACAGATAACGCCAAAATAGAGAAATAAGTATTATGCAAATTAAGCTTATGGTGTGTCCTTTTCCTTCCCTATCAGTGACTTTTTTGCACAGCAGTGTCGACTAAAAAGCTCACAAAACCAACATGCTCGCTGACCCTAACAAGCAATGCTTTTTACATCACAGAACTGTTAAATCAACAAAGAGGATAAAAGGTGACATCCAAGTCCAAATTTTTAAGATTCAAAGTGCATATAAAAATGAAGATATGCTTTAAAATTGGAGTAGAAAAATAAGACATTGTGTTCTAACCTAGCTGTCTCTAAAGGTGGACAAGCTGGTGGCCAAGCCTCATTGTGCATCTCCAAATTATCGATAATGTAGTGCCGAAGGCCTCTCACATCCCTTGGGAATCCTACATGGACATTTAAAACATGCTCATAAATCAGGGGTGTCCAACCCTGGAGGGCTATCGTCCTGCAGATTTCAGTTCCAACCAGTGTTGCCAAATACTTTCAATTGAAAGTAGTTAAAACTGGTAGCTAAATGTCACTAGATGACATCATAATCGCAAATCCATTGATCTATATAAATATGAATATAGATCAGTGGGCAAAATAAGAATCTAGATAAGGTTTGTCCAAGAAGTTGCTAGATTTGCCCTAAACTTTTGACAAAAAAAGTCTCAAAAAGGGTGAAGTCACTAAATCTAGTGACAAAATCCCTAAATTGGCAACACTGATTCCAACCCTGCTCCAACACACCTGTCTGTAATTATCAAGCAGCCCTGTGTGTTGATTCAGGTTGGAGCTAAAATCTGCAGGGCGGTAGCCCTCCAGGACTAGGGTTGGACACCCCTGTCATACATAGACAAAAGTAAAGTCATCATGCACAACAAAGATCTTGATTGAGACATTGGATTGGATATTTAAAGGGATAGCTCACCCAAGAATGACAGTATAACAACGTAAATTTATGGCAGTTTCTCATACTTATCTGTCATGAATATTCAAAAGACTTAGAATACATATATTTGTAAATGTTCTGTCATGCTTTATTATCAGTCAGTAAAAAATACTAGTGCTTAATTTATAATGACAAGAACTTCTGTGGCACTTGGCTTTTTTCTTTTGCTCTCGCAGTGTGAAAAAGACAACAGTTGCTGTGGTCTTGCAATCAACCAATTTAATGAACAATACACTGTGAGATATTCAGCTTGCCTCAACTACATGTGGAATGTCTAGTTCCTCTTTCCACGTTTCTCCTAGTCTGTTTTGGCTGGAACAGTTTAAAACTCCCTTTTCTTCTCTTGTAATCCCTATTAACATCCTAAACTGTGGGAATGTTTCTTACAGAATGAAGAATGTCATAAGGGTTTGGAACAGGGGTGCCCAACCCTGTTCCTGGAGATCTACCTACCAGCAAAGTTTAGCTCCAACCCTGATTAAACACACCTGAATCAGCTAATTAAGCTCTCCAGGAGCACTTGATAATTACAGACAGGTGTGTTGAGCAGGGCTGGAGCTGAACTCTGCAGGAAGGTAGATCTCCTGGAACAGGGTTGGGTACCCCTGCTTTGGAACAACATGCACATCAGTAACAGAGAAATGTTTATAAGTGACCTAAATAAAGAATAAAGAAAATATATAAAGAAAGATATTTTTACCTCTGAGCTCCAGCCCCCTGGACTCACTGCTTGAATAAGCAGGGAAGAACTGAGAAAGACAGAGGGAGATCAGTAACTTTGCTACTTGAGACCTTCACATCGGTTGCCTGCAGAGCCCCAATGACAGCTTTAGTCAACAGCTCTTCCTTTTACTCCCCCCTTAAAAATTCATCAAAGCTGGACGAATTTCACCCTGTCCCTTCATAAGAATGACCATTTTACAAGTCAAGAAAACAAAACTATACTAACAAAATCCATATACAAAAATACCTAAATAGAGGAACATCTAGTGAGGAGTTTCAGGATGTTTTCCTAAAGGAAACTGATGACAGATAATAATTCAAGGAATGGCAACAGCTAAATGTTTACATGGAGAATGGACAAAGAACTGACAGATTCTGTTACATCAGTCCGTCCCTCTGGCTTCAGAATAGCCCAAACCAGTGCATGACTGAACAAAGAACAGTTATTCACGAATAAAATGGATTCATCTGTGTGGAAAAACCTCACAAGTCGAACTATTGCAATCTGCAATGGGCCTCATTCATGAAACACAAGCAGAATGAATTTCTGTGTAAATCATTTGTTGTGGCAGCAACAATTTACATTAATAGTTTTATGAACAATTCACACAGTTTCTTCTTATATTTCATGAATGAGGCCCAATAAATCCAGTCTACCATTTATGACCATGATGTCTCCATTTCCATTTATTGTCAATTTGAGAATACACACATTTAACATGGTTAACACTGACATTTGTGACCCTGGACCACAAATCCAGTCATAAGTTGCACGGGTATATTTGTAACAATAGCCAACAATGACATTGTATGGGTCAAAATGATCGATTTTTCTTTTATGCCAAAAATCATTAGGATATAAAGTAAAGATCATGCTCCATGAAGATATTTTGTAAATTTCCTACCATACATTTATCAAAAATTTGTGGATATGTATTGCTAAGGACTTCATTTGGACAACTTTAAAGGTGATTTTCTCAATATTTAGAATTTTCCTCAGATTCCAGATTTTCAAATAGTTGTATCTCAGCCAAATATTGTCCTATCCTAACAAACCATACATCAATGGAAAGCTTATTTATAGAAAGCTTATGACTGGTTTTGTGGTCCAGGGTCACATTTTATAAAATATGCATAAGGTTACACAGAAGAGAAAATTGTGTTGCTCAGATGTTGCTTGCATTTTCGGAATATATATCATTAAATATCAACTTTGTCTCGAATGTTTCAATTATGGTTGTAATTATTGTTTTTGTCTCTTATGCTCAACACTGTATGTGTGTTATTTTATCCAACTGGAAAACAAATGGTGAACTGTAATTATAAACAACAACAGCAACAGTAATTGCATGGTGTCTAACTGTGCACACTACCTTCAGCGAGGGATATCCTGTGATGCCGAAATTGGTGCACACTTTTCTGTTGCTTTCATCAGCACAATCAATAGCAGCCAGATCCACAGCAGGCCTCCATTCTACAAAAGCCACACAACACAAACAATGCTGAGTTTATGAAACTGAATCAATGCACAGAATGGGGTTGATAACATTTCTGAAAATCAATTTCGGTTGCATGTCGTAAGGTTTCAAAAAGTAAAGTCTGGCAAGACAAGGCTGTGTTATCACAACATATGCCCCAATAACCTTTCACAAAAGGGGACTTCCCAGTCAAGTCTGCCGACAAGTGTTTTTGTGGAACAAAGATACTGTCAGCCTAGATTAAAATCTCCAAAACCTCAAAACTAGGGCAACAGAAGAGGAAAAAATATATGTGCACTTCAATGTGGTGGTGTCTCAAAATCTAAATGAACTGCCTACATTTAGTATGGATCAAAATGAACAGACTCTGAATGCACCAATGATGTCCATAAATGCTGGCCAGGTATTTAGCTTGCATGCTCACTTGGTTGACAACTGACTAGGTCACATTATTATGATACACACTTAGTCACTATTTAGGCTCACTATGTTGATAGCTCACTTGGCATGTTACTCACTAGTTTACTTGGTAGACAGCTTAAGTTTTGAGACTTGTGTTTGAGTATATGCCAATGCCATTGCACAAAGTCAGCTCACTAGTTCATTTATATCACCTAGTTAGCGGTCTGTGTCACATTGAGGAAGCTAGACTAGTTTACCAGCTTAGTGGAACATGGTCATCACTGAGGTAAGTATTACAAGTTTGGTGCAGGTTAAAGGTTAAGGTTGCAGGATAAAACCTCTCACAAAAACATCACAATCTTAACCATAGCTTCGGGAAAAATTACAAAAAGTGATTGTCACTAATGTAAAACCAGAATAAATGTATTTAAAATATCCTTTAAACCCTGTAGAAGATTACCGCCATTGTGTTTATTTATATTTGACAACAGTTGTGGCTAATAATACCAATTATAATATCACAGTTTTATAGTAGTAACAAAAACAGTAACTATGGTATTTCAGAGGAAACAGGTTACCATGGTAAATGTTATTGTAACGGAAGTCCACTGTTGTATTGAGGCTGCAGGACACGAACAGCTGTTCTACTGTGCTACAGTTTCTTCGTGATGTGAAAATGTAGCGCATACTAACCTTTAATGTCTCTGGCGAGGCTTTTCCAGGTGGGTGAGAAGGCGATACAGTGTCCGCACCAGGTCGCGTAAAACTCCACGAGAAGAGCCGCGGAGGAGTTAAAAAGCACGGAGTCCACATTCTCCGGTGATAAAATAATAATTTGATCCGACGCTGTGTACAGCCCAGCTTCGGTGATTAAAGGACTAAGACTTATAAAAGAAATAAAAGCACATAAAAAAGAGTTCAATGGACTTAATTTGTTTTTTGTCTTGTAACAAGACGTGGCACCGCAGCTCCACCGCGCCATCTTCCCTTATTTCAGCTCAAACTAAACTAACTCTATTAGAAAGTGATAGAAAGTTTACTGCGTCTGGTCACACGTTCAACTCCCTCCCACTTAACTCTATTCAACTCTCTCTCTCTCTTTGAACTCTAGTTCATAGCAAAACAAACCATATTGGTGTTTTTTTAAACTTTAGGCACTTTTATGTAATAGTCGGTTGATTTTTATTAAAATTAAACTTTCCCCCCGATTTTGTTATTAAGTGGCATTAAAGCTGTCTTGGAAACTTTTTTACCATGCCAAGATGTTTTTTATTTTTACGTTTAATTTTAATGATTTCCTCTTGTCCCATACCCACCTATAAAGCATTCTCGTAGTTATTATTTATATATATATATATATAAAAAAAAATTCCAATAGTGTACAGAAATTAAAATCTTCCCTCAGTTGTGGTGTTAATGCCATCGCGACCAAAAAACGAGGAAGAGCCAATATTATTTTTTTTCTCATTCAATCCATCAATATCTTTTTTTTTTAATCATAAACAATTTAAGAATAACACAAAAATAATTTAAGAACATACATTTGTAATAAATTATTAGACTTTGTAAGCCAGAGTTTGTTTGGTCAATCCTGTATTTCTGTATTGACACCTTGATCCATTCGTTCAGAATCACCCTTTGCTCAAATATTGACATATGTGCCTCTGGTCCAAAGTTTCTGACTGGGCACATTCCACCCAGGCAAACTTTGATTCAATGTTGATACTTGAAGGGACCTTGGTTTGCTTTTGGAGGATGAAACTCACATTTTACATAAGGTACATATCACAAAAACAGTACACTTTGCTGTCATGTTAGCATTAGAGGCACAAATCTTATGTTTTTTGTTGTTGTGAGAACTATTGAATGTTGAACTAGTATCTAACACAAAATTATACATCAGATGTCTATTTACCACCTTAAAATGGTGATTTTGGCCTGTCCCACCTGGACTATATCCAACAAATAAAATCATACAGTATCAAAATTTAAGAAATTAGCCTGGTTTCACAAACAGGGCTGAGATTAAGCCAGGATTAGGCCTTAGTTTTATTAGCTTTTATAAACATGCCTTTGATAAAATGTGCATCTCGAGACAAAACTATAGCATTGACATATTTTAAGATATGTCAGTGGAAGTTGCTTTCAGTTAAAACAGCTCAAACACGCATTTTAGTCTGGGACTTATTCAATTAAATCTATATAAAACTATTTTTTAATTATTAACCAAATTTAAAGGTCAAAAACATAAAAACTGAAGCATAATGACACTGTATATTATCTATGAAATGTTCATTTTGATTTTTTTGTTTTGTTGGTTAAACATACATAACACTTTTCCTAACAAAAAAAAGATCTCGCAGCACATGTTGACTGAGAAATGAGATCATCTTTATTTACAATTTCCAAAGGATCAGTTCAGTTAACAAATATATCTATAATATGTACATGGAAGCAAAAGGAACCATGTCCGTTTTCACAGCAATCTTCCATGAGTCCACTCACAGGAGATAAGCATCGACTATTTACATGGGTAAAACAATTTACAAGTCTTCAAGTGCACCTCTGTCACTCACAGTACATCATTATAAATATACATACACTTACGGGATGAAAAACATTACTATGACCTACCAATTTAAAAGTAGAAACTGATTATCAAACCATTTGTGCCACACAAATCCTAATTTCCCCCAAGGAGAATTATCCGCCCATAGTTAAAAGTTTAAACTTATTAGCCAAAAAGACTATTAGTAGTAGCCTATTCTCGGAACGAGGTAGAGATCTCCGTTACCTATAATTAGACGTGCTATTGTATGAGCGACTGATGCTGGGTATCAGAGACTCTGTTGCTGCATAGATGAAGTTTAACCCACTGACACGGCACAATACTCAAGATCTAACCTCACAATAACGCTGCAGGTCACTATAGGACAGACTGGCTCAGAAAATACAGAGGCGAGGAAGGGCTGGTTACAGCTAATTAAACATCTCAGACACTATGATCATAGTATGTTTCTGATTAAACCAGGATTGTAATGGAGACTGACTTACAAACAAATATGTACATCACAGTATTCGTAGATAACAGGGTTTGGTTATAAAAACAAGATGGATGTGGTGAGCCCTTGAGCAATTCCTCTGAAAGGTACACAACGAGTAAAACGCCTCCTTTAAAAGTAAACAAATGTGTCCTTGTGCCGGCGATAGTGTAACATTACCATTCATCTTTCCTTAAAAAGGCCAAAATGTACTTTAAAAAGGTTCTGATGATGAATACACAAAATAAGGCAGAAATGTACATTATACACTATTAGAGGTTTGTCCAGCTAAGAGGAAATAAGGCCAAAGGGACAGTTATGACAAGTCAAAGGAAGGCTGGGAAAAGTCGCTCATGCATGAGCAAACATAACAATGGAGGCACTTAAAATGAATGGGATAAAAGGCAAATGTTAAGGCTAGAACCCAGCATGTCAGTGTTTAGCACAGCTAACGTATTTCAAATTCAATCTTTTGACATCCAGTAACCATAGCATTTGTAGCCAATACAACATTGTTTGCAGGAGCGAAACAAAACCATTACTAGAACAGTTTTCCTGTTGCTTTCAAAAAGCAAAATAATTTACATATTTTTGCATTCAACATTATCTTGCATCAAATCCCTTTACATTGTATTGCCATTTCAACATTCAAATTGTACTTATTGTGCTTAGTTCTGCAATTAATCGTGTCAATGGTAAAATAATCTCTTTTCTTTACATACTTTCCAACGTTACTTTCAAATTCAAATGTTACTTTTTAAAAAATAAATTAATAGGATTAAAAGAGAAAAAAAAACACAAGTATTTGTAATTATACAATCTAATTGGAAATAAAAACCAAGTCTTTAAGTCCTCAGGTCTGTCTTGATTTGATCTGACCTATTTGTATATTAATAATAAGACTTGAGAATGGCAGAGCCAGTTTTAGCAGCAATGATGAACAGACACAGTATGGGGAATCTGGACCCGAACAGCTGCTACAATTAACACCAGAACAACAAGAGCGAAGTTCATCAGACTTCCCGGATGAGAATGTGTATATCTCCACAACGAGTCAGACCTCCGATAAGGTGTTATGGCCTTGAATCCTCAATCCACTATAGTTCTTGTCGTGGACCGCACAAGCAGACTGAAAGGGAATTCCTCTCTGAATGTCCTTTTATGCCAAAGCCTGGATTTTATGTTTAACAGAAGGTACCTAAAACATTTCTCTGTACAGACGAGAGCATCATCAAAGAGTTCTTTTGGACTTCTTCTCTTGGATTTGGGTCAGAACATCAGCCGTGTCCTTTAGCAAGGCATCAAAAATCCCATCAGCTAGCTGCATCTTTACAAAAAGTTCATCCTCGTCATAGTTCACCCACTGGGATTCCTCCTCATGCAACTCCTGCACCTAGAAGTGGAAGAGTGATTATGAAGTTATGCATTTAGTAAGTCTAAACTATCCATAGTTAAGTTTAAGTGGCAACATTGAAATAGATTTACTCTATGTAAGTGTTTTCCAGTTTGAGACACTAGCATTCTGAATGTAAAGTTAAAAACACTTACCAGAATGTGGTCAACTCGGTCTCGCTTTTTCCGTCCAAATTTAATCATTTTCTGCCAGTCTGTTTTCTGGTTATGCTCTTTCTTTAGACCACACAACTTTAATACCTCAGTGGTGACAAATTCCTGAAATAGAGAATTTAAAAAAAAAAACTCAACATACTTATACATATTAAAATAAATAAGTAAAATAATATACAATTATGCAAGCAGGTTAACACTATTTTACAGCTTCCTTGTTACACGTTAGTTTGCAGTTACTATAGTAGTAATTATAAATTATGCATAACTACAGGCAACTAACCCTAAACCAAACCTAATCCTAACCCAATAGTAAGTACATGTTGTAAATTCATATTACTCAGTACTTAAATGTATAATTACACTGTAACAAGCACATCTTAAAATAAAGTGTAATCGCAAGTAGCATTGACATCTTCCATACCTGGACTGTTGTGATGTCATTGGGGCATTTCACTCGATGGAAGTAGGTGGAATTAAGGCGACGTGGCTTCATCCATTGTGGCAGATCAACTTTTGGATCTTCTGCATAGATGTCTTGAATGACCTCCCATGATAAATCAAAGACGGCCTGTAAATAAATACAATGGCAAACATTTTTACAAATTTTCCTGGAAATGTTAAACCCAACCTTTAACCCAAGGTTAAACAAACACCTAAATGTCAGCAACTCAAGCCCTACCAGTCTGTAGCTTCGCTGACATTGAGCCTCCAAGTCACTGGCTTTGGCGTCTCCTTCCAGGAAACTATTAGAGGGTTGAGGTTTGGGTACTGCAGTCAGACTTGGTCGACCATGACCCAGTTTGCAGCTTTTCCAGATCTCCTGAGTAGCAGCGATGACCAGTTTCTCCACCTCCTGGACAGTGTGAGGAACAACCATGGCAGGCTCCTCTGGTTGCTTCATCTGAACAGGAAGTTCAGGCCTGGGTGGTGTTTTGACCTGTTCACCCAAACTCAGGGAGCCAGAAATCCCATCTTGCTGCTGTTGACGTTTTTGCTTTTGCTGCTGTTTCCGTGAACTGAGACCAAAGTCCTCATCGAACCAGTCCTGCTCATCACCAAGGACATCGAAGAGCTCACGGCTCAGCTCCAGCTCTGCCAGACGTTTAGCTAGCTCTTCCTGTCCACTTGTACCCAGGACAGGGCTCTCCTGTTGAAGAGGCAAAGTTAACATTCATCAAGATCACTTTTTTTTACAACTTCAATCAAGAGAAGATCTGATTTAACTTTACATGCTCTATTTGAACTTTGCAACACACTGCAGGCCTAAAAAAGAAGGTTCCACGGTAACATCAGTCCCTGGATATCTGTCAATTCAGCTGAAAATGTCAACTTAAGCATTACACATCAACAATGTTATCAGTTTGTTGAGTAAATCATTCACTTGTTTTCAATAACTTTAAATACTGTTTTTTTTTAACTGGTTTCTCATTTCAGCGAGTTCTATAGAATCTTGAGATTAATCAAAATAGTCACTTACAGGTCTGTTGCAATGCTCTGGAGATGAAAGTTCTTCCTGATCATCATCAAAGAAGGTGCGGAAACTGTCCGTCTTTGTTTTGGATGGTGATCTGCTCTGAGACTTGAAGTTGTTGCTTCTAAGTCCATCATCTTCATTGATGAAGTCTCTTTTCAATTGATTAGCAGCTGATAACTTCCCCTCTTTGTCTTTCTTAATCTTCTGAAATTGCTTCACTGCATCACTTAAGAAGTTTTCCACAAGTTTATCTGCGAGGGTAGTCAAAGCTCTTCTGTTATTCAAGTCTTCTCCATTATCTAAACTGGCCTCCTCAATTGAGATGTCAGTGGATTTCTGAAGACCATCAACTCTGGATTTCTCACCCTCAACCAAAAGGTCCAAAATGACTGCTGTTGGTTCCTCTTCCTGCTTTTGGTTTTTGGACGTCCCTTTATCCAAATTATTGAGCAATGGAACAACTTCAACAGATGCGTCCTCGAATTTGAGAATGATGTCCCTGTCTCCGCCGTTAGGCACTGTGTGCGGACCTTTGTCACAGTCCTTAATGATATTGCAGTCAATATCATTAAAATCCAGGTTATGCTGAGATTTATAAAAGGTGCTTTGCCCAGTGGAAAGCTGTTTGATGTTGAGTTCCATTGGCTTTTCATGCTCATCTAAGGGCTCTCTGGTCTCAGGATGCAAATTTAGGTCAGATTTTTCTCCTTTCATTTTGTTGAGCAGATTTCTGTGCTCTAATTGCTTCTCTGAGCTTTTGTTTTTTCTGTTTGGCTGGTCATCACATGAAGAATCTTCATCTTCTGTATCTGCACTGGCCTCAAACTTCTCTGGAAGATGAGAGATCTTGTCCGGTGGGGCAAATATACCATGTTTTTCCCTACACTCAAAGTACACCACCCCATCATATGTTCCATTGTTACTTCCCTCAGGGTTGTCCAGTTCAACCCCAGCCCAGAATCCATTGGCAAATTTTGTTTGTCCCTTGAATCTCAGTGTCCCTGGTTGTACATTACTCAACAGAACCCGGTCTCCAATGCAGAAGCTTGGCAATTCGTCCTTTATTGGCAAGATTGGCATTTGGGGCTGTGGTGAAGTTGGACATTTTGAAGGGCTGGTGATGTCTTCTTTACCAAGACTATTCAGGTCTACATGACTTTCAGTTTGGAAGCTTCCTGATTGGACACTTAATTCTTCTTCAATTTCCTCTTCACTACTGTATATTGGAGACTTAAAAGATTTTTCTTTAGGCTCTGGGGCAGAAGGTGATGTAGGCTTTGATTCATGGTTATCCTCCTTGAATGATGACCCAAAGGAAGACTCAAAGTCATCGTTATAATCACCTGGGGGTGATTGTGAATCTTTCATCTTTGGTGAATCCTCCCTCTTGGACAACATGAAGGCAGGGGTATAAGAACGATCTATGACTAGAGGAGACTTTTCAGCTGAAGGATAGTCTATATCTTTTGATTTCGCCACAGGTAATACGTTTGAGTCAGCAAATCTCATACTCTCTTCAGCATCTGCAGAATCTCGAAATGCTGGCTTGTCATCAGCATCCTTCGCAGACAATCTTTCCTCTTCAAATTTGGAGCTCACATCCTTTAGAGATGGCATCTGAAGCCCAAGATCCAGTTTAAGCAGAGGGTGAGAGTGCTGGTCAGATTGGTCTTTCTCAGAAACCTCTGTTTTTGCATATTCCAGTTCCTCCATAATACCAGACTTGTGGCTAAAGACCAAGCTCTCATTTCCCGAAAGGAGGTCATTGGCCTCTGGCCTGCCAGAATGCTCTTTGATTGAGAGGGCATCTTCTGACTGGTGGCTTGGATACTCTAGACTATGCAAGCTCCTCAAAACGTCCATATGTTCTGGACTTCCCATAATTGGGGTTGGAGTGACTGTAGGAAGATCTTCATCTGAAGAAATGTCATCATGTTCATACTTATGAAGTCCTGATGGTGCAACATCATCTGCGAGCAAAACCAGACACCATGCACAATTATAACATTATGTATACTTTTATTTTATTTTGAAGCAATATTCTAAATTTCAGCACTTATGTGATTTAGTGTAAAAGGCATTGCACCTTTATCTACTGACACCTCCGTGGGGACAGTCTCTGATTTCTCAGATTCTGTGACAATCTTCCAGTTCTTGCTAGTCTCAGGCCTGTGAAAGTAAACATGCATCAGTTGTTAAAAATAAATAAATAAATGAGAATGAAAAGTGAATTAAAAAGGACTGGTAAATGTCAAGGCTGACCTCTGAAGAGGAGGGGGTTTTATCCGAGGCTTTTCAGTGGCTGACGTGGGAGTTTTAATCTGGGGTTTGGTAGCTGGAGTGTTGTCAGGCTCTTTACTCAACTCAGCCTGGGTCTTCTGAATAAAGTCATTATATGACTGGGGAACCATAGGAAGAGACAGTCACAAACATTAACAAACAGCAAAATAAGAAAGTTACAGTATAGCTAATTTAACAAATATTGCAAAACTGCAAAAAAAGTGATTTATTTAAAAGAAACAGCATAATATTCCACAGAAATAAGTGAACATAGAAGGAGCTGGTCGCTGACCTCCAACTGTTTCAGCAGACTCGCCTCCTGAGCTTTCAGTCGCTCTTTTTGCCTCTTCTTTTGCTCTTTCTTTAGCTGGCACACCACTGATTTGCGCTTGCGGAGCTCGTCCTTGAGGGCACGAATGCGACTCTCAATATCACTCTGATCAGATGTGGTCTCTAAGGTAGGAGTACAAAAAAATATTACACAACCTCAACTGAGAAATATGGAGTTGAAACATTGTCAAATCATTGTCTTCACCAAAAAAACAATTACCTCATGTAGCAATAAATATTTTATAATCTCTATAAAAGATCAGAAGTGACTAAATACAACATTTAAATATTATAGATGGACAATGTTTGAATATAGAAAGAGCACAGTCTCTTTCACATAGATAGTCAGTATAAGGCAGGTAAACTCATCTGTGCTTCTATAACATGACTAAGCGGTTTGAGCCAGAGAAGTGCACACACAGAGCTAAACATCAAGCATTATATTTTGCTGGCACAGTGTTCCTCTTCCTGTGTTCACGTTTCCAATTTAGTAAAGATGTAAAGGATAAACTGGAGCTAGTTAAATTAAACCTAAAACATACCGAACCTACGAAAACTATGATTTAGTCTTTAAATAACGCAAGGAAAAAGAAAGAACAAGTATTACTAGTAAATAATAAGAGGTAGTCAATTTAAAAGATTAAGAGTCAAATGCTACATGAAACTCTGTATTCAAGAAGTTGTAATCTACAAGGAAAACAGGCCTAGACTGAGTGGACAGAGCAAATCCTGATTATTTTCAAAGTCTGCTGGGGGAAGCAAGGATCTTACCGGAAGGAGTGGCCGAATGAGGGTCACCGGTGAGGGCCTCACTGGTCTTGGAGTTGGAGCGCACCTGCATCTTGCTGCTTCCGCTGGTGCCAGTGCCAGGTCGGCTACTGTCTGAATGATGAAGAGAGCTGAGGCTGGCTTTCCCTGGAGGAGACTGCAACACACATACACACACAGGAAGAGGGATACAAGGTCAGGACATGTAAATCACACTCACCAAAAGAGAGCTATAATCAACCCTGTGTAATGTCACAAAACATTAAAAACAGCTTGGACTTGTAAGATGCAAACAACTTTGCAAATCCCAATGCTCAATATTCAATAACTGCTGTAATAAATATTACCCATAAACATTAGATGCAGCATACATTCCATCTTTGACTTCCTATCCTAGCTTTCCAATACACTTCAAGTGACATCCACATTACTGAGCTGCTCTAAAGCACGTACACAGACGTTTGCATGGTCAAAATTGACAAAAAGATTCCTTACAGGGATAGTTCACCCAAAAATGAAAATTCTGTCATCATTTACTCACCCTCAAGTTGTTCCAAACCTGTATAAATTTCTTTGTTCTGCTGAACAAAGGAAGATATTTTGAAGAATGTTTGTAACCAGGATGCTTTGAGGCACCATTGACTTCCATAGTAGGAAAAAAACTACTATGGAAGTCAATGGTGCCCCAAAACTGTTCAGTTTCCCACATTCTTCAAAATATCTTCCTTTGTGTTCAACAGAACAAAGAAATTTATACAGATTTGGAACAACTTGAGGGTGAGTAAATGATGACAGAATTTTCATTTTTGGGTGAACTATCCCTTTAACAGAGATGTGCAATGCTCATATCAAATGATAGGAAGCTTTTAGTTGCAGTTATTGTCCTTAAGGATAATTACATATTAGGTATAAGGGAGCATTTACTTTCTCACAGGAATGATATGTGTGTAATCTAACTGAGGGAACAAAATAAATATTAATTTACAGCATTTAATATTCACTCAGGTAACAGTTGTGCACTATAATTAGACAATGTCACAAACATAGGGGGCAAATACTGTGCAGGTTCCGTTTTCACCTGTTTGCTGTCTGTGGCGTTAAACTCAGGTGAATAGAGAGTATCAGGGGCAGGGCTGCTGCCCGGCTGAGGAGAGTGGAGCTCAGAGACAGGCCTGTCTGAGGAAGGGCTTGCCAGCTGATCTGGAACAGACAAATCAGTGTGCACACTGGACACAGATAGCGCCGGGGAATCATCTTCACTGACTGCTTCTTTGAAAACATGGATGAAGATAAACAAGATGTAACAGGTCAATTCACAGTCTTAGCTTTGACGCTCTTACACACCAACCTTAAAAAAAAGTGAACAGAGTAAACATAATAGTGTGGAAAACCTTTCCAGGGGCTAAAGGAGCACATTAATAAATCAATAATCCACAAGAGGCTGTGCTGTACAGTGATTTTACCCCAATAACAGGATGCCAAAAACAGCTATTTTTTTAATACTAATCACAGTATAAATTGTAGAAAATAATATGGCCTAACTTAACCAGTTGCCATTTAAACTACCATTCAAAAGTTTGGAGTCGGTAAGATTTTCACATGTTTTGAAAGAAGTCATTATGCTCACCAAATCTGGATTTATTTGATCAAAAATACACTAAACTCAGTAATTTTATAAAATAGTATTACTTTCAAATAACCGTTTTCCATTTTAATATATTTTAAAATGAAATTTATTCCTGTGATGGCAATTTTCAACATCATTACTTCAGTCTTCAGTGTCACATGATTCTTCAGATTCATTCTAATATGCTGATTTGCTGCTCAAGAAACATTTATTATTATCATCAATGTTGAAAACAGTTGTGCTGCTTAATATTTTTGTGGAAACCATGGTATTTTTTTCTTCTTCAAGATTCTTTGATGAATAGAAAGTAAAAAAAAAAAAAACTGGAAATGGAAAACTTTTAACATTATAAATGTCTTTACAATCACTTTTGATCAATTTAATATGTCCTTGTCAAAGCAAATATTACTGACCTAAATCTTTTGAATGGTAGTGCATTCGGAGTACAACTCATCTGCAGTCACCGTTATAAATATATATTCCAATATCACTTCCTTTCCTTCACTGTATTTTCACACTCTTCACCTTGTCCTGTGGGACTCTCTTGTCCATCGCTGGTTTTACTGTGCTCACTTTCCCGGCTGCGCTGCTGTAGTGGTGTTCTGGTGCGTGGCTGCTGCTGTTTTTCCCAGGCCGCCAGAGCTTGCTTCTCCATGCGCCGCACTTCTGCCTCCTCTGCATCCAAACGCTGCCTCCACTCGAGAAGTTCCTCTGCATGTCTGCGCCTCTGCATCAACTGCTGCTCCCTTTTAGTGAGAAACCTAGAGGACAGAGAGTAAGAGAGACAAAAGAGAGAAAAGGCAGAAGAAGGGAAAACAAGATTGTGTAAAGCAAAGTGACACGATTTGGAGACACCACCACAAAAGCAGGCAAAGCAGACATCCAAATATTGGCACTCACCCACCTTCCTCAAACATCAGATTAGTCTCTTTTCCAAAGTATGTGCAAACAAACAAACCTAGATACACATTCACACTCCAAAACATGCTTCCCAAAACAGGCACACCTCCGATTGGAGACCTGCATTCATTTTAATGGGGAAAATAGCCCTACTGTGCCTTTTAATATCCTTATCAGGGTAAAACTCATGCATCTGGTACAGCTCATATGTGAAAGACACAGAGACGACCACCTGACAAACACACAGGTTCCACCCAGGGTTGGACAAAGTGTTACGCTTTTGTCTCTGTAAGAGCAATCCTGCAGAGGAATTATTTTTTATAGTATATTTAATAGGGGTGTGACGAGATCTCATGCCATGAAATCTCGCAAGATTAAAATGTGAAGAGATTTCTCATCGAGGTGAAAAGCATGGCTATTGCCATGATGGAGTGTGAGGGTGAAATTAAGGTAGAATATGCCACCACTATGTTAATATTACACCTCCATTGTCGTTTTGCTTTTTATAGAAATAAAAGCCATTTAATTCAGTTGGATAACAGTTGCTTCATCCCATCCAGCTCATCCAACACAAGCTGCAGAGTTGTAAGTAGTGCAGCAGAAATCAGAGTTCACGGATCATGCGACGAGAGTAAGTGAAGAGATGACTGACAAGTCCATGGCAGAGGATTCATTGCGCAACAGTCTTAGCGTCTGATAAATGTCAGATAAAAATCATGGTCTGAAGATGATTAGTTAAAACATTTCAAATGCATCTGCAGACTATTGTTCTAGTCGTGCATTTCAACTGAGGATTTCTTTAAAATACTGTGTAAAAATCTCATCTCGTCCTCATGAACCCAATCTTGTCTAGTCACACCCCTAATATTTAATTTACACGGAGTTTGAGTTTGAATTTGAATTTTGAGTGCAAAAATTCTTGCTATTTCAGTTTTGCACTATTCTCTTTCTCACATAGCGAATGTTCAAATGCTTTGTCAAAACTGATTTGACATGCCAACAACGCACATTAAACTGAATAATTAGCGTTTCACATGCTATACTGAGTATAATAGTATATTTATCATTTTTAGCAAGCTGCACAAAGTAAAACTTGTGCCTCACTGAAGGCAGGTCATTTTTTCAGGAAAAAAAAAAAAAAAGTCCTCCATGCATCATGACTTTGGTCTGGGAGATCAAACCCGGCTGCCTTTTTCATTGAGGTTTAAGATAATTAAAAACATGTTAGAGAAAAACAGATGGCTTTATCTAAAAGCAATCGTCTTGCCTCGTGAATACAACGGCCATCTTCATCTAACCATAAATTCTATTATGTTGCCTCAGTCATATATACTCATTAGCTCATCGCGGGCTACACTTATTTAATCAGTGGCTGGAGTTAAGATTTACTGTGGCCATTGGGCAGATGAAGAAGTCCTAAACTAGCATTATTCAGAAGCATACAATATATCAGTCTGCCCGGCCTGTCTAAAAAGAGATATTCCTTCTGGTTTCCACTCACCACGATACCAAGCTCAAGAACTGATTTAACAGAGTCGGTTTTTCTGTGCAGTTCATGGGTGAAGCTCACGAAAGTTGTCTAGGTTGCATTTCACCACAAAATCAGAAGCCTATTTTTAGGATAATCAACATTATTTGCATTGTGATTTTCATGACAATTAAGCTACTAAATTCACCCCCTCCCATTATTTCTGTAAAGCATGTAAAAAATTTAAAATGTAAAAAAGATATTTATACAAATGGAAGTATCTGCATTAAATCTATGAGCATTTCATTTTAAAACAAAAAACATTTGTCTTGCCATTACATTAATTAAAATCTAATGACAATCAAAACTATATAAATTAAAACCATCTTGATGCATTACAGCAATATGTTTGCCAGTGTTCTTAACTGTCATGAAAATGTTGCAAAAAACGTTACTGTCGTAACAGGCTTTATGTATGCAAAATATATTTTATTGTTTTCCATTTGAATTTGAGGTGAAATTGACATTTTCGTGAGATTCACCATATATAAAATACATTTATATATTAATACAAGACAGACTAGAAACAAGGAAAAGACTGGATTTGACAGGATCACACCACAGAGACAAAAAACAAAGGACCCAGAAATCACTCATTTAACCCACCATGATTTAAACAAGTCTGATCTTTGGCTTTGGGATTGACGGTAATCAATTTCAAGAGATTTGCCTGTATCTGATAAACAAAGACTCAAAAAACAATCATGAAGGATTTTGGTAAAACATTGAATCATTAAAAATAAAAAATAATCTTCCCCAGTCAGATACATAACTATGATTAATATTAAATTTGCTTTAGCCAAAGATTCAGCTTATTTCACCATGGTGTAGCTGGTTCATTTTCATCCATCCATTCATAACTGCATTCCTTTTTTCCGCTTTTATCCCCACCAAACATTCCCCCACCCACCCAGCTGTGGCAGTGGATGAACAAAAGCATGCTCCATGGGAAATAGGCGCTGAGAGAGGGGAGGAGGGAGGGGGTGAGAAGAGAGAGGAGGATTGTGGGTAACTGTACCTGACCAACTGGCTGTAGATAAAAAGCTGGAATTTGGGGTGAAGTTTTGGGAGACAGACAGACAGAGAGGCCCAGTGATGAGCAGTAAAGACAGAGAAGAAATAATGGACAGGAGAACAGTGTCTAAAAACAAAGGAAGAAAGAGGAGAGGACAGTCAAATATCAAGAAGCGCAGAGTTGGAGAGAATGAAATCATAAAAGAGAAGAGAGACAGACATAAGAAACACACAGATATGGAGACAGAGAGAGAGAGAGAGAGAGAGAGAGAGAGAGAGAGAGAGAGAGAGAGAGAGAGAGAGAGATTGAGTGTAAACATATGTATCCTTATTTTCCTCTTACTAATGTGCAACAAACAAACCAACCTGTTAGTGACTCAGCATTTAACTACATGCTACAAATCCTTAAACCACTACTGTGAGTGTCATACATAAAAACAAGTCAAACTTTCAAAAATGATCAAAGACACTACGCTTTAAAAAAACATTTACGATCAAGATGAAAGGTCTTGGTAATTACAAGCTTTCCTGGAAAAGCAGCCTGGAAATGTGTACTTGCTTCAAACAGCAGTCTGGGGAATCTCACAAAATGTCTAGTTCATATTTCAATATTTCAGATTGACACAATTAAAGGATTAGCTCACTTCAGAATTAAAATTTCCTGATAATTTACTCACCCCCATCTCATCCGAGACGTTTATGTCTTTCTTTCGTCAGTCGAAAAGAAATTAAGGTTTTTGAGGAAACCATTCCAGGATTTCTCTCCTTATAGAGGACTTCAACAGTTACCAACAGGTTGAAGGTCCAAATTGCAGTTTCAGTGCAGCTTCAAAGGGCTCTACACGATCCCAGCAGAGGCATTAGGGTCTTATGTAGCGAAACGATCGGTCATTTTCTAAAAAAATAAAAAAAATAAAAATGTATATACTTGTGGTTAAAAAGTATATAATTTTTTATTTTTTTTTAGAAAATGACATATCGTTTCCTTAAATAAGACCCTAATGCCTCTGCTGGGATCGTGTAGAGCCCTTTGAAGCTGCACTGAAACTCTAATTTGGACCTTCAACCTGTGGGTAGCCATTGAAGTCCACTATATGGAGAAAAATCCTGGGATGTTTTCCTCAAAAACCTTAATTTCTTTTTGACTGAAGGCAGAAAGACAGACATAAACATCTTGGGTGACATGGGGGTGAGTAAATTATCAGGAAATATGAATTCTGAAGTGAACTAATCCTTTAAAAGGTATAATTAAAATCCTCAATTCTCAGTACTAAAAAAAAAAAAATTATGTAAGATTTACAAGTATTTATGATGATATAGAGAAAATGTGGAAGGATATATAGTATTTAAATGCAATTAAATGTATTTACAAGTACAATAGTGAGGTATACTTGTAAATATACATAACGGTAGTATGAATTAATTTTTGCTGACCATATACAGTGTTTATATGGATGAGCACTGAATAATTACAGCTGGAAGTTATACAAAAGAGATCATCATGCTATTAGTCAGAGCGAGAAAAAGTTAGAAGCAGCGTGTGAACAGTGCTACAATCGCAGCACAGCAAGTGATTAGTTGAATCAGACAAGCGTGAAATCCCCTTCTCTCAATGTACTAATTTTATTCGCAGGAGAAAAATATTTGTGTCAGTGCTATGAAGTTTTTAAACAATGGGACGAGCCTCATCAGTTGTCAATATATAATGGTAAACAAGAACCTGTTGTCAAAGCTTGAGTGGCTGAATATGGGAGAATGAGTTCACATACAATGGACAAAGCATTTAGAGAACATGTGGAGCTTTTTAAATGCATTAGTGAAACCTCATAACCAGCTGACTGTTTCAGAAATCTGGCTGCCATGAATGTACTTCCTGTTTACTAGTGGCATAAGGAAGCTCTCTATTTTAGAAGTGAAAGATTCCTCCATTAATTAAGGGAGAGGGGTGTTTTCCTACACAGAGCACGCTTATGTTCAAACCAAACACTGTGCACACAGAAATAAACACTTTAAAATGTCACACTTTCAGGAAGCTGTAGATAAACCTCAAGGAAACAAATACATGTTATTAGTAGTATTAGCAAGTCATAAATGATAAGAAATCGCCCCTGAGCACACCAAACATACATTGTTTGTTTGGCCTTCCTGGAAGTTAGCACTGCAAAACGTATGCATCTTTAAAGTTTCATTCAAGTTTGGTTAATATAATCAAATGGATAAAAAGTTCAGATTTTCTTCTTCACAAACCAATGCATCACTTGATAGGACACAAGAGGGATAAGATGGAAAGATAGAGAAGAAACATGCGTGAGGTTTTATTTACTTCTCGTCCATGTGAGAGCGCATCTTTTTCAATTTCTGCATGATGCTGCTGGTTTCACTGCCCGACACAGACATGGGGGAGGGACTACGGGTCTCTGCGTCTGTCACTGTCACACTAGGTGGAGCCGACTCCTCCGCTACACCCGACACAGGTGACTCCTACATACATTCGATTTAAAAAAAAGTCAGAGAAATGTACATTGTGTCTTTATTTAGAAGGTTTAAAAAAGAAAAAATCTTTCAGAAGACTGACCAGCTTTGTGTCCTCAGCACTCTTAAGCCGCTCTTTGAGTTTGAGGGTTGTGTGTCTCATTCTCTCAATCTCTTCCTGCTGTTTGAGCAGCAGCTGCCTTTCTCTCCTCGCTGCTTTATTGGCCTCCTGTAGCCGTTTAATCTCTGCCTGTGGGACAAACAATGTAGCAAAGTTTTAGCTTTTATTTCTGTGCCGTACAAATGACGATTAGTATTTGAGAATTTCAACAAATGATGAATTTAACTACACATATAAAAACATTTGCAAGTCTATCTTAGAGACACTCTCATAATTCCACATATGACTGTCACCTGTTCCTGCTGTAGCTTTAATATCAAGCCTCTCTGTTTCTTACGAAGAGGTGGCATCTTGTCATCCTCGCCTTTATCTCGGAGACGCCTGGAGGAAATGAAAGAAGATTAATATCATGTCACTGTAGTTCACACGTATACTGTCTTTGAATGTATGGGTTTCTATTCCAATCAGATTTATCACAAAAAACAAAAAACGCTGCAAATTGTACAGAAATCTCTCTCTCTCTCTATATATACATACATATATGTACACACACTCATACACATCTCTGAGTGAAGGAAAATGTCGAGTGGGAAATGTAGGGAGAGACTTAAATGTATCAGGATTTAACTGGATCAATAATAAAATTAGGCCATGATAATATTGGGTATTTTATTTTCTCCCTACTTGTGGAGCCTTGGTTATATGAAAAGTCATTCAGAGGCAGTAAAAGGTATATTTTTGATGTAAGCTTATGTAAACAAACCTTTTTTTTAATAATGTGTGTGAATTGCACTCAGTGAGACCAGAGTAATTATTAGGAAAGGAAATTGGGTCAATATTTAACATCCGATAGTTTTCACATCCTGATAGTCAAAGTCAACTCATAACATGAACGTTTGTCCTGCCTCTTTTGGTGTTCCAGCCAGGCTAGTTCAGTCTTGGTCTTCTCTCGGAGGGCCTTCTGACGCAGACGCAGCAGAGAACTCTGATGCTGAGCGCGAACTTCCTCCTCCTTCATGTACTGACGCACCAAGTCCATGGTGAACTTGGAGAAGCTGTCCTGGCCGCTGGAGAAGGGCATGCTGTCATCCTGCTGTGTATGGCATGATATGAAAACAGCAGGGGAAAAACACAAGGTCTGAGTCACGTACCCATCATCACATACAGAGAGCTTCTTATCAACACACCAGGGCCCTCATTTATCAACAGTGCGTAGAAAAGGTTCTATATTTTGTCTTAAGAATGAAATGTAGAATGTGCCTAAGTACAAGAAAAACCCGTATTTATCAAATGTGTGCAGGCAGTTCTTACGCACATGAGTAAGCAATCATTGTTGATAAATCCCACATGTGCGTAAGTACCATGCTCGTTCACGTTCACGGTCATTAGCATTCGGAAACACCTCCAATGAACCATATATGGTGACAACACTTCCCTTTAAAAATCACGTGATTGTGTTTTTTCCTCACTGCAATAATGGCAAAGAGAGCACTCTGTGCTCTCGCCAAGCAGATCAGCACGATCTTGGAAAATACGTTCTCTGCAGAGTGCATTGTTTGCCAAGTCTTCCAATAACGCAAGATAAGCCATTGTACTGAGACAAACATGATAAATTGACAAATGATAAGTTGAGTGTTTTATAATTAAAGGAAACACAGGACATACTGTATGTGGATTGCTTAATGCATACTGTGACACTCTTAAATGCTTTTTATGTGTAGTGTCGCTTTTCTACCACTAGATTCTCTGCGTAAGCATGCTCAGAGGTGTGCTTCTATTTACACACATTTCTACGTATAAGTACAAGTTGGATAATCCCACACTTTGCATGAAACTGTTCTTACGCACTCATTATGCACAAATCTGTCTGTACGCACCGTTGATGATAAATGAGGGCCTAGGAAATCACAAACAAACTATGACAACCAAACAGAAAGAAACACAACAGGCCCGTTCATACTGAACAAAACTGGAGCCAGAAGATGTGTGGCATGAGGAATGAGGAATGCTGACAGGAAATTACCTTTGAGCTTACTCTAGGGCTGGATCTGTCGTGGCTGTGGTCATCATCAGACTCGGGGCGAGCACTGGGCTTCCTGTCCAGCGATTCACGACGGTGTGCCTCGGATGGTAAAAGAGAGCGGAACGATCTTTCCTCAATGTCATCCTCTGTCATAGAGTCATCAAACTTCACAGAGTACTCTGTAGCAACGGAGTCTGCTGATTGGAAGAATAGTGGTCAAAATAACTCACATTTCTCAGGACAGACTACTCACAATGCTTGTCCTCAAATTGGGCTTAACCTTTTTCTTCGAGCAGGCTGCGCACACTGTCCGAGCAAAGGGAGTCATCGGCAGCGGTGTGAGCCTGGTCCTCCACTGAACTACTGCTCCTGTCTTTCCCTTGTGTCCACCTCTCCTTTTGATCAGAACGAGGTGGACTCAACTGGGTACTACTGCTGCCACCACCACTTAAAAAGAGACAGAAATTAGCATTTACATACTCCATGTTCTTATAAAACAATTCATTTGTGCTGAAAAGTAAAATAATCTGAAATGAAAAGTACACAGCGTTACCTGATGGTGGGTCTCCTGGAAGGGATGGATTCTGAGAGGCTGTCTAGTGGTGTCTCGACCTCTGATGGACTCTGATGTCTCTCAGGAGACAGCTCACTCTTCCAGCTACTGGAGAAGATCCAAAACAGCATCAGTACTGATGTATAGATCGTAACCACTAATATGACAAATTTGAAAAAATCTTTCACTTTAGAAAATGCAATGTATTTGCACGGTTAAAAAAAAAAAAAGTTCATGCAAAAACGAAAATCCTGTCATGATGTACTCATCTCCATGTTGTTCCAAATCCCCTGCCATGGCTCTCATATCTCACCTGCACTTATGCATATATTTGCATAAATATCCCATTTTTGGAATGATATGACATCATGACCATTTTCATTTAAAAATTAATCGTTTCTATTAATGAAGAACCCCATCTGGCTCCTAAGCTGAAGCAAGTGTCGTACAGGAAGATAAATAAGACAGTTACCTGTCTGTGTGGGGCTGTGGCTGGTGCTGTTTCAAACTGCGGTTGTGCTGTCTATGTTGGTCATACGGGGTCGTAATAGAGGGTCCAGGAACACTTAGAGCTCCCGCAATCTGTGAACGAGCCAGCTCAGTCATCTACAGGGGGAGAGAGAGAGGGACAGAGAGACAGTTAACTACACTTTTGACCCTTGATGCTGACTTCAAAGAGAGTTGCAGTGCCTTAAGGGAGTATACTTTTTACACTTTGAAAAGATAAGCATGTAATCTTGTTTCTAAACAGTTGTGCATGTGTAGGTTTTTTTCTAGCATACAAACAAACACCCAAGAGTGTGTGTTAGTAGGATTGAGAATCTCCTTTGATTCGATTTAAGTGATTGAATCATGATTTCATTAAAAAAAAATATTTATTACTTAATTTCTATCCAGTGTTATTTTAGTATTACTTATATGCTATAATAGTTTTTATTAAAATTTTAAATAAGCTTTTATTTTCATTTTCATTTTAGTAAATTTCTCAGCAATTTTGTTATGTGCTTGTCATTTTTATTATTTATTCATTTACTTACTATTTAGGTTTAATTGATTTTTATTTCAGTTTAAGTTATTTATTTCCAGTTATTAATTTAACATTTCTATTTTTCCTTTGAGTTATCTAATATTTATATTCTATTTTATTTCAGCTTAATTTCAATTAACAAAAATGTTTTAATAATTTGTTACCAGTGATAACTGTTTTTATCTGTATTGTTTTTGTCCTGTTTATGCTTCTCAATAATCATAGTTATCAGTAAATAATTGTAAAAATTAAATTAGAATTTTAGTGAGTCAATCCAGAATCATTTAAGAAAGAATCACGATGCATCTGTGAATTGTTTTCACCGTACCCCAAAATTGAGCTCACCTCTTTAATGTGTCGTGCCGTTTCAGCTGTGTGGCGTGCGGCCTCAGCCTGCTGGTTGATCATCTTGTTTGTGGTCTCATGCAAACCTCCTAACGCCTGCTGTTGAGACTGGAGCAAACTCTCCTGCAGCTCTGCATGGGCCTTGAGTCAAACACAAGCATGTCACAAAATATATCTGTGCATTGAAAAAAAAAAGATACAAATCATTTAACTAAAAGCTTCCATTTTTAACTTGGTCTTAATCAGATTTAGATTTTATCACCTTTTCCCTGTTTTCCTCTTTCTTATTTTTTTTTTACATGTAAAATCCTCATCTCATAAAATCAACAGCTTTTTATACTAAACAAACCATATTTTGACATGAATTGCCCTCAACAAAGGTCTTAAACTATTAGCATAATGTGGTGTAAATACCCTTGCAGCTTTCTGTCTGCTTCCTTCCAGCTGCCGTTGGGTTTCGAGGGCTTCCTGCTCCGCCTTCATCCTCAGCAGGTACAGGTCACGTTCATGCCTCTGCTGCTGGGACTGCAAGAGTCAAAGGTTAAAAGTCACCCTCAAATACATGGCCACATGACCACAGAAGGTCAGATTTAGCAGGTGTAGAACTTCACCTTAAGAATCTGAGCGAGCGAGACGGTTTCTTGCTGAGCGAGGGACACGCCTCTCACTCTCTCCACATCACTAAGCTGTCGCACAGACTCCTCCACTGCATCCAGGTAACTGAGCTCAGCAGACAGGCGTTGCTGCAGGACCCCAGGAGCAAACTGGAGCTCCGCTGAACCTGGGGACACATAGCAGACTAAGTAAACAGTTCCATCCCTGAACTGAAATTCTCCATTATCAGAGCAGACTACTTCAGCATTGCAGTTGCTTATAAAAATCTAGACAAAGTCTGTTTACCTGCAGTCCTGTGCTCTGTTCTTCCTGGGCTTTGAGTATGGGGTGAGGGGTTGGATTTAGCCCTAGCAGCTGAAGAGGAAGATGAGGAGGAACTGGGAACAGCTGTGTGAGGGGAGCCCGACCCTTGGGCAGATTCTCTGATTGGGATACTGTCACCTGGAGACAACCGGGAAGAACGAGAGCTGGCTGGAGAAGCAGTGGCAGGAGTCCTACCAGGACTTCGGGGAGATTTCTTTCCCTCAGAGCCAAAATGACTAATGAAACAAAATAAAAATAGGGAGAGGGGAAAAAAATAATATTATTGTTTATTGAGAATAATACAAGTATTTTTAATACATAAATTCATTTTAATAATTGTTTCTTTTTTAAAATATATATATATTCAACTAACAAAAATTATTTAGCAGAGTTTAAGACAAAACCTTTTAATTAAAAGTTCATCTAAAAGGTAAACATCTTGAGCTGAATTGTGCACAGCACTATACAATGACCACCAAAACCTCCTATAGTCCAGTAACCCTGAACAATAAGGATTTTGTGCCACTGTGGATGGAAATTATATCAGAGAAGTGTACTGATGACGGGAGTAACTTAATCTAGTTAAAACTCTGCTGCTGGATAAACCATCCAGAGACCACATCTCTGCATCTCTGGAGGATACGGCCCTATGAATGCTGAAAAGACAGGAAGGCATGAGGGGAATCTGACTCACAGGCTTTAACAAATGCCACAGAGAGGTTCGAATGTCACACTAGAGGGAAATATCTGCTTGGCAATAAGCCTGACCTGCAGCGCAGATAACCGACTGAACAAAAGAGCCAGTGTTTGCCTGCACGTTGCCTCCCACCTCGTTTTGAGAAGGGCTACAGCAGGCCAAACACTTCTACCCTCCACCTGATATTTAACAGCACTAATATTGACACTGGCTCCACTGGGCTCTAATAATTATGATAAACAGAAACAGCAAGGATATTGCATTTAAAGATATTTCCGTTCTGTGCTTAAAATGTCTGGGTAATGTGCAGACTAGCAGAATGGCAATGAAAGATGACTGCACTAGTAAAAAAATAAAAAAATAAATAAAAGACTCCAACTCTGCCAACTTTTTTTTGATAGTTTGAAGGTACATGCAACAGGTACATGCAGCAGATGATTTTATTCGAACTATGGTGGCTTCAAGGTATGCAAGGAGCAAAAGGAAATTCCTAAAGGCCCTGATATAGGTTGAGTTAAACTGAAAAACGAACTGTTGAGACTTAATTTCAAACAAAATCTGGTCAAAACAAAGTTTGTTTGGAGTTCGTTTCGGTAGTTTGAAACCGCTCACTAAAGCGAACTTTTCAGAAAGCATGACAATTACGTAATATACTTATTTTGACCCCTGAGCGAAGAATGAAAAAAAACTTTGCTGTGCGTATATCGGGGACTTAACCATGAAATCCAAATTGACAATTCTTTTTAATGGAATATTGCAGTATTTATTATAAATGATTTATCTGATTAACTTTTCTTTTTTTTTTTTATTCATGTGCCGTCATAAGCTGTAATCAAAATAACTTCCCCTTCCTCTTGCAGTGATATCTTTTCTCTGATGACGTGTTTACTGGCGCAAGGGTGGGACAACCAGCCACTACATGAGATTGACCAATAGCAAACCACAAAAATCCAATAAATTCCCGATGGAAACAAAATCAAGCCCTGCCATAAATGTTTTCTTGTTCGAGAAACCATTTCACTCGGATATACTTCACAATAGGGAAAAAAAAGCCTATCGCAACGTCTGTTTCACACCGACTATAACAGGCCCTACCTATGGTTGGAGTGGACTGAGGCACCCCCCAGTGTGCCGTCTGTGTCCACGCTCCTGTGAGAGCTGTGACTGGATGCTTTCTCTGAGCCACTCTTCTTAAAACCCTCAGGAGGGAGATCAGAGACAGCAGAGGATGTGTTTCTCTGTCCCTCCAGCGGGCTCCTTTCTGAGGCTGTAGAAACATACACAGAGATCAAATTAGGACTGTAATCATGATACAAAAATGTCTGTTCAAACCAACATTAGTGAAATTGAGTCAGTAATCCTGATACTGTAGAAAGACTGCTACCTAAGTACCAGTACTTCTGATATCCCTATAGGAATATACACAGAGAACAGAAACAGATTTCACACTGTATCACACTCAAGATCACATGATGTGGCCCTCTATAATATATCTGACCTCTCTTGCTGCTTGAACTGGCTGAGTGTGGAGAGGAGAGGGGTGTGAGAGCTGGTGAACGCTGAGATCTCTCTCCAGCTCTGTTATTGTATGCAGATCTCCCACTTAGCAACTCGTCTAAAGGACTGAAGTGACCGTGGCCATTACTGTGGAAAGAAGGCATCAGATATTATATTAAACATGTATACACACAGATATGGACAATATAACATTCTACATGGAGCTCGTGAAATGGGAGGAAGGGATGGTATGATGATAGAGCAACACTGCCCTCTTTAGGCTGATTACTAAAAATGGTTAACTTCATCCTCTTCATCCATTTATACACACATATACACACAAATATATATATCTCAACTTGAATATACAAGGCAATGATCTACTAAGCATTAAAAATAATTTTGTTTTACCTGAGCCCATTGGGACTTCTCTTGGATGCTGATTGGCTACTGCCACGCGAGGAAACAAAGTCATCCTCATAGACCATTCCATCCAATGAGCTGGCACCAGACAGAACAGAGCGGAGAGCCGGAGAACTCTTACCGCCCCTCTCTTCGAACGCAATACAAACAAATATATACAATGAAAATATACACAAATTTTTTTTTAAAGTAAATACTGTTATTCAGCAAGGATGCGTTCAGTTGGTCAAAAGTGACATTAAAGACATTTATAGTTTCAAAAGATTTCTATTTCAAATAAATGCTGTTCTTTTGAACTTTCTACTCAAAGAATCCTGAAAAAGTGCATCAGTTTCCACAAAAATGTTAAGCAGCACATCAATAACAAGAAATGTTTCTTGAGCACCAAATCCGCATATTAGAATGATTTCTGAAGGATCATGTGACACTGAAGACTGGAGTAATGATGCTGAAAATTCTGCTTTGCCGTCACAGGAATAAATTACATTTTAATGTATACGGAAATAGAATGCAGTCATTTTAAATTGTAATATTTCACATTATTAGTGTTTTTATTGTATTTTTGCCCAAACAAAGGGAACATTGGTGAGAAATTACTTCTTTTAAAAATGTTTAATAATTTTACCGACCCCAAAGTTTTCAAAATGCATTATATATAGATAATGTGATAGAATGAGTGAAATGTTAACACGTTAAATGTTTTCAAAGTTCTCACCTTTGCCGTAACTCATGTTCTTTGTAAATATATTAATAACACTGTGTGGGCTTCCCTTGGCCAGTTCTTTCCACGGTCCATTACTTCCTCCTTGTGCCAGACTTGCCGAACTAAAGGGCAGGTGCTTCTCTGCCTCTTTCTGAAAACGTGAAATTGGGTTTAAAATGTCTCCATTTGAATGGGCTGCACTGTATCCTGTGGTTCTCAGTCTGGATTTGGGCAGCTCTTGCAGGTCTTCGTCAGATATACTGCCCTCGCTCAGCAGAGGACCCTCGCTGATTGAACCTCCGCTGGAGTCCAGCTCAGCTTCTTGAACAACAGGCTTTGGAGGAGAAGGGGTCTTGCGTACATTTCTAGTAGGGAGGCCGGAGACCGTGGGTGTTTGATTATTACCATTCTCTATCCTCTCCCTAAAGCTGTGCAGGTTGCCTACACCTGGTAGGGCCTCATCATAGGTGCTCTGACCAGCAGCAAGCAGTCTTTCAATCCTCTCGACCAGGTCATCAGAATCTGTCGGGTTCTCTCTGACTGGCGGACTGACAGATTTAGCCCAGCGGTCATCGTTAGGGATTAAAAGACCCGTGCCTGTATCCCTGCTGCAACCGTAGTTTATTCCGGCACCGGCTAGCTTGCGTGCCTCGCTCTCAATACGGCTGGAGAGAGAGGCAGCAGTAGCCTTAAGAGCCTCAATACGGCTCATTTTGCGGCCTGTGGCTGAGGGCAACGACGCATGTGCAGTTCGGGACTCTCTGTTAGGTAGTGAAGGTTCTGGATCAAGTTCTAACAGCTGAGAGAAGATATGACCAGAAGGGGGTGGTAAAGAGCTGCTGACCCTCAGAGCAGGACTACACTGGTCGGATTGAAGCCAGGGTGACCCAGCAAATCCCAACTCATTCCTACAGAAACAATACAAGACAACAGATTATTGAAGTATAATGACTGTATGACCTAAAAAAAAATAAAAAAAAATAAAGTCCGCCACTAATGAATACACAAAAAATATGGAAAAACATGAAAATGTATAAACATCTGAAAATTCACAAACTGCAAAAAGCATATCATGTAATCTCACCAAAAGAATTCATTAGTTTAAGGATTCAGTTTTTCTCCATTTTTTTTTTTAGGAACATCCCAGTGTCCACAAACTCAATATGCAGCAGACGCCACTAACTACATGCACTTAAAGGTGGCCATGGAAACCGATACAGGCTAGCAACAAACACTTCTCACTGAGCACTGAGCTGACGGATTAATCTGTTCTTACAGAACTACTTGAAATAAGAGCATGTCGTCAGTGTAAGGGAATACAAATGACTTCCCATTTAGGGAAAGAGGATATTTTATTAATCTGTTCAGTGCTTAGAACAGATAAACACCAAAAAAGGAAGCTCTTTGGTGGAAACAACAGCTAACAATTTCAGGGTTTTCTAGCTGGAAAACCAAACCTTACATTATGGCGCGGATGATGTAATGGAATGGGATTCTGTGTGAGTTTTACCTGGAGAAAGGAGGCTGCCGTTGCTCTGTAAGGGACAGATCACTGCTGGAGGTGGCACTTTGAGGTCGATCATGTCTTTTGTTTTCTTTATCAGACTCTCCAGAGGGCTGGTATACTGGTCTCAGCTGCAATGTTACAACAAAAACACTTACAATAGTGGCCAATCAATATGGATTTTGCCAATGTCTAGACACCAGCGTGTCCAATGGTCAATATAATCATGATATTTAGTTGAATAGCCTAATACAAAGAGAGCAAAAGAGACTTTTAACTAAAATGACAAATATACTTTTTTTATTTACACTATCATTCAAAGGTTTGGGGGTGGTAAGTCTATTATGCTCACCAAGGCTACATTTATGAGATAAAAATTTATATTGTGGAATACTATTAACTTTATAATGGTTGTGTACATTTTATCATTTAAATTTTTTTTTTAATTAATTAATTTTACAAAAATACTTATTCAAAACTCACAAAATATTTGTTTAATAATATAATATAATTAGTGCTGTCAAAATTAGGGTGTTAACGCATGTGATAAATTTTTTCAGTTTAACGCGTTAAAAATATTTAACAATTAACGCAGCATCTGTTTTTTCCATCATAATTTGGCTAGTGTTACATTATATGATCATGTTCTTATTCATGCAAATGTTTGTAAACCATTCAAGTGCTACAAGACAAACAAAAACACGTTATCTGTGAATGTGTCTGTGACACACACAACTTGTGTGCACAGAAAAGCGAGCGGCAATATAGAGTTCTCTTTCGCGCATGAACAAACAATAAAAAAATTATGCCAAAATGCCCATTTTGTCGAGTATCCTCATAAGAGCAGTCTTAAATGAGTTAAATAAAGTCTTAAATTAACTTAGAATCGTGAGAAAATGTCTTTAAAGTTGTTTCTACATTAATTTGGAGTGTAATTGTGAAATTATTACAATATTAAATTATTAAAAATTAATTACAAAAAAAAATATGCGATTAATTAGTTAATTTTTTTTATCGATTGACAGCTCTAAATATAATATCTAACAAGTTCAACAAGCTGTTTAACTGCAAAAAATGCTGTACAAAAAAGGTTTACCTGCTGGCTTATGTTTGTCATGTCTGCACCATTGATCTCTCCTCTGAGCTGAGACTGTTCCAGCAGCAGTTTGGTGTATGTTTCCTGGAGCCTCTTCTTTATTGGAGCTTCAGGTGCGACTGGGCCCTTGGCAGACCCTGCTCGTTGTCTCCTGTAGAGCTCCTGCAGGCGTTTATTCCTGTTCTCTTCTTCCTCTCTCTGAGCCCTCCTCTCCTCCGCTTGCCGTTTTTTCCGCTCTTCCTGCTTTTGAACAATATACAGTCGCACAGCTTCTGCGTCATAGTGCCGTTTCTTTGGCACAGGCTGCTCAAGAGGCTCTGCTCTCTTGGTGGTCTTGGCAGGGCTGGCACTGCGGGAAGCTCGGCTCGAGCCACGAACTCTGGAGCGGGACGCTGCCGCCCTTCTGCTGATGTCCTCTTCCAATTGCAGGTCATCTAGTATGCCACGGATGTCAGCTGAGAGGAGGTCTGTGCTGGGAGACTTTCTTCTATCATCCCCTGCAGATCTGGAGGGTCCAGCAGGCTCATCCCGAAGAACATGATTGCGAGGTCTTTCCACACTGCTGGGCCTTGAACGCCGGCTACGCTCAAGACGAGGATCAGAGCTGGAACGGGGGGCAGGGCCTGCAGGAAAAGATAGAGAGAGGCAAACAAAAGACAAAAGAGAGTTGACGTGTGAGATTATTACACATATAAACAACCGTCAAAAACGTTTGGAATAATGAAGTTTCTGAAAAAAAGTCTCTTATGCTCACCAGGTCTGCATTTATTTGATCAAAAATACAGTAAAAATGGTATTGCGAAATATTACAATTTAAAAGAACGGTAACACTTAATCAGGATTCATTAGTTAACATTAATAATTAACTGCACTTTGACAGCATTTATAAATATTTGTTAATGTTAATTTCAACATTTACTAATACATTATTAAAATCAAAGTTGTATTTATTAACATTAGTTAATGCACTGTGAAGTAACATTAACAATGAAAAGTATTTTTATTAACTAACATTAAAGACTAACAAATACTGTAAGAAATGTATTGTTCATGGTTAGTTAATACATTAAAGTATTACCAAAATAACTATTCTATTTCTAAATATATTAACTATATATATTATATATAATTCTACTTGAATAAAATGTAATTTATTTCGATGATCCTTCAGAAATCATTCTAATATGCTGATTTGGTGCTCAAGAAACATTTCTTTTTATTATCGATGTTGGAACAGATTTTGTTGCTTAATATGTTTTGTGGAAATCATTTATTTATTCCAAAGAATATTTAATTGAAATAGATTTTTTTGTAACATTACAAACGTCTTTACTGTCACTTTTGTCCAGTTTAATGCATCCTTGCATATATATGAAGCTTCAGTTACTGTGAATTTCTGCTAAAATCAGCAGACAAGGTAGTTTTCTTTTTTTTTTTGACTTGTCAAATGCTAGAAATGTAGTGCTTAAATACAATAACGATTAAAATGTCTCCTGTTTTAATCAATCTTAACCTGTTTTAATCAATCTTAAAAAAAAAAAATAATAATAATAATAAAAAAAGCCACCCAAACACGGCATTTGTGTCACATGCCCTGTATTTATATGTCTGAACTGGAAAAACATCCTCTTCAGCGGTTGCTTGCATATAATGTTTAAATCAATACAGTATTGAGCATTTCCATCTCTGCAGTCCAATAAATCAGTACTGGAGTGGCTGTATAAAGTCTGGGTCCAGCCCTGCATGTGTGGAGGGCAGCAGGACTGTGGAAGGAATCAGGTCGGCTTGTGCAGTGAGTCAGAAACACCCAGTCGAACCCTATTCATTACGGTCACTGGGCAGCAAAGTTTACCAATGCTGGGAAGCTGTCTGAATCTTTATTTATTAATAGACCTGACACTTGGAGCACTAGCTGCTGGAACACTAGCACTAGAAACAATGTAGTAATTTAATAACTGTTGGCATTAAACTCATTTAAAAGACCTCAAGAACATTTGGTTGGGTATCCAAAATATGAAAAGCCAGGTAGCTTGTCAAATTTAAGGCTAAAAGAATACAGATATTTTAAGTTTGGCATGGTGACAGGAGCGGAGCCTGGCAGATATCTCATCCTCTCACCTGTTCTCATCTGTGTCTCTGAGGACTGCGCCCGAGGCTCTCTGTGTAACCGTGGCGTCGGCCCCAGCATCATCTTCACCAGCTTTTGCCCATCTCGCCATGCTGACGTGCTGATCGCTATGGAGACAGGTTATGCAAATGCCTTGAGACTACAGTTGTTCCCATAATTAATTTGAACTTTTTTTTTAACAGGTGTGATTAAGGCAGAGAGGAAAGTATGACAAAATTAACTAATAATAAAGAGACAGAATAGCTGCTCTGAATCACATTCACACAATTTTTTAATTAAAACAAACCTCCTGGTAGAAATGATCTTTCTCCAGAGAAAAATCCACGCTTGCATTTTATGTAACACAGATAGCAATTTAAAACTGACAGTATTTACATTTAATAAATGAGTCTGGTTTTACTGTGCATAATTCATCTGTGCATGGTATTATAAAGAATACAAATGGTATCAAGATCAAGATATAATACATTTCTCAGCCTCTAAAATCAACATCACTTGGAAAGGGAACAATATTAACCAATATCAATGCCCATATTTCACAATCCAATTAAATCCAGGTGGATGAAATCAAAATACCACACTATATTATTTCCTGCAGAATAATCGCTTCATTTTGAAAAACAAAATATATATTTTTTCCAGCTTTATGTATAAATTTTGCCTTACAACAACAACAACAAAAAAAGAAAAGAAAAAAAAAAGTAAAAGGCAACAGTTCTGAAAATTAATTAAAAAAAAACAAACAAACCAAAAAAATAGAATAAAATAAAAGGGTCGGAAAAGTCATCATTCCCCTGATTTAATACTTCGTAGGGCCACCTTTTGCTTTAATTACAGCCATTAATCTTTTTGGATATGTCTGTATTAGCTTTGCACACCTAGAGTGGGGAATATTTGCCCATTCTTCCTTGCAGAATAGCTCAAGTTCAGTCAAATACAATGGACTGCTCTTTTCAAGTCCATCAACAGATTTTCGAACACGCTGGCTTTTTAGTTAGGGCTCTGACTTGGCCACTCAAGGACATTCACCTTCCTATCCTTAAGCCATTGCATTGTTCTTTTGGCTGTATATTTAGGATCATTGTCGTGTTGGAAGGTGAACGACCTGCCCATCTTCAGCTGTCTAGCAGAGGGATGCAGGTTTTCCGCAATAATTTGGATGTACTTGGCAGCAGTGGTGCATAAAGTACTCGAAAAAACATACTTGAGTAAAAGTATAGATATCTTACCAGAAAATGACTTTTGTAGAAGTTAAAGTCACCGTTTAGAATGTTACTTGAGTAAAAGTTTTAAAGTATGTGATATTTTTTGTACTTAAGTACGAAAAGTATTTTTTTGATATTAAACGTACTTAAGTATTGAAAGTAAAAGTACAAGTAAATGTAAAATAAAAAAGGAGCAAAAAAAATATTATTAAAGGTGCCCTAGAACGTTCTTTCACAAGATTTAATATAAGTCTAAGGTGTCCCCTGAATGTGTCTGAAGTTTCAGCTCAAAATACCCCATAGATTTTTTTTATTAATTTTTTTAACTGCCTATTTTGGGGCATCATTAAATATGCGCCGATTTAGGCTGCGGCCCCTTTAAATCTTGCGCTCCCTGCCCCCCCGAGCTCTCGACTATAATACAGTGCATAAACAAAGTTCATTTTTCGCTATTGTCCTTGCTTGCTTACCTATTCTGATGATTCAGCTGAACACAGATCCAGACGTTAATACTGCCTGCCCTTGTCTAATGCCTTGAACATGGGCTGGCATATGCAAATAATGGGGGCGTACATATTAATGATCCCGACTGTTACGTAACAGTTGGTGTTATGTTGAGATTCGCCTGTTTTTCGCAGGTCTTTTAAACAAATGAGATTTACACAAGAAGAAGGAGGAAACAATGGTGTTTGAGACTCACTGTATGTAATTTCCATGTACTGAACTCTTGTTATTCAACTATGCCAAGGTAAATTAAATTTGATTCTAGGGCACCTTTAAATTGTTCTATACAGTTTGAGCAGCAAGATTGTGTTCAGTTTTAACTCTTTTTTACATTTTGATTCTTTGAATTAAAAAAATGGATAATGTTTATTGTAATTTTTAAATATAAAAAATACTAATATATTAATTATACATTGATCGTTCATGTTAATTCATAGTGCATTATAACTAATGTAAGAGACAACTTTAAAATGTTAAAATGTAAATGTTGAAATTAAAAATGAACAATACTTTTATTAACCTTATTTAATGTTACAAATGGACTCTTATTGTAAAGTGTTACCATTTCTATAAATCCAAACAGTCATGCTTAAAAAAATATCATCTTTACACACAAAGGCATAGCATAGGTGTATTATATGTATAGCCTACTTTCACACATTATTTGCCTCTATTTTAGAAAATTATCTAATCAAAATATGTGTTACAGTGCCGATAAAAATAGAACTGAAATTGAATACATTTCTGATTTATGTTTCTGTCGCTGCATGATGAGGATACAGTTTAAAAATGCAACTTCGCTGGATAATGAATGCATAACCGCAAACAAATGGATATAAACTAATGCAAATGAATGGTAACAATTGTGACATTAAACAGTTGGTGTTTTTGTCACATTGTTTTAACCGCTTGAGATACTACTAATGTTAGCATCCTCTCGGCCTCGACGGCACACATACTGCTGTTCTCCACTAATGCAGCATCTACTCAACAAACTAATTACTTTATAATTATATGAAAACATGTACTGTAGTGTACACTGTATAACATACCGCTTTGTTGTCTATGTTTTAAATCCTTTTTGAAGTGTCCCGCTCTGTGCAGCGCGCAGCCTCACCTCACGTGTCAAAACAAACACTGAAGCATCAGTGATAGTTTTTATTTCGCCTCTAGAGTCCGCTCTCGTACTGTATAATGACAGCGCACTCTTCTCAGCCGCTCCAGCAACAGACGCAACCCGGAAAATGAAATCAACCGCGGTTGTGCGAGCACTTGTTTTGCACATGCTTGCTTGCAGTTTGTTTTCTTCCGACTTTATTTTGTAGTAAGTAACGAAAATGCTTTGGGAAAATGTATCGGAGTAAAAGTATACATTTTATTTAGGAAATGTAGTGGAGTAAAAGTAAAAGTTGACAGAAATATAAAAACTCAAGTACAGATTCTCCCAAAAAATACTTAAGTACTATTAAAGTATTATTACTTCGTTACATTACACCACTGCTTGGCAGCATCCATTTTCCCTTCAATCCTGATCAATCGCCCAGTCCCCGATGAAGAGAAACACCCCCACAACATAATGCTGCCATCACCATGCTTCACAGTAGGTATGGTGTGTTTTGGGTAGTGTGCTGTGTTTGTTTTTCGTCAAACATAGTACTTGGAGTTCAGTCCAAAAAGGTCAATTGTGGTCTCATCAGACCATAGCACCTTTTGCCAGATGGCATCAGAGTATTCCAGGTGTGTTTTTGCATAGCCCAAACAAGACTGAGTGTAGCTCTTTTTCAGGAAAGGCTTCTTTCTTGCCACTCTGCCATACAGGCCAGCTTTGTGTAAAGCTTGTGAGATAGTTGTCACATGTACAGGCTGACCAGTCCCAGCCGTTGAGCCTTTTTGCAACTTTATCCCGGAGGCCTTTTGAAAGCACTTTCCCAACCATGGTGAATTATTTACAGTACCATGCACTACTAATAGTGGAATCTTCAAGAAACAGCTGGTTTTATTCTGAAGTAATCAAAACCACTACAACTGATGACAGGTGAGGCAAATACGAACACACAATGTAGCATTAACAATACATTAATGCAATATTAATAATATATATATAATTAACTTAATATATGTTGCTAAAAATAAAAAATTTTAATTGACAGTAGGTGCCCTAAAAGTTAAAACTGACAGTTTACACTCATGTCTGCATGCAGCACCCCTTGCAGCAATGCTGAGAATTCAATGAGTACTTGAACTGTGCTTGGCATTGCAGTCCAAAACATTTAAGAATGCAACAAATAAAATGTAGCTTGTATAACTAGAAGCACGACTTCTGGGTTGTGTTAAACTAAGAGACACCGTGAGAACTAACAGACTTCAGAAAGCTATTTCTGAAGTTAGGGGTGCACAGGGTAAACTAGTGGAGGGATGGGAGGAGGAGTCAGATTTCACTTTTCTATCTTGTTGTAAAAAGAGTGACACCTCTCCAGCTGTCAGCGAGGCCACAACGGCTTGAGCTGGGACGCATCAAGCATTTCTGGGTCACTGTCACAGCACAGCAATCCTGTTAATCTGCATGCTACACATTCTAGAAATTTCTTTGGGGATAAGAGACTTAGCTTGTGCTTGCAGACAGACATTAACACACGTTGCTGGCAGGTCAAGAGAGGCTCACACAGGGCTGCCAGCAGTTTGTGGGTATGTATGCGTGTTGAGTGGAACATTTGCACATTTTCAGTGCAGATTGATATCTTCATATGCAAAACTACAATTAAGCACTATTATATGCGCATTCAGATGTTGAATTTCAATATAATTTGCTTAAATAAGCTACAGTTGCAAAAGACAGACAGTAAAAAAAGTAAAAGAGAATTCAGACCTGGTTTAACATTTGAGTCTGGTGCAGAGGAAGATCTGTGTACTTTCCTAACAGGCTTCGATGGTTTCTTCTCTTTCACCCTCTCTCGCTCTCCAGGCCTCTGCTTTGGCTTTGTGCTCTCTGCTGTGAAATAACAGAGTTCATCACTGTTCATAAGGGTTATTATTGTTAACTAAAACTGTTAAAAACATGCTAACTGAAATAAAGCTGAAATTAAAACAAATATTAGAAATTAAATTAGATATATAAAATTTGAAATGGTGCCTTGGCAACTAACTGAAAAAAGTTTAAGTTGAAGCACTAAAAGTACTAACTGGAAATAAATAAACTACATTTGGGGAAAAACAAAACAAAAACAAAAAAACAATTAAAAACTGAAACAAAAATAAATTAAACCTAAATAGTAATATTTAAATATACAAAAACTAAGATAAATTACAAAAGCACATAATAAAATTACTACAAATTAAACTAAAATTAAAATTAAAAAAGCATCAAAATTAAAGCCAATTCAAAATATGAATGCAAACTATAATAGTATATGAATAATAAATGATGCGATAATAAATAAGATCACGATGCGGACGATTCTGCATTGATGCAGTAATAGGTCATAATCGATTATAGCCAACTGACGTTTCTCTGATGTCATTCTTCGCCAATGGCCAATCAGAGGTGTTTAAGAATCCGCTCACAGGACTTAAAATGCTAAGGGTAAATGCTGGTATCACCACATTTTTAAAATTTCAGTACCGACTTGGTACTGAAGTCTGTATTTTGACAACACTAGTTCAAACTGCATGTTTCAATGTTTAAGTCAATTCAAAGGGCGGAAAATGGACATCTAAAACTAAATTCCATTTTTTTGTGATATAAGAATCTTTACATAAATTATAAAATAACTCAAATGGACTGTTGGGAAAAAAAATGCTACAAATTTGTACCATATGGCCTCTTTAATGACAGCAACTCAAATCTATTGCATGCCAACAGGGAATAAGCTGCATTGTTTTGCATACTATAATGAGCTTGTTCTATAATGCTATTTTAAGGAACTGTGGAGCAAACTGATGCAATACTTCCAAATAACCTTGAAGAAAACTCCTAAGAACAGTCAGGGCTGACATGAAAACTTGTAACTATGGCTGTGGCAGTATGCCTGGAAACTCTGAGCCAATTAGGAGCATGTAAGTCAGCTTCCAAGAGCAGTTTGGATTAAACATGCTTTTTAACCATACTGCAATCCAGTAGAAATACATGGATTTTGTGAGTTGTTTCGGCTGCATTCAGTGGCAGTTAAAACAGTGATGCTGTCCTAATTCCTGTTCATTACTCATGCTTCCTGACTCAGAGGGCTTGTAATGTGCAGTAAAACATTTTTGAGCTCCGTCACATCAAATGGATGAACATTTTAATTCCAAATAAATAAATAAATGCCCCATTCACTATACTGCTGTTAGGCTGAAATAAAGAGGATGACTCAAATCACAAAACATAATTATAGCATGAGTGATTAAGTTGACAACCAGTGAGCTGTTTATGATCAAGATGCTGTAACATTTTTGTGGGAACCTTAATTATACCACTTTGCTTTGTATTGGCAAGACTTCACAGTAAGGTTGAATTTGTTGACATTAGTTAAATACATTAGTTAGCATAACAAATAAAAATACTTCCATAGCATTTGTTAATCTCAGTTAATGTTAATTTCAACATTTACTAATACACTATTAAAATCAAAAGTTGTATCTGTTAATATTATTTAATGGTCCTGAGCTACCATGAACTAACAACAAACAATTATATTTTTAACTAATATTAACAAAAATTAATAATGTATTGCTCATTGATAGTTTATCAATTAAATAATGTTAACTACATTATAACAAATGGGATCTTATTGTAAAGTGTTACCAAAGTATTTTTCATTGTTGTGTTACCCAATGTAGTTAACTAATATTAACAAATGGGACCTGATATGGGACAAAATATAACAGTCTGGAACAGTAGCATACCTGCGAGCTGTTGCGTCAAGTCTTTGTATATTTCTCTGCTTAAGTTCTGGAAGTCGTCCTCTGCCCACACTTTCCCATCAGGTGTGCGAATCTTAGTCTCAATAGGATTGAAGCCTAGAAAAATGGGAACACACAGAAGTGAGCTTCTTCTTACTCAACCACCTTCATAAAACCTTTAGCTGATGCTTTTATCTTAAGTATCTTAGAAAACACCTATTACTGGTACTGTACTCCTGGAGCAACCTGAGGTTAAGTGCCTCGCTTAAGGGCACAATAGTGATAGCCCTTATGGGGTCTGAACCTACTACCTCTCAACTACTAGTTCAATACAATGGGGTCATCTTTTCTCTCTGGAGTCAGCTTACCTTTATAAATAGGTGCGGGAGGGGCTGGGGCCACTTTCCGAACTTTAGCAGTAGGTACTGTGGTACTGTGTCCTGCTGCACCAATACCCACAGGTTGCTCCAGGTATCCCAGCAGCTTGTTTCTGTCCTCTGTCTCTTCCAGATGTTCCCTCTGTCTGCGGATTCTCTCTTTCAGCTTCTCCAGCTTTTCATCAGGTTGCCGTCGTCGCAGATTCTCCAACCGTTGTGAGGATGCAATTGAACCCGGGCTGGACCTCAGCGACGTGTGGGATGTCTCAGCCTGTAAGTGTGTTCTGGGATTGACTTCTGACCCTAGCGTTGCTTGGTCAGGCTGATGAATGGCGTTGAGAGCAGACCGATCATTGAGGTAGCGTACAGATGTGCTGTCTATAGCCGAGGAGCATGGGCTGTCCAGGTCTGCAGTCTGCATGTCTCGTGTGTCACGCTGATAGACCAGCTGGCTAAAATCAAAGTCTGGCTGAGTGATGCCTACCTCTGCCTGTAACGAATGGGCTTCTGGTTCAGAGTGGGTCTGGGACATTGGCAGTGGAGATGCTTCCCTATAAAAGAAAGACATGATTCAGGTTAAACTGAAGATCACAAGAAGATTTTTCTAGAAGTCATGTATACAACAACTCAACTGGCAACATAAGCAGGCCTGTAAATGGAAGTATCAACTACATGCATGCTGAAGTTAGAGATGCAGAAATGGTGGTTCCTTGTTCAAATGTCTAGTTTGAGAGGATTAAATAGCAAGCTTAACCTAAAGACACAAAACCTGCACTCACTGACTTTTCTGTTGATATAAAAAATCGTGTGTAGATTTAGCAATATAGCAGGTGTATGATGTATATAACATGTTATGATGAACAATATGCCTTTCTCCACTGACTTTCTAAGGTGTTCAAAGCGTTTGAGGATACTGATTTTTAGAAGACAGCTGTCTGACTCGCAAAGGGGAACATGGTTTGTGTAACATAGCAACACATTATTAGCAGCTGTTTGACAATGTAGTCAAGCAAAAGGCTAATCATATTAATTACCGTTATGTGTCCCACATTGTAAAAAGTGATACCACTGTGCAGCGTTTACCTCAGTAAGTTGACCGAGTGGATCTCTGAGCTCGTGCGAGTGAGTGGAGGTAGGGCTCATTAGCATATTCATAGATCCGCATATAATAAATGAAGCAAGGGTGTAGTGTTACATTCCAGCTATTTCAAGGCATGAAGACATTTTTTCACAGGAAAAAGTTTAAATGTGTCATTTTGGTGATCAAAGATGAGTTTTAAGGGATAAAATTGACTACAGGGGGACTTAAAGTTCTATAGTGGTGAACACAAGATCCCATTTGCTCCAATAACAAAAGAAAAAAATCCTTGATAACGTTGAGAGAATGATTACATTGGTCAAAAGAGAGAAAGATGTCAAATTTGCTGTCACTCTCTCAGCTGTTGTATTAGAAACACCATTGCAGCTGCGTTAATTTGTGTTTTATTTATTTGGCGTTAAATGACAAAAAACAAAGTATAGCATTATAAATGTGTATTACATTATTTATTTCTTTTAATGAAAATATGAAAAATATAAAAAATTTACAATGTTGATAACTGTGGAAATGAGTCGTCACAGTCTGTGAAAAGGGTCCATTCCAGCTGCAGCCAACATGCAGCATCAAAAATCTTTTTCAGTTCTGATTCTATTACACACTTTAGCTTTAACACATTAATTACTTTGCAGCTTTTACCTGAATGAAGCGAGTGGTTCTCTAAACTCCACAGCGCTGGGTTTTCTGGCATTACTGTCCAGAGTGCTGTTCCTCAAGGGACTGCGGGAACTTTTGTCTGGACTGCGTCGACTCCGTGTTCTGGATTTGGACCCACTTTCCTCCACATGATGCCCATCTGTAGTAAAAACATAGAAGACACGTATAATACATACATACATGCATACACGCACATAGATACACATATATATATTTAAGGTTTTGCTAATTATGTATATATAAATATGTATATTTATATGAAATTATTTTACATATATTTCCTAAATAACTTTTATACATTTTCTGCTGTAGTTCACTTTAGTCCTGTGTTGTGACAATGTAATTTTAAAAGTACAATATTCTTATTATCAAATATGAGGTACATACAAAAATGTATAACTGTACAACAATTAAAAACATTGTCAACATTAAGATTTTAAATAGTTTTAACATCACATACCAATGACCCACATTATTTGATATATCAGTGTTTCATGCATCACTATTCAGTGGCTACAGAACTTATACTTTACCCAAGTTGTGAGCTTATATACTAAAAAAAAACAAAGCGAAATAACTTAAAAAAAATAAAGGCAGCACGTATTTGTTGCGTCATCTTCAATGCTCAAAAAACAAACACTGCGACTAGTGTAGTCTGATTCACAAATGACTCTCATGAGTCATTTCTTTGGATGAATCTCTCAAAACTCACAAAGCGGTTACTAAATTAACATATGAATCATTGAATTTCAAGCCTTTACTTTTAGTCATATATGACCCGAAATAAATCAAGAACAGTGTGTACTATGTTCATGTATCTTCATTAACAGGAAAAACAAAGCTCATTTTTGAAAAATTGAACATTAAAAAAATGAACTGCAAATTAAAAAAAACAAAAAAACAACTATGACCCGATGTTAATTAAAAACAAAAAAATACCATTTCACAAAACTTACATACTGATCTAGTACAATATATATTAGGTGACATTAAAAACACCTAACTAAGGGATATATGATATTCTCTAGTGGATTGTCTCTTTATGTTACAGAGGATGTGTCTGCCTCACCTCTGCGGCTTATTTTCCGACCGCCACTCACAGATGCTTTCTTTGTGTCTAGCACTGAGTCCAGAAGCACTCCAGTGCCTGGTGCTGCCTCCAGACGATTCTCAATGTGTCGCAACTGAGACAAGACCACAATTAGCCATTGAGTCGACAGATCTCTGCACTCGTGGGGATAATGCTACATATAGCAAACCTACAGAGTATACCTCTGAATCTTACTTTTTGATTTCTTTATGAACAGCTACTTATAATTACACTTACTGCATCACAAATAACAAAGTCTATGTAATAACAAGAATCTGTTAAGTAGGCCAGAACCTGAAACACGGGTTAAGAAATACTCACGGCAGCTTTGGTCTGATTTAGACTAATCCAGGCTTGAGATATCTCTGTTGAGAGATAAACATAAACATAAGTAATCACACAAACATGCTCATGATAATGTTCAAATGTATAGAGTTACATAGTTGGACAAACCTCTCCTGTTGTCTTGCCCAACAAGGGCAGGCTGGGAAGAGACAGAGGCTGGTGGCCCCGCCTCACTTCGCAAGCGACTCCACATCGCTATGCCAACCTGAGAGGAAAGAGGGAAAACAGGCAAACAATGTGAGAGAAGCAATTATCTTGTCAACATCTGCTGCCAAACATTGTTTTCTTTGGCAATGGCTTACTGCTTAGATTATCACCTTAAGTGGCACTAAAACACATGACTTCTACTTCACGCCAAACCACAAGTTTTACTGTCGGTTACTAAGATAGATTGATCAAAGCATATCACTTTTAGTTTCAATGTCTCATCCAGAGGCCTCAGTTGTTTCATCAAAGCGAGGGTTAAAGCATTGATGTACAATTATTGTTAGACTGCCTGAAGCCCAGTCATATGACGATCTCAGAGCTTTCTCAAGTCATCTGAATCACCCGATCTTTCTCTAAGCACTACCCTTTTAACATGGTGTCCCTGTCCTTAAACGTCCCCAAAGCAAACAGATTCAATGGTCTATTCTTAAGTTAAANAAAAAAAAAAAAAAAAAAAAAAAAAAAAAAAATGTTTTGCGCAGACTGTCTAAAGCATCATGACAAATGCACTAAGTATTCCAAAAGGGACACTGAAATCACTCCCTCTGCTCGGAACCTTGAATTATATGGTATTAATAAAGCATGCATAAGACATATCTCAGAGGCCTTCATGCATATTTCATTGAGTGAATGCTGGAAAGCAGAGGTGAAGAGTCATTTAAACACGCTCTACCACTTCTCTAACAGCAGTGAATGAGGTAACGGAGATACTAAATGTGTCTGGAATGAGGAAAACAACAAAACTTTAAAGTCAGCATGAAATTCAAAATCTGTGTTCTAATGCATATTATAGAGCTTTTTTTGTGAACAATTCATTTGTGAACATATTTAATTTTTTTTGACCTCATATTGTTTAATTAAAATGTCATAACTGGACCTTCCAGTGAAAACCACAGACTTCTCTCTGGTGACGTGCGCAGGACTTCTCCAATAATTTAGTCCACTTAAATCCCATCCATGCAAGATTGTGTTCATCATACTCCTCCAATTTATGGTGCACATTTCGACATCTAATCAACAATCGACATATACTGTAGAACCAAGTCCTCGCCCTACATTTTTCTTTTGCGATTATGTTACACTGGGATGTGCATAACAATACGGAAGAAAAGATCTGTTGCTACTTCTGTTTCATCACAAAATACAAAAGTACCCTAATTTAAACCAGCTTTAAAGGGTTAGTTCACCCAAAAATGAAAATTGTGTCATTAGTTACTCACCCTCATGTCGTTCCACACCCGTAAGAGTAAGACCTTCGTTCATCTTCGGAACACAAATTAAGATATTTTTGATAAATTCCAATGGCTCAGTGAGGCCTCCATTGACAGCAAGATAATGAACACTTTCAAATGCCCAGAAAGGTACTAAAGACGTATTTAAAACAGTTCATGTGACTACAGTGGTTCAACCTTAATGTTATGAAGCGACGAGAATACTTTTTGTGCGCAAAAAACAAACAAACAAAAAAACAACTTTACTCAACTATCTAGTGATGAGCGATTTCATAACACTGCTTCATGAAGCTTCGAAGCTTTACAAATCTTTTGTTTCAAATCAGTGGTTCGGAGCTTGTATCAAACTGCCAAAGTCACGCCCCCAGTGGTGAACCATTGAAATTTCAAAACACTTATGACGTAACAAAGCCTCGTTTACTGAAATCATTTGACTCTGGCAGTTTGATACAAGCTCCGAACCACTGATTTGAAAAAAAATGTAACACAGGGACTTGGTTGTACCCATTGGCTGTTGAATGGATGGAGGCAGATAGGCTGAATATAAGAGTGCAGTTGATTATAAGAAAGAAGTTGGGTTTAATCAGACCAAATGATTGAAGTAGTCCGAAATACGTCAGAGAGAAGTGTGTTGTTTCAATGGAGTTCAAGTTAAAATTTTTAATTACAAATTAATCGGTCAAAAAATAAACAAAAAACATATGCATGGGTTAATTGTTCACAATAAGATAAATGCTATGCATTTAGAACATGGAGGTAAATTTTCATTTCATGCTGACTTTAAATATTTGTTGCTAATCTCATGCTTTTGGCTACCAATAAGAAAGACATACTTTCAGTTTTGTTTAAAGTGACAGTGCACCCCAAAATTAACATTGTCATCATTTACTCACCCTCATGTTGTTCCAATCTCTTGGAGATTTGGAACATGAGGGAGATGTTAGGCTGAATGTATAAGACTGACAGCCTCAGTCACCATTTTACTTTTATTGTATCTTTTTTTCCATAAAATGAAAATGAAACGTAACTTGAGAATCATTCTGCCTAAAATCTCCTTTTGTGTTCCAAAGAAGAAAGCCAGCCATACGTGTTTGGCACAATATTAAGGAAATGACAGATTTTTATTTTTGGGTGAACGCATTTTACCACACAGATTTTTCAGAATCATGCAATTCTATTCTACAGAGGAATCCTGCATTAAGAAAAATTCTATGTAGGTCTACTCATAATAAACAAACAACTTTGTGAGTAGGCCTGTGTAATGACACACTCTATTGACATATGCAAAGCTAAATGCACAATTAAACCCTTTTTCCAATAATAAAGACAATCTGTATGTGTGAGTATGCCAGGGACTCTATTAAGAAATAATGAGACCACTTGTGACACTCACCTGTTAATAAAAGAGATTTTGATTTTAAGTACGAATAGAACAAGTACTTGAACAACATGCTTTGGACTGGAGATACTGACAGAAACAACAATATGATCTGATTATTATTGTTAAAACTAACAAAATAAGCACTGCAAAACAATCAAAGCTTTAAATCCTCAAAGTCCAAAAAAGCACACAATATCCTTTGATTTATTCATAAAAGACCCACCATTCTCATCCACATGCTCTCTAGCTACTCATAAATATAATTTACTTTAATGTCTCACTTTATGGAAATGTATAATAAAAACACAACGACCAGTCACCAGACAAAGAATAGGCCTATTCTCTTCCTGATTCAATTTCATATCACATTTTGGCAATTGAAATTTCATCTAACCTTGTGTGTATTCTACAGTTATGAGATTATAGTTTAATTTAATAACTGCTCACATTTAAACAAATTATGAATAATACTAATAAACAAGACTAAAGAGGAGGATGGACATGTTAAGTATCCATGCATAACGTATAACAGACGAGGACTCACTTTCCAGCAGCTTTATTCAGAGAGACATAAGTCCACCTTGTCTTCTGGACTGCTGGACACATCGGACAGCTGGCGATTCTGTCAGCTTTACCTGCACCCAAACCCAGTGAAAAAAGGTGATTTGACAGTGAAAGTCTTTCTTGGGGTATTAAACTACCAGATCATAAATCATTATACAAATCAACCTGACAGCACTCATCTTATGTTCACAGCTCTAGTTAGATGCTGGAGTCAACACAGCTAATTACTGAAATTGACTGGCCTCCCAATAACTACTCATGAGCATCACTCTGAATTAAAGGGAAAGGGAAACACTGACAGATCAGCAGCATCAGCTGAGAGATCAGCTGACATCGCATACAAAATCAGGATCAAATCTCAAGCGAAGGCATCTAAACGACACACAAAGTGTGCGATCGCATTAATACATATTCTATATTACTAAAAAAACAAAACAAACGTAATTTTAGTAAACAAAAAAGGGTATAAAAAAATAAAGAGAATACAAAATAACAGCAGAAGAGCAACATAAGCATTACATAGACGTTTATATTAATACAGAATCATAACTATATTACTCTAGCAAAGAAAAAAATGAGACTTAAAAAAACATTCAAATGATATAAGTATAACAATTACAGTTATACAATCACACAAATACAACTTCACATAAACTAACGTTACCTTACAGAGGAGAAATCCAACAGCGAACTAAATCAACCAAACAACCGCCTAGACGTCTGCTTAAACCAATAATAATGTACCTCACAGACTTTCGCAATATTACAACGAAAATTTTGACCTATGTGTTTAAATTCTCTGACGAAAGTTATTGCTAACAGCTGCTGCTAACCGGCTAAACCATTAAAGCTCGCTAACAAACTTTTTTTGCCTTTCTGGGATCAGGTTGTCTTTCGTTGAACGTTCAGGTCAGAATGTGATTGGTTAATACTTACCTAAAAGTTTATTGTACCTGCTACCCGCCTTTCGTTGTATGTTTCCCGGCTTTAATGATAAGTTAGGACGGCCGTTGGCTAGGTTTGACGGTCCGCCATTATCCAAACAACTGTTCCAGGAAGTTCACGTCTGAGAGAAACTCGCGATACTTCCGTATAGAACGAGTGTTTATTTCTTGGCCGTGTTTGACATCTAGTGTTCAACTAATGGAATTACAACAAAAATCATTTTACTTTAATCCTATATGGCACAAGAAAGCAATTCATATTTCACCCGTTATGAGTTCAACAAGGTCAACACTGGCTCTCACTTGTTTTTATTAAGCCTATTATTATTATTATTGCAATTGTACTTACATTTTCTGTTACAAACATGATGCCAACAGTCACATAAATGTTAAAGAAATCATTTATAATAATTATAGCCCTAATAAATAAATATTGTTGTTGTTATTAGGCCTATTATTATTGATTGTGTATTATGGAATGTATAGCCTACACCAGTTACAACAGGAACCGCTTACTGTCACTCCACTTGTCAGTGTTTGTGGTGTTCCAGACCAAAGTGAGGAGCACAGTACTGTGATCTCACCTGGTTTTTCCAAAGAATGAGCATCTGTGTTTTCTCTTGCTTCAGGATTGCCCAGAGCATGGTGAGGTGGATCCTTGAAATCAAAGAATAGACAGAAAGCCTATAGTAACCGCAACAATTGGTTTGTCATTTCTTTCTCCAATAAAACCCATTAAATAAACCATGCAACACACCACTCATCCAAAAGATAATGAGGACCAGAAATAATTAAAAACTATGGAAGAAGCAAAACTACTGAATTTTCAACATATATTTCTCCCAAGAAAGGTGGGCCACACAAAACAATCATAAGCAAGCCCTTAAAATGAATCACTTACATGGCATAAAGGAGAGGTAACCATCAAAGCAAACGTGTTGAGCAACAGAAAACAGATCTTTTGCACTCTATTGAGACCTTGAACTTACATAAAATAACAGAAACAAAAATATTGGCAAAATCAAGAAAAATATTGTGCATTAATGAAGCCGATCAAATCCTGAAGCCTGAACAATATCTCAACCATAGACAGACTGATGACCTTCAGTATCCATAACAAATGGTTTTAAATTTCTTTCTCTAATAAAACCATAAAACAAGCCATGCATTTAGTGTAATAATGCATGCATGGAATTTCACGCGCCACTTACCCCAAACTAACATTTCCAGATTAGTCAGTCCTCTTAATAATAGCCCTATATAAACCGAGCTGCTGACCAAACTATCATTGTGTTAAAAGCATAATGTGAAATATTTAATAATTAATGTTTCCTAATTACCGAGACAGTTACTCTCGGCCCCCCTCTGGTGATCTAACCTGTCGTACTCAGTTTGTAACTGGGTATTTGTGTTCAGCACCCGCAATCTCTCCAGTACATTAACCATTTTAGTGCTGTATCAGAGAAGGCGCGCGAGAGAAAGACAGATGTACTTACTCGCTTAACAGAAACATATTTTCAGAATACGGGCAAGGCAGAAATGGAAAAACGCCATTCGGTCGCAGGTGAATGTGAGGAATAGTATAAGGAAACTCTGCGTTCCTGCGCGCTATTGCGGTGATGGAGCTGAGAGCACTTGTAGCTGCGCTCCGTTTATCTGACGCTGGTAAGCTTATGTTTTTATTCACGCTCATTATCGCATAGAGGTATTAAATTGATGTCTATGTTTGTTTAACATTGCCATCCACTCAAAATGTATAACTGCAGTTCTTACAGATGTTTTGCTGGACGTGTAATTTACATTAGATTGTCTTTAACTTCTTTTAGTGTTTTGATAACATTATTTTTGATTCATTTTTATTTGCTTGTTTGTCATTTTTGTGCATTTTAGTGAATCGACGTGAATTGCCTTGTTGAGTCATTCATCAAATCAAATATCTAGTCAAGAAAATTATAGCCTGTTCGTAGCCTATGAACCTGCGTGGTTCCGATTCCGAATCCTCTTTGCCGGTTTCACTGACGATTCTTTTAGCTGGCTATTTTTGAGTAGGCTATAAAATATTTTAGAAGGGAAATTCTTATTGCGTACTGCTCTTGAAGCCTGTGATGAGATGAAATGATCATTTATGAGTATGCTATTACAGATTTAAACAGAAAAGATAGCACGTTAGATATATATTTAATAAATAGCCTACTTACAGATGGTCTGACTTTTTAAATTAACGTTACTTTTCACAGACTTTTTATAGGCAGGCGGTATTAGCCCTAAATAACAACACTAAACAAACAAAAATGTGGTAACATATATAGGCTGGTTAATTCATATTTTTTAAATAAAGGCTATGCCTACAAAAAATCATATGTGTCATGTTGTCAGCAACCAGTCACTGATTTAAATGTCAATTTAAATGCCTAGCTACAACATACCTATCAATTCGAATCGGAAATTACGAAAGCAATTTGTTATGGTTCAGTTAGAAATTATTTATAAGCGAAGAACCGGCTAAAGAGTCGAATCATTCATTCACCAGAATGGGATTCGCGCGATTCGAGTCACTAAAAAGAACCGCCCATAAGAGTATTTTGTTCGGACTGGTAGCGTTGTAGGTTTTGACTCACTAAAAAGAACCGACTCATTTGTTCTGGAATCGAACTACACAAGTCGCGTATATTTAGAGTAGGAAATACCGAGTCCATCTGAAAATTGAAAGGTAGGAAGAAATCAAATCATGTTCGAATGAATATTTACGAAACAGCTTGTCTTATGACAATTTTAAAGACAGGTGAATGCATTTATCGTTGCCAATATCCGGTCCGACGGATAAATAAAAATGGCGTCTGATAGAGCTTTTATAAGGAGTAAATAAATTCGTACATGTCCATAAAATATTAACTCAATGTTGTTCTTTGTCGTTCCATGTCACCATTCGCTTTACTGTTGTGTCAATAGTAGCTTCTGGTACCCTAGTAACGGTTTTGTGAGTGTCATTACCGCTAAAGTGTTGTTCCATGACATTGCGCTTTAAAGGGATAGTTCACCCAAAAATGAAAATTACCCCATGATTTACTTACCCTCAATTCATCCTAGGTGTATACGATTTTCTTCTTTCAGACGAATACAATCAGAGTTATATTAATGTCCTGGCTCTTCCAAGCTTTATAATGGCAGTGAGTAGAGGATGAGATTTTGAAGCCCAAAAAAGTGCATCCATTCATCATAAAAGATATCCACACTGCTCCAGGGGGTTAATAAAGGCCTTTTGAAGCGAAACGATGCATTTGTGTAAGAAATATATCCATATTTAAAACTTTAATAACTAAAATAACTAGCTCCGGCAGACGGCCGTACGCACACCGACTTACGCCCAAAAGGGCAACCCCTGATGCGATGTAGGAGTAGCGTAAGCTTTGACGCCGCTCGCTGTTCAAACAAATAGGGCTGGGCAACAAACTCAAGCAGTGGGTGAACTAACCCTTTAATACCGCTAAAAATTAACATTGTATGTAAATTTCAGTAAATATCAGTAAGTAAGGCATCATATCAAGGATTGACGAGAATCAGCGATTGAGGCCATCTATCTTTATCGCTTCACATTGTATAAACTACATAGTTAGACACATATTGTATAAAGATACTGCAAGTAGTTGCATTAGTAAGAAACTGTTCATTAAGAAAAAATACTAAGTGAATAATTGTAAACCAAATAAAATGCACTCTAAAAGAATAAGAGCCGCACCTGTAACTTCAGTCATTGTTCATGATAACATGAGCAAGGGACTCTCAATGCACATTGATTCTTGGTCAGGGAACGAGGTGTTAGTCAATACAGGTTCTCTGTTGCAAAGTAGATAACAGACATCCCCATTTATAGAGTCAGCACCCCAGGCGGTTCTGTCGATGTCTAGGTGCATTATGTACCCAGGTGAAAAAAAAGTACATTTCTATAATGTATTTAAAGTGATGTACTATCTCTGTATTTAAAAAATGTATTTAGTTACCACTTGTAGTACACTATGGGTTCAAATGTACTATAAGTGATATCTAAATACATTTTTTAAATACAGAGATAGTATATTAAAAGCACATTTTAGTTCATATTTGATGGTGTCTCAAAATAGCACAGTTGAGTACACTTATTAAATGTTCTTAAGATTATCTTAAGAAGTACTAAAGAAAATGTTTTAGTATATTAAGTACAAAATTAGTGTGCGAAAATACAGCACTTTAAGCACATTAAAGAAGTGTACTTTTTTTCTGGGAAGTGCTGCTTGGAAAACTACAGAACTGCCACATCACTCATTAATTGTTCTGACAAATGGCTTTCCCCATTCAGTTATCACTGCATTATTTATTACTTTAACAGTTACTGGAAATAAGGATGTAATTCTCATTGCAAGGCACCTGAATAGCAATTACATTCACTTTTTAATTTGGACAATAATTATTGCTGTAGACCAGTGGTTTTTATCCTTTACAGACCAGTGAAAAAGTTTCCTTGACAACAAGATATAATATCATTTCACTATGGGCTGGGTATTGACACAAATATCACGACTCGATTCAATTTCAATTCATAAGCTTGCAATTCGATTAAATCCCAAATTGAATTCGGGTTGGAATTTGGAATACAATACATGCCAATTTTTCTCTAGGAAAAAAATATTTTTCAACTAATGTTGTAACGATACAAAGAACCCTGTCAGTTGGTACATTACTATAATATTACAAACTGATTTGTATGCAAACATTTAAATTGCACAATTTATTTTAATAATAATAGCTTTTCTGATGACACAATTTAGTTTCTACTCCAATTTCTTTTTGAAATGTCGCCTAAACTTTTAAATGGTGGTTAACATAAAAACTTGTATGAGTATTTTATGATTTTTTTTTATTTTTTAGATTTTAAATGTACTAAGAAAATGTGAAGAAACACTATTTCATTCCAGTGTATACTTTGGCAATATGTGATTAAAAGTTAAACTGCACAATGTGGTTATCTTTAATAATTGCGATTAGATCGAATAACTACGACCAGATGATTAATCGCGACACTAAATAAATACACTAAATGAAACTCATCTACAAAACAGCTCAAGGTGCCAGCAGTTTTTGCATCAGGGTGATTCAAAAGGCTTCAGAATGTTTATTGAAGATTTATATCCTATTTTCTGTGCACATGTGTCTACACCACACTTGTGCTTTGATCCAGATTCCCTAATGGACAGAGTATGAAGCAATGTGAATTGCTCTCATATTTGTGTATGTGGCGGATTCTTTGTTTGTTGTCATAGAGACAAGGGTTGAAATTCAAGTTCATTGTTGTGTTCCACTTAAGTTTTAATTAAGGATTTGTGCTTTAATGCATCATACATTTGATCCCTCAGAATTTGACTTTTGTCTGTTCTCCATGTGACTGTGAAGTCATGACCTTGTTGACAACAACTTTCGTGCAACTTCAGAAATGTTGTTAAGACACGTTGCTAGAATTAATTAATATCCCACAGGGGCATCTGTTGTTTATGATGAAAAAATCAGCCAAAAATCTCATTAAAATGAGATGGTCTTTCAAAGGATGGTCTTTGCTGTTGGTGCTTTATAAAGAAGATATTTTAAATGTGACAAAAGATGAGAGAGAACAAGAATATATTTGATTTAGAGGACAAAATTAGGCTGAACACTATACTGTACCCATCACTCAGCCATAAGAACATTTGCAGAGAGTTCAGTAGCAGCTCTCTTTTCACATTAACAAGGCTTTTATTGTAAGGCGATGACTGCACTAGAAATTTCTGAGTACTTGAGTGGTAAAATAGGCTTTTTTCTTTAAAAAAAAAAATCACAGCTAGTTCTTAGCAGAGAACATTAAAGGTGCACCAATGCATGAGAGAGGCTGTAATTCAGAGTCTGGCAAGTCATCGATTAAAGCATCTTTTCTGCATAATTAGCCCCTGATTAATTTTGAGCTCTTTCTCTCCGTCTGTTCTGATGTGAAAGTCTCAGCTCTGTCCACTGAGGAAGTTACGTACGTCTTGAGCTGTTTAATTTCAATGCACCTCAGGTCTTCAGCACCAGCATAAAAAAACTCAGTGTGGCGTAAGGACTCTCATTTTCAAAATACGGTGACACAGGCCATTTAGCGTGCCATTAGGTGACTTGTCAGGGCTCTCCAGAATTCAAACATGCCTTGCTGTTTTTCCAGGTTTCTAAATGGGATAGCCAGATTATCCTAAACTCACTGTAATTGTATTACACCCCAGTAATAGGGTCCTTTATCATTTCACTGAATGTGATACCTCTAGCCACCTTGAGCGTGACAATCCTTTGATAACAGCTCTCAGAGATGAATAAGATAAATTGACTTGTTACGTTCATGACAAACCTATTTTTGAGTTAGACAATAGCATTTGAAACGTGTTTATTTATCTTATTCATTTCAGGGGCCGTTAACATAGTGTGTTCAGAAAGTCTCTGCAAGAGTCTTGAGGCGCATTTTTACAAGCTGTACTGTTTTTAACCCGCAACTCGTTGCACAAGATGTGGAGAAAACAACAAGACGCACTACAATGATCAAATACATTCATCTAGTGCAGGAGTCGGCAAACCTATGTCACTGAGGGATAATCGCTGGCACGTAACAGCGTTTTTGACAGCTGAACCCCTTAGATGTAAAATATTTACATGGCTGACTTTTATAAGTTAATATTTCAATAATTTAACAAATTTGCTAATTCATGTTTTTCTGATGTTGGTTAATGGTCAAATGACATGCAGGTAAACAAATAAAAAATGTGAATCTTTTTTCAATAAATGTTTAAATTTGATTGTTTTTATTTTACAATGATTTACTTATTGGTCTGCACAACTTGGCCAAAAATTATATTGCAATTATTTTTGCAATTATATATATGTATGAAGGTTTTAAAGGATTAGTTCACTTTGAAATGAAAATTACCCCAAGGTTCACTCACCCTCAAGCCATCCTCGGTGTAAATGACTTTCTTCTTTCTGATGAACACAATCAGAGTTATATTAATAAATATCCTGACGCGTCCAAGCTTTATAATGGCAGTGAACGGGCTCAAGAAAGTGCATCCATCCATCATAAATGTTCTCCACACGGCTCCGGGGGTTAATAAAGGCCTTCTGAAGCGAAGCGATGCATTTGTGTAAGAAAAATATCCATATTTTACAAGTTATGAAGTAAAATATCTAGCTTCCACCAGACCGCCTTCTGTATTCAACTTACGAAGAAAGTGTAAAACTCTTGCAGTTCAAAACGCTTATGCTACATCCTACGCCTTCCATATTCAACTTATGAAAAAAACGTCAGTTGAATATGGAAGGCAGTCTGGCAGAAGCTAGATATTTGTTCACAAACTAAGTGCTTTGGTGTGTGTGTGTTTAAGCTCTTACAAGCAGCAGCTTGAGTCTGTATGAATATTGAATCTGACGGTCTGCAAAACAGTAAATCTCATCACTTTCAGACCCTTATCTTTGAACCCAGGAGCATGCTAATAAATACCCGAATTCATGCTCCCTAAGAAACTATTTCCAAGGGCACTTTATGCCCTCATCATATTTCCCAACTGCTCCCAGCTGTTTTGTCATGCTTTTTGAAGAGGAGTAAGGGTTGATCATTATGTGTTTAGTCTTGCTTTGTGTTCTCAGCAAAGTTGATGCTTGTTGTTCAAGGCAACCTGGGCTCATTCTATTAACAGTGGTGATAATTAAAAGGCATACAGTGCAAATGAGTGTAATTTTCGTGGTTGATGTAGTAGACTAACAGCAGGGGATGGGGCAACATTTTTTTTTAACTCAGGCTATTATCTTAGATTTATGTCCCCCCCCCCCAAATGTTCAAATGTTATTCCACGGATGTGTAAAGTAGATAACGGTCACCCTGGGCTCATATACAGGGCTACTATAGCTGCTATTATGCTGAAACAGAGGAACAAAGATATTGTTGCTCTTTCATAGCTCAGGATGAAATGGATATATTTTGTCTCAGATGATTCTTTAGGAATTCAAAAAGTGAGAAATTTTTTACATAGTGGGAGTACAGAGCTGTAATTAATGTGGATACTGCATAGCTCAGATAATTTGGTCCTGGAAGAATTTGATGAAAATGTTGAGGTTATATTGAAATTTCTCACTCTTGATTGCAGACTTTGGTATCTTAATAAATCTGAGCACAATTTGTTAAATTATTGAAACCTTTTTCAAAAATGTATAGGAGAAAAATTTGAGAAGCAGGACTTAAAGGTGCTCTAAGCGATCCTGGGTGGAGTAACTTTCTTTTGACGTTTGAAGTGTTGTCAAACAAAACAGGCTAGCTAGACCCTCCCTCCTCCTCCTCCTCCTCCTCCTCCCCTCCCCTCCGTGCTTCCTGAAACAGTCATGAACGTGCATTTAAAATCATTCTTTTCGGTTATTGGCTGGAGCATGTTTATTATGTTTTGTGGTCCAGGCTGCACCGGTTTGTTTTTGTGTCCGTTTTTGGAGCTTGTGGCGACTACAGAGACCGCGTTTTTTTACAGTGTGTTCAGGGGACAGGCAGCTAGCGGATAGTGAGGAGATGTTTGCTGTAAAAACGCATGACATTGCTTAGAGCACCTTTAAGTCCCCATTTGCCAATTGAATCATTGCTGTCTTGGCAATTATTATTTTTATTAGTATTATGATGGTTTATTATTGAACATATAACAAAAAGCTTCCTCTGTCATTTGTTTTTTAGCTGATTTATTTTCATTTAGATTATTAAAAATATCATGCTATAACTCAGTGATAAAAATATTTAAAGGTGCTGTATGTTTAAATTATTATAATTTTTTTTACTGTACTAAAGCATAAAAATAGCAATATGTTGTCAGAGATTTAGAAAACTTGTCTCTCTGAAAAACAATGCTACAGCCAGTTAATCTACATTGAAATGTGCAAATCCATCTCAGAATATCTGTTTTTGTTTTGTTCTGTTTGATCCCGCCCACTGTCAATTTACCCAATAGTATTTTGACACCCTGGGTTGCCAGTTGGCAGAAAACACAGCGTTTTGCAGCCATGGAAGCCAGCAAATGAACTGGGTCAAAGATCACAGACTCTGCCCGACCTAAAAGGCCTCTGCAATAAAAACATTACAAACGTATACTTTCGCTTATCAACTTACAGTGTAAGGTTTGTCGCTTTCCATTGTCAATTGCACTTGTTCCTGTTGCATGTCCTTAATATGGCAACCTGCGTTAGAGTCAAGTCTGAGGAGGCGGGGGAAACAACTAGTATTTTCCAGTATTTTAAATTTGGACTGCAGTATTTTAACCACTAGCTGTCAATATTACATACTGCACTTTTAAATAAAATTTTTTACTGGTTCAGTTTTTCATTATTCAGTTCTAGTTGCTGAACAGTATAAATATGCCTGCTTGGCAAACACATCCTTTATATTTGTGTGGATACTTTTTTGGCTCCTTCTTCAGCACTCCATAAACATCTTCTTCATCTTTGAAGTGATGTATTTCATTTTCTTAGTAACCTCAAAAGCAGTAAAGTGTATAACTGCAGGAGGTCAGGCTGCATCTGGCTGAAAGCTTTTTAGTCCGGTGTTGAGGGGCACTGAAACTTTTGTGACTAACACTGGATTTGTCTGTCAGGTATAGCTTTCCAGGAAATGATACAGCTTTACCAAGTACATCCAAACAGTTTGAGATTTAAAGTCAACTGTTTTATCATTTTAAAACATTTCACACCTTTTTTGTTAGAATCAATGCCATATTTTATGAACTATAAAAAATCAGCTCAAATGAAAATGTGATGAATCCAACAACCCAATAAAACTGTACTTAAGCCTGGGACACACCAAGCCGACATCAAAAAAACAGTGGTGACGAACCCCCCCCCCCTCAAAATCGGCCTGACATATGGCTTAAAATGTGTATTAGGTTGTTTGTTATCAGAAGCTTGAAAGGGTTAGTTCACCCCAAAAAATTTAATTAATTACTCACCCTCATGACGTTCCAAACCCGTAAGACTATCGTTCATCTTCGGAACATGAATGAAGATCTTTTTGATGAAATCTGAGAGATTTCTGTCCTTCCATAGACAACTGACACTTTGAGGCTTCAAAAAGTTCATAAAGAAATCGTAAAACTAATCCATATGAATTGAGTGGTTTAGTCCAAATTTTCTGAAGAGACTCGATCGCTTTATATGATGAACAAATTTAATTGAGGCTTTTACTCGCATATAAACATTGATCAGCGAACATAAACAGAAGCTCAACTGAACCTGCTTGATGCGCGAGAACAAACCTCTTGCGGAAGCTCAAACGTGCTGCGTAACACACAAGGATGAACCTCATTGGTTCTCGCAAGCATCAAGCAAACATGCTTGAGCTTCCGTTTACCATAACTCGTGTGAGTTGATGAATTTTTATATGAATGAATGAATGAATGAGGCATTTATATAGCGCTTTCCTATGTACAACTGTACACCCAAAGCACTTTACAATCATATCAGGGGTCTCTCCTCATCCACCACCATCCACATATGCGAATAAAAGCCTAAATTCAATCTGTTCATCATATAAAGTGATCATTTTTCTCTTCCGAAAATTTGGAGTAAACCACTCAATTAATATGGATTAGTTTTTGAAGCCTCAAAGTGTCAGTTGTTTAGCTGTCTATGGAGGGACAGAAAGCTCTCAGATTTCATCAAAAAGATCTTCATTTGTGTTCCAAAGAAGAATGAAAGTCTTACGGGTTTGGAATGGCATGAGGGTGAGTAATTAATGACAGGCTTTTCATTTTTGCATGGACTATCCCTTTCAAGTCAATGTGATTATTTTGAGATTAATCTCAAGGGTCAGAGATTTGAGTGGAGTGAAAATGGAACTCTGTCTCAAGAATGTGTCTGTTCATTTTAATGCGTGCTAAATGGCTTGAATGAACAGCATGGATGTGCAAGCATTGAACCTTATAAAGAGGTTGTCTAGTCTCTACCACTGCTCAGTGAAACAGCATCTGTAGCACACTGTGAAGGTTTCAGCGACTATTCTTATCTTCCAACACAGTGGCCTTCATTCCAGTGGCTCCTCAGTGCCACACAATACAAGTGGGCATTCAGAGAATTGTGCTGAGTTTTCCTTGTGAGCATGCACTCAAAAAATTAAAATGTTCAATGAAATGAATTAAATTCAGGACTTTTTTTTTTTAACACACAATTAAATTAAGCCTTTTACATTTTTGTTCAGATTTGTTCTAGTCTTGTCATGTGAACTTGAAATAAATTTGCTTATAATGCAATAAAAATGTGAAGGACTGAGTGAGATTTGAATGCACGTCATGTATTCCTCAAAAGTTGCTTTGGATAAAAGTGTCTGCTAAATGAGTGAATGTGAATATACTGCATAAAACAAATACATTTAAAAAAAAATACATTTTAATACTTTTTGGCTTTTTGTTTTCAAATAATGGTTTGTATACCAGTTTATTTCAGCATACATCAATAAATAAATTAATTACCATATTTTAATTTAGTAGAGTACTTAATTAAATAAATGGGGTTATGTTTGGTAAAAAAAAAAAAAAAAAGGCACTCTGAATCTGGATCTTAATTTATGTACATCCAGTTATGGCAGATACATGTCCTAATGCAAAAAGGTAGTAATTTTAAATGGAATGCTAACATTTTATTTTGTGTATTTTAAAGATAAGTTCACCCAGAAATGAAAATTCTTTTATTATTTACTTTGTTCTGACTTTGTTGTGTGTAGTGCATGAGGTGTATGGACCGGTTTTAGGATACTTTTATGGTGCTTTTGTGTCCTTTTTGAAACTTGAATGCTTCAGTCCACATTTATTGTAATGGAAAAGAACAAAACAACCAGAACATTACAAAAAAAAAATCTTTTTTGTAGCCAAGAAAAAAATCGTAAGGGGTTGGGAGGGTGATCTATTACTTTAAATTGATTGCGTTCAATGAAATTATGTAAATTGTGACCAGACTTGTCACATAATTAGCTAATTTTTATTACATTAATTTGAACAAGCAGCGAAAATTCATTTTTGCCTGATTCAACTGCTAAACATATAGTCAAATAAACAAGCAAGCAAATTCCTGTAAGTGCCACATACGTTTTCTTCCCTGTGAAAGACACCATTTTCATTTAATGTTTTTTCTTAAACCTGAGCTCTGTGTCTTTCCTTCCTTGTGTTTTATCTCCCCTTTCATTATCGCTTCTTGTTTACTTTCCTCTGCGCAAAAATATATTCTTTCTCTGGTAAATAAACCGCCTCCTCTAAGCAGCACGGGATGAGCCGTGTTCTCTTCATCATCTATTTCAGCTCAGCGAGACATGCACAGACACGCTCCAGTCACCATACTACAGTAATTAGACTCATGCTCACTGCTGTCTCTTTCCCCTTGAGCTCTATTCTTTAGGGACGGACAGGTGCTGTGGCCCAGGTGGATGTAGAGATGAGTTCCCGCAAATGGGTCATTGGCCCGGCTGACGTGTGCATGTCAAACAGACAGCACTTCATACCGTTTCAGCCCGCCAGCAATGAGTCATGTTCATTGTGAATGTAGCAAAGGAGACAAAAAAAAACAAAAAAAAAATCCTCTCCATACAAGGTTGTTTAGTCTCTATCTATTCCTCTTATGGAATCTAGTTTTACACAATAACAGAACTGTTGAAGAGTTAAGCTTGCATGTGCAGCTGCTCGGATTTGGGATTCATACCAATTCCTATTGAGCTGACTACTTAGTCATTGTGATCTAGGGATGTTACAAAGCAAAATTATTACCTTCTGAGGCACTGGTGCATGTCACAACCCAGAAATGGTTATTTTTTCCATATCTATTGTTGACTTTACCGGCTGTCAGTCCAATCAAATTATAGGCAGGTTGAGTGACACCCCTCCTCATCTTCAAAAACCATTAACCAAACTGTTTTAGGTCAAAGAAAGTAGAGTTTTTCTTTAACCCTAATTAAACACACCTGGATCAGCCAATTATTGTCTACAGGGTGTCCCAATGTGCATATTACACATCCTAAATAGTATGTGAGATTAGAATAAGTGTCACCCAAAGCGTGATGTGTTGAAAAGAGTAGGGTATGCCAAAAATCCTCGGATGTTCTACTATTTTTGGTAGATTTCGGAAGATCCGTGGATCTCTAACGGCTGATATTGTTCATAACCCATTGCACTTTGGAGAAGGATTCACAGAACTACAAACATGGTGGATGTGTGTGAGACTGTCAATTAAGTAGAGATGGCATGAAACTGAAGTTGCAATAGTCTTTGTGTGCGTCTCGATTATCATTCAGTGGTCAGGGCTCTGATCAGCGTGTCAGCCATGTTAAGGACTGTCTCAGTCGCAAAATCCTTCATGTTCACTGAAACGTTCACTCCCTAAAAAGTCCCACAATGCACTATGAAAACCAGGGAGCACTCACTATGTTCCCTAAAGGCACCCAAACAGTTCCAGGTAATCGGGCTGATTTTGGGCCCAATTCTTCCCTTCCTACAATCCTAGGTAAAGTCTCAATTTAGTCTCAATTTTCTTGATGGTTCTACAGATTATCTTGTCAGATTTTTCTGTGGTGTGAGGTGTGTTAAGAGTGATTGAATCTACTCGAAGAACGTTGGGGCCGCACTGATCTCAAATTGGAAATATATAACTGTGGCAAGCAGTACGGGGCCGAGAGTCACGGGAACGGAGTGAGGCCGGTGACTCGAGTGCTAATGAGCGTCACCTACGCAATACAACAACATGTTGAAAATTTACCATCAGAAATCCTGTTGTGTGGAGGAAACCCTGAGGACAAACATGCACAGACTTTGTAGATTTTCACATGAAACTAAACAATACCCAATCAGAAAAAAAACGTGAAATGCCTTCTTGAATGAGAAAAAATGTAGGGCAGGGCTTTGTCCATCTAGAATCAAGAATGGATAGTTGTGGGTTGCTATTGCTGTGATCTCATGTGAGTGACAGGTTGTCCCGCCCTTGCGCCAGTAAACGTGTCATCAGAGAAGAGAAGTTGTTGCATGTAGACTGTAGGTAGTAGACAGTGATGCAGCTAACTAGGGTTTTGAACAGAGCTTATATTTATTATTCTATTCTAAAGTGTCTTTTGACATTGATGGTCTCTTTCTTGCTTTTCTCTGGGATGAGGATAATAATAATGAGGATGATGATGTCGATGATGCCAATCATGACTGATAAAGCTATGATTAATCCTTCACACACTGTAATGTACCAGACAAAAAAGGACAAAAACAATCCACAATCCAATGATTCATATAGGAATTTGAATGAAAACGTCCTCTTTTTACAGCCATTTCATAGCTGACACAATGCATCCAAAGCTTGTCATTTATTGTCTCCAGTTGTTTCAGTGTATATTTTCAGCTCCTGCCATTTGTGGAAATTGCACCAACACTTAACCTAACAATCTGTTTCTTGGTGAATCATGAGAATTTCCTCTTACTACCTCAGGCTTGTATACATGTAACATGTTTACAACCTTGTGGTGTAAAAATAATGGTATGTACATAGTGTAATCGTGTGGTATTATGCAACATGCTTCTTCAGTGATAGAACAGTGAAGCTGTCATAAATTGTCTTTTTATGGTAATCTGAATTGCCCACTCGTAGCATGGTGAAATTGAACAATTCAGAGGAAAACAACATCACCTCAGCTGACACATTTTGACAGACTCATTATTTAGCTGATGGAAATGTGCTTACGACCATTAACACTGACCATTTTTTCTTCACTCAGTGGTTGAGTGAGGAAAAACTCCTTAATTGTGGCTCAAAACACAACTTGGAAAAGAGCTTAGACTTTTTGCTGCTCTTTGCTGAGGGAAATTAACAGACTTTTTTTCTGTTTACAAAGCCTTTGGAAAATGTCTGTAATGTCAGGAAACAAAAGTACCATGTTTTTACCTTGGTATCCTAGAAGTACATGTAAAGAAAAAGTGCTGCGTCTTAAATCTCATGTTGTATAGTATTTGGTATTTGGTGTAAAACTGACCATTAAAAAAGTATGTTCTATAGAGTATGAATGTGTGTAGTAGAATGAATGAAATTCGAATGTACTACATCCACTATGTTGTCATTGTCATGTGACCTATACGCCGTCAACGTTGCTTCACCTCCATTCATAAATCCTCCCGGGATAGTAAAGTGCCCATCGAATGTGCACTTCGGAATCTCACCATAAGGTCATCTTACTGTTTTATGAATACTATTGGACATACTTGGCTCACAAACTGATTAACACTTAGATGTAGACCTATTCGGGGGCAGTGCAGAGTTACAAAGCCCTGCATATGGCATGTTTTAACTAAATGAAAACAAGGGGAAAAATTAATCCGTGGCCACTCTTTAACTAAAATGAGGGAACAAATTAGTAAAACATTGCCACGATTTAACTAAAACAAGGGAACAAATGAATGAAATGTGGCCATGAATAAATGGGAATCAATTCTATTAATAAAACAATATCCCAAGCCAACATTCAAAATTTGTTTGGATTTCTTATTTAAAAAAATGATATCTTCAATTTGAATTCTACTTCCTTACATTCAGTTTTGCATTGCAATTCTGTGTCATGTATGCTACCTTGATTCAAATTAAATTCAAGAATTGAATTGGAATTGAAATTCTCACAACCCCGGTAAATACCATGGTACGTACATGTGGTAATCATCCAGTGCCATGGTATATATCAAGGTACTTTTTAGTAAGAGTAGGGATATGATATCTTGAAATTCATGTTTTTTTTATTAGTATTCTCATTGTAGAGTGTTAATGTGTGTGATTGTGGCCTTTGTGTAGAATTTTAGCTCGGCGTATAAAAAGTCCTTTCTGCTTTTAGCTGTATTTGTGTTCTTTTGCATGAGATGGAGCTAAGAGCTGTGGAGGTTCAGAAGTTCTTATTAATGAGATAGAATTGGTCCACTGCTGATGTTCTCTTCACCTCCTGTGGTAAAGCAATAAAGGGAAATCAATTTCATCTCCTGTATTTCAGGCTGTCTCTGTTGACTTGAGCTTTGATAATACTCTGAGACAGGCTTGCTAAGTGTCGGAGGTGATGAAGGAGGGCAGGAAAAGAGGGGGAGGACAAAAAGAGATTTTGCTGCTTAAAAGGGATTTGTTCAGGGTAGCAGGTGTTTGCAAAGGTTACGCGCTCTTTCACCCTCACCTTGAATTATCCAGCGCTGAGGGATTCGAGTTCAAATTCCTCTGAAAAGCGTGAGGGCATGCTTCCGCTCTCTCATCCTTGCTAAATCATCCGGTCCACTGTTCTTAGTGTTCAAGGCTCTAAATGGTTCGCGTTTGTCCGTTTTACTTGAAAGAACTTGAGTCAGTTTGGATTATATCTTGTTCCCATTCCCAGCCCATTTCTCATTATTGTCTCTCCTTTCAATCTTGAGTAATTCTTTCCTGTGATTGATTCATCTGATGTTCACTTGCATTCCTCTTTTGCTGATATAATTGACTGTTTTTGAGAGATGCGGCATATATATGACAAAATTGTTAAAAAAGAAAAAGCATGTTACTTTTCCTAATGGCGTATGACTCACTAAAATAAAAGTACTTTTAAAGATGCCGGGTAAACATATCAGTAGGAAGGAAAGATAAACAGTGCTAATAAAAAGAATAACCCCAACCGGCTGCGTTCTTCCTGGTCCAGGTGCTGCTTGTTAGCTATTTGAGTAGAATAATGGATCTGCGTCATTCACTGCCATTAATGATTATTACTGAAGATGCTCTGCTGTGCTCATATTTCTTGAGATCGTTTGGATGTTTTTTCTGTCAGAATCTCATGGAAAATAGATAAATATTGCAATAGCAATGTGTTTACTTGTGTTTTAAATATGAATTTCGTGCGTACCATTGTATTACCTTGGCTTTTTGTATATGATACTACGATGATACCGTTTTTTTGGAGATATACCATCATAATACCAGGGTTTTTGAACATGTACCATGGTAAAACCATTGTATTCATTGAAGCAGCTTGGAGTACTATGTAAATACCATGGTATCGTTCAGGAGCACCATATTATGAGACACCAGGGCTAGTCATATACATAAAGATTTCAAATGTGTCAAATGTGTTTTAAATGTTATAATTTTATACATTTAACTGCAAAATCTGTTAGCCATAATGATGGCTTAAAGTGTTAGTTCACCCAAAAATGAAAATTATCCCATCATTTACTCACCCTCAAGCCATCCGTGTATATGACTATCTTCTTTCAGAAGAACACAATGGGAGATATATTTAAAAATATCCTTGCTCCTCCAAGCTTTATAATGGGAGTTAACTTTATTAACTATAAAAACTAGCTTCCAGCAGACGGCCGTACGCATCGATTTGCGGCGGAAGAGTGACCTCTGACCCGACGCATGACGTAATGATGAATGCGAAAGCGCAGAGGATGGAGCAAAACAAAACACTGGTCACGAAATAGAAGTCTAGAATGATAGTTTTTAAAGAGAAATTCTGGATGATTTTGATAAAAGAGAAGAGGAGCTTGAAATTGTTGCACAGCCCTATTTGTTTAAACTGTGAGATGCATCTAAGCTTACGCTACTCCTACATCCTGCGTCATACATCGCGTCAGAGTGTTGTCTCCTGGAGCCGTATGGATTATTTTTTATAATGGATGGGTGATTTGTTTTGGGCCGCAACCTCCCCACTATTCACCACCATTATAAAGCTTGGAAGAGCCAGGATATTTTTAAATATATATTGTGTTAGTCTGAAAGAAGATAGTCATATACACCTAGGATGGCTTGAGGTTGAGTAAATCATGGAATAATTTTCATTTTTGGGTGAAATATCCCTTTAATATTTTTACATTTTCGCTTCTTTTTTCATTATTGTTTTAATGTTACAATTTAAAAAGACAGTAAATAGTCTATAATAGGCTGTTTAATGGCAGGGTTTGACAACTAAACCCATATAATCTGACAACATACCACACTATTTGGGGATGTTGTCACAAAATGTCAACAAGTGTTAAATGAACATTATTTTTGTTGTAGCCAAGATATTAACTTACATGAGAAATATTCATTTGGAATAAAAAAAGTGTGATGACTTGCTCCGGTCTCTTTCAAATCAAAGACCATGTTGTTATCTGACAGCATAGTTCCACAGAAATTAACTTCTTTAAAAAGCACTCCCAGGATGTCTGAAACTTCAGTTAATGTCACACACATATATATCTACTGACTCATCCATTTGCAAACAATATCACAGTGGCATTGTTCAGATGTGCGATCATTTAGGATGGTTTCTCTGATCATTGTAGGAAATGGACCCATTACATCCATAATTAACTGACAGTCTGCCACAGAGAACCTTTTCTGGTTTTTGTTTTTGTACAAATGTATTTTTATTTTTCAAATATCCATCTTCCTTTTTCATTTATCAGAGTCTAATTAATGGCCTTCGCTGAAACTTGGCACAGGCAGGTGTATATTTCTCCCTCGCTGTTGGAAGCTCTTATTCGTTATTATGCAGCTGCAATTAATCCCTGTACTTCCGAGTCAATATGTGGCCTGTCATTAACTCACCAAGGGTCAGGCTACAGCGAGACTCACAATTGGACAGAAATTTAGCGTCTGAATGGAAGTATGACGAAATACAATCTTCTTCTCACAATGGTGGGATGTGATACTGAAGGCTTTTGCATCTTTACATTTTTTTTATGTTGTTTGTTGTTTAAATGGTGAATAATTTTGATTGATTTGATTTGAGAAATCTCCGTCTTACAGACATCTTGAATTCATAGTAATGAGATTATAGAGCTAAAAGACTGAGAGCCATTTTCTAAAGTCTTTTGCCTTTAATATTTGTCTTTTGAGGAAAAAGGAAAATAGATCGCATTGTCTCAAACTGTGATATAGTGTATATTCTTGCTATACTGTATCAACAATTGTCTAATTTCTTTCTAATTATATTTCTTCTAAGGAATTTTAGGAGAAACCTCTAAGACAGCATTGATACTTGTATGAAATTTATCTGAAAACTCCATGAGCACCATTTCTTTATATAAGAGCAACCTTTGAGCAATAAAATTTACATATACACAGCTACATCACTGAGATAATAATATCCTCTTTTAAACAGGATTTGGGCTTTTTCCTACTTACCGAAGGCTAGCATCATACTATATTTCACCCTTATTAGTGTTTGAGATGATGTTGGATGTGGGCCACCATGGTAAATATAGTCTAAACAGAAACACCCCTGCATCCTGCCGCAACTGTCAGCAGCTGCTCCATTTTCAGCTGGGGTTTAATAAGATGCCACACCGCTTCTGCGTAGATTTGCGTGATGAATCACAGAGCTCGGAGCGCAGGATCAGTTTGTATTTTTCAGTCACATTGTTTTATTTGGCCAGTCTTGCTAATTTATGCCCTGTCAGCTCTTGCTTCATGGTGTCTATGTTAAAAGGGGGCGAATAATTGGCTGGACCCTGCAAACAAGGTGCAATAAAAAGGAAGAGATAAACACTGAAAATGTCTTTTTTTTAAACTATAACTTGCCTATACTATTTCAACAGCAACAACAGTAATCTATAGAGAATCATCATGGAAAAATATGTCATCAGCAATCAAAATATCAAAGATTTCACAAAATCTGCTTTTCAGGACTGCCCAAGTTATGTTTAACTAAAGATATACTTAATATACAATACTTACTATACATCTTTTTTTTTTTTTTGTGATGGTTGTTCATGAGTTGCTTGTTTGACCTGAGCAGTTAAACTGGCCAACGCTCTTCAGAAAAATCCTCCAGGTCCTGCAAATTCTTTGAATTCAGCAGTGACTGTATGATTTTGAGATCTTGAGATCTTTTCACACTGAGGACAATTATGGGACTCAATACGCAATTATTACAAAATATTCAAACATTCACTGATGGTCCAGAAGGAAACACGATGAAAACATTGTTTTGTAACGTCATGCTTAATATGTTTCTATGAATGGGTCTTAAACATTTATTTTAAGACAAAGGAATCCATCATATTTGGGGTTCTTGGCATTTACTCTAAAGAATCGTGGCACTGTTACATTGATAAATGAACTCTAGATATGTTTTGTCATTAATATGAGAAGCTAATATGGAGAGGACAGAGACATGAATGAATTGTTTAATAACATCCTTTTGCATGATTTGTGACCTTAGCTGGGATTTTATTACGATTTAATTTGTAAGCTGCATAACTGATTCCCTCATTAGGTTATTGTGACTAGAACATTGTCACGATTTTTAAAGCCTGTCATTGTCGCAAAATTGTTTTAGAAGCAACGCATTAAAAAAGCATTGTAGTGGCAGAATTCTTTCTACAACAATTAGGGCTCCTTGTGAATGAGACTGGAGGGAATATGTCATTAAATTAGTGTTGCATTTGACAGTGAGTAAGCTAAGGATGCTAAAACTCTTTCCCTTGATGCTCCTGGCATTATATCAAGTCTTTGTTAGTTATTAATATCATAGTTAATAGTAAATGTGTTTTAAAGTCTCTGTTGCATGTTGATGAACTGCTGGGTCGTGACCCAAAAAGGTCTATATTCTGATAAATCTCATGTCTGCTCCTGTGCATTTGCAAAATTGTCCATTTCCATGTCAGGTTAATAATTTTGCACATTGGTAGGCCAATGTGCAAATTTAGTGGCTGAGTCCTGAAGCAAAACCTGTTATCAGTGCAGTGGTACACACTATTTGAGTCCAAGGCCCCCCCTTATAGACATTTCTAGTACTTTTGCTGAAATAACAGCTTGTTTAAAAATAAATTACATTCTGTAATTCCAGAACTTGAAATTTCAAGAACTGAATCACACTTTTTATGACTAATGAATTTTTCATGACTTTTCCAGTCATTCGTGATTGTGGAATAAGTTGTTTTTTTTACTCACAAATAGCAATTTCTACAAAATAAAATATTCAACAGCTTGACAGAGGAAAATTATATTTATTTATAGATATTTCCATGACCTTTTAAGATTTTAAGTAACACTTAAAAAAAAAAGTTAATGTACAAACTGTAAAAACATTAATGTATTAAGTAACAGTGAACTTTAACGTTTATTATTTGTCAATGTTAGTTAATAAAAATACAATTGTTCATTGTTTGTAGGGATGGGTAAAAAAATATCTTTCTCGATTTTCTCTAATTTTTATGAACCAAGAATTGTTCTTTTAGTCTATGTTTTCAGCTGATGAATGAACAGAACTTTGTAGCGTATCTCCCATACAATAAATCGCACTAAGCTTTGTGCTTTGTTACTTTAGATATGACACAAAGTTTCAGATTTAAAATTCTGTCCATTCTATTACGAAATTCAAACAATAAGTATCATTTTGGCGCTATTTATTGTGGCGTGACAGATTGATGTAGGTCCTCAGTTCAAGTGAAGCGGCAGCACGAAGCGCACGTGAACTGATCATCTCTTCCGCTTTACTACTAGTTACAGCATGAAATAAACATGTATAGCGTACTAAATGAATCATGTCTTATGTAATCACTCAATCAGTGTTTCAACTTGGGAAAGATGTCAATAAAACAACTTGAAAACAATGTCATGTAACGTTACTTCAGAAAAGCAATTCAATGACCATAAACCTGATAGTTACCTAGAAAAATATTCATTACCTGTTTTTTTACTGTTATTTCAATATTTTATGTATGTTTGAATAAATTTGTCAAGTTTTTATGATATCCACCTTTTAAATGTTAAGTTAAACCATTAAAAAGTTAGTATTATATCTTTATTATTATAAAAAACTTTATTGTAAAGATACTTTTTCTAATTTCTATAAGTCACCCTTTTATATTCAGGTTTTTCAAGGCCATCAAAACTCGGAATCGGAAGCTTGTTTTGTCTTATGTTAAATAATTTTAAGTCATCTTGCAGTCTTTTGGAGGCATGATGAGGCCCTGTAACGAGGCCCTGTAATGGGTCCCTGCCACCTGGTTTAATTGTCGTCTTTCCCTATTTTTTTCTTTAAACAGAACAATGCTGAGAATCTGTCCTCAGGATGTTGGAATTGGGCACGTGTTCGGTCAGCGCACAGACCCTCTCTGACCGCAATGCCCTGGCAGTCCCTTCTTTCGGTCAGGGCATGTTTGGCGGGAGCCCGCCTTCACGATGTTTACTCCTCCAGCCTAAGGACCCGGAGAGCTGGCTCAAGCACCGGGGAACCCTGGAGGACGGCTCCCGCTCCTGTTCGCTCCTGGAGCCCCAGAGACTGTCTGACAGCTTCCTGTCCCATGCATCCAGTTTCGATACGCTCTACGTCCCCCGCCCGATGGGTCTGGCGCCATCCTCCCTGGATCTGGGGGGGTCGTGTGAGGGGGCGGCTGCGTTGGGTCTGGACCCCGACATGCCCGTCAGCCCGAATATCATTAAACGACGCAGGGGGGGACTTATTGAGCAACGGGACATCATTAAAGCTCATCAGGCACACAAGATCCAGAGCACCCCACAGGCCCGGCGCAAGGAATGGGAGTAAGTGGCACATGCATACATACAGCATGCAATTTAATAAGCTCTTCGCACACTTTGTAGAAATGTCTTTATTGGTTGGCTTTTATTAGTCACACTAAAAGTAATAGCTCACCCAGAAATGAAAATTCCTTCATATCGTTCAAACCGGTAAGAATAATACATTTTTATTAATGTTCTGGTTCCTCTGCTTTTGCCATTTCAATGAAGAAGCTTTATTTAAGCTTCAAAAAACACCCTAAAATTATAATAAAAGTGGTCCAAATGACTGGTGTTTTATGTTCCAAGACTTCTGAAGGCATACGATAGCTTTGTGTGACGAACAGACTTAATGAAACAGATGTTATTCACTTAAAAGTGCATTTATGAGAGAAGTAGCTATATCTGATACACCAACAAGTTGTTGTTTTTGGAGCTTGAAAGATCCAGTTGCCATTCATTGTAATTGCATGGAAAAAGAGTGACCAGTAAAATAGTAATATTTCTTCTTTTGTGTTCCATGGAAGAAAGAAGCTCATATGGGTTTGAAACCACATGAGTATGAATAAAAATTAGTATAAGATTACTCATTTTTGTGAGAATTGTTTTAAGATAGCTATAACCATGAATAGGCTGAATATATGCCATGTCTTATACTGGTGTTGTGGCATTGTGGGGTAACCGTTTACTTTTGTGCCATCAGGTGATGACATGTTAAGAATGATACAAAGGCTTGTTTCCACTGATAATAGAGTGATGTATCATCCAGGCTAATATATCAAAGGCTGATGTATCAAAAGGCCTACCCCAAACTTTTGAATTGTAGTATATGTGTCAGCAATATATCAGTCATATATAAACCTGCTCTCCAGATATCGGCATAAGTTATTGAAACCTGTATCAGTTGACTAGTTCCACAGTGGGTCAGATTATCATGATTAGATTCTATATACTTCAGGTTACAAGTCAATATCAAGGGAAATGTGGGACACATTCATTTTGTTCCATTGGTGATCCTTGTATATAAAACATTTGGCTTTGTGTGCTTTTAAGGGCTAGTCGTCATCCTCTGCTTTTTTCATCATTAGGACATGCCAGTGTGGGTATTACAGTTGTTAAACCAGGAGAAAATGGGCAGAAAAGAACACTCTGAGCTTACTTGTTATCACTGCCTTATATAGTACATGTCATAACACTGGGAAATTATAGGTGTGTTGCATCAAGAATGATTTTCAGTAGTCATTTAAGTAATAAGACTATATGAGCAGAATAGTAAAGGCTTTCTCTATTAAGAAGTAACAACTGCAATGGTTACTTATCATCCAATAATAATCCATACATACAAGATTTGTATTTGTACTCTATTTAACTCTTTAAAGGGCAAATTCAGGAAAAAACTGCATAAAAAAGTATTTATTTGCAATTCTTTGTTTGTATTATGAGCCTTTATCTTTATTTAAAATAAGTGTTATTAGGCTTAAAAGTGCATTTCATCTATTTTTCTTGGTAATCAATGTCTCATAAATGAATTATATTACACTATATATAAGAAGTAATATTATAAAGTATTATTTAGAGAGCAAAAAACAATAGAAGCAGATGAAAGTACATCACTGCTGCAGCACTTCCATGTGTGTGAGTGACTAGTAAAAAGAGTGTACAGTATAAAGAGAAAGAGAGAGCCGTGTCTTGCTGTGCTAGGACATTGTACTTCTGAAATGATTACCTATCATTTGGCTTTAAACGCAGTATGAAGGGCCATAATGACCCTAATGCCCCTGAGACACGCTCACACACTCTCACAGGCCCCAGATACACTAGATCCTGCTGAGCTGGGCAGCACATATCAGCTACTGATTTGTTCCCTGGACCTGTGAACAGATATGTATAGGCTGCACATTATTGAAAACACTAAAGGTACTCATTAATTTTATTTAAAAGTTGAAATTAGTTATTTTTGCATTTTTCAGAGCAATTTCAGAGCAAAGTCGGAGCAACGTCACAAAATCTGACGTCATCGTGTACTTGCGGCAAGATCCGGAGTGCTGATTGGCTCCAGTATGGGCTGGTCGAACATGCTGACGTCAGCCGTTTCTGATGCTTCTTTGCATTTATTCATGACATAAAGCTCATTCAATCCAATCACTGCACTGTAGTATGCATAGGATTATAATTGCAGTATTATGCATGAAGAAGTATCACTTCTCTTGCCTCTGTCTCTTGTCATTCAGAGACATGGGTCGTAGTTGCTCGTTTCCTCAGTGCTACAACATAAAAATGTGTTTTCCTGCGACGCAACCAGAGCAGAAGTTTGGATGCATGTGGAATGTTTTGCTGTAATCTACCAGCACAAATGGAAAATATTTTCGCATGAGATCGCTGTGGCGACCAGGGCGGGCGAGAGCCGTGAGAGAACGGCGCGAGGCCGGTGGCGCGAGAGATAATGAGCTCCACCTGGGAGGCGCGCCGGCCTCGAGTCTCTCACGGAGGAGCTCCGGGAGCATAAAAGGAGGAGCGACGACAGTGAAGGACGAGAGAGGACCAGGCCTGGACTTTATTTTATGTTTTATTATGTTTGTGTGGCCGGCAGACGTCCGCGAGGGTCTGCCGGCATTACTTTCGTTTTGTTCTGTTGTTTATTTTATATTAAACTTATGTTGAACGTTCGCCGGTTCCCGCCTCCTTCTTCCCGTATATACGAACTGTGTTACAATCGCATTACAGCGGAGAATTCAAATGTCTCAAAAATGCTGTTCATTCACCTCTGCGTTCGGACACGATATGTATGTTTCCCCCAGCACAGCAAGCACATGAGTGTTGTTTGTATTTTGCCCGCGATGCGGTCAGAACTGGAGTTTGAATACGAACACATGAAAAATACGATTGTTATGATATACACGCGGAGCGTGCATATGATCGGTTTCAGCGCGGAGCTCCACGATGAGTTTAACAACACTAGCCATGTGGATCATAGTTCATATACAGAATAAAGTATCCGTGTTTAAAGTTTTTATAAACATATTTCACATATTCTCCTGCCCCAAACATGAACCAGCACGGTGTATGCACACATATTTCATCAAGTCTTCTTCAAATGAAATATGTGTGCAAACTGGACACTGATACAGTGGTGTAGCCTATCTGAACACGATGACACGATTATTCTAATAGACAAAAGACTGATTTAGATCGAAAATTCAAAGAAAAATTGACAAAAAATAAACTGTCTTTATTCTTTCTGTGTTAAACTACGTGTTGTTTATCATGAGACTGCAGTGCTTGTAAACGTAATCAAAGTATTAGTCCTTTTAAATATTCTTTCGCATTTCTCCCTTGTGCTTGGGAGTTTGTTGTCATTTTCTCAATGCTCATATATTCATATTCCAGGGGCGTTTCCTCCGAGGGGGCAAGGGAGGCAGTGCCTCCTCAAAAAAACGGAGAAAATAGTCGATATTACAAAAATAAAACAATGCAAAAGCGACACCCGCAGGTGAAGTTACAGCGGGGAGTCCGCGTCTCTGTGCCTCCCTTCAGCTCATAGAAACAAAGCAGAGCCCCCTTAGCGTGCGGTGGTTTTAGTGGGGGGTAATTGAGAATGAATGGGGGAAAGTTACGTGATAGGAGGCAATGCCTCAATTGTGCTATGATTGGATATGATCGGTTATGTTTGGACATGATTGGTTCGTGCGATAAATCCCGCCTCTTGTTTTCGTGCGCATTCTCGTCGAATCGGCCTGAATGAAGACAGTGATGGCGTTAATGGGAAGACTAATTAAAAAGTAAGTAAACAACTGTCACTTACATATCACCGCTTTGTGTCATGTCAAAATCAAACTCGAAATGGTCTGAAAAATTATGACTTCGGGGGTTTTTAGTCAGCAATCAGCGTGGTGAAATTAAAGGTACATCTTCGTGTCTGTGACCACTGATCAGTGTGTACGTACAAGCTTGATGACTGCTGAAAATAAATTGACTTTTAAAAAGAAAAGCTGAATATTAGTTCATAAATAATATACATTGTTTAAATGGTTACTGCCTTTAGTTATTACTTTGGAATAAATGTAAAAATGAGTAAAAACACTAACTTGATGAAATTTATACTTGGTTTTAATAAATAAAACATTACATAGTGTAAAAATAACAAAATAGAATTGTATTTGGTCTCTCTTTTTATGTAATGTTAACTTTAAATTGTGTTACAGGGACATAAATGAGGACTTAGCCTCCTCATTTTAAAACACTCTCCCCTCTTCCACCCCTCTACACTCCCACTTTTCCAGAGCTTTACACACCCATTTTCACAGTGTTTTTAAGCTTTGAGGTGTGAACGAACAGGGTAAAACAGGGGGGGTTTCATGACCCTTTAAATGCACCCTAGTGCTGATGCAAATGTACTGTGGGACTAAATATTTAAACAGAGATGTGAATGTGTCGCAAAGGCATTTCATTAGATTGGATGGTGGAGATTAGATGAGTGTAATATAGAGAGGAATTCCAGCATTTGATTTGTGTAAATGAATGAAGTGCTAATACTGTTCTCGCAGAATAAAATACATGTGGGTTTACTTAGCTGTACTTTGTACATGATATTTCCTTATTTAGGCTAGGTAAACATGCACCTAAACTAATTTAATCTATGAATAAAATCTCTTTGACAAAGTAATCTGTTGGCCTGACAAGACAGCATAGCACTGTATGTTCAGTCTTAATAACAGTTGAGTTTTCAGCACACAGAGAGCTGTCATTGGGGCATTTTGTTACAACGAACTGCATTTCTTTCCAGGGGAATAATGGTGGAAATGTTCAATGGCTTTTTTTTGTAGTCAAAACTGTCTATACATAATTATTTGGATAGATTTTGACTATTCATTGACCTTAGTTACGTGTTACAGTATGTTTTTCTTCTATACAAAGGCTACAGTGGCGGCTACTGGTCTGTCAGAGAGGGGAAGCTCATTTTCGGCCTACATCATAAAATTGTCTATTTATTTAAAAGTAAATTCTGCCCTACGTTCCTTTTCAAGAAAATGGTCTGTGACCCTGTCGTACCAACTAGGAGTCTTTTCAAGTAAAAAAATATTAAACTCTGTAAAACTGAAACAAGGAATGTGGTGTATAATTGTGTGAAATGTATGATGAAAATCAAGCAATTTCGCCAAGCAAATATCAAAGAAATAGGTTGCAGCAGTTTTTATTTCGACTGAACTTGAGAAATCCGCGATGGGACTGAGCGCGAATAGCTTCAGTGATTCCTTATAGTACAGAATCGCTGTCAGTCAAAAGGAGATGCAGTCTTTCGACAGACCCTCCAATCATCACGCAGAAGCTCGGAGTCCGGGCCAGCCCACTCCCCATTCACCCCCAGAGACGCTGAGCGTCCATGGGCGGGACATAATCACAGCGTTTATCCAATGACCGTCTAGTTTCGAAGCGCTGAAAAAAAACGTTCAAAGCAGCCCCATTGAAGTCAATGGACGCTGGGCTTCAATAGGGAAATGCACTGTGACGCTGCGGGAATGTATGAGAAGGAAATCGAGTCAGCCGACCTGCTATATGTAACTGATTCTGAACGAACTCGTCTTTGAGATGAACGTTTTCTAACGCATTTTTAGTCAATAAAATGTTAATACAATAGTACATATTTGACCATTAATTTTGTGACATTATAAGGGAAGCCGAGCTTCCCTTGCGGTCTTAAAGAAATCGTCCCTGAAAGGCTAGAATTTTACAGCCAGGGAAATAATTTTTTTTCTACCAATACAGCGACATTACCTGAAGCTTTTCATGAGTACAGTGTTTCTCATTCATCTAGCCCTGCTGGATAATTAAGACTTTTCAGTTGTGAGTTTGCTTTGAGGGAGGGAAGAAAATGAATGGTCCATGCGGGAGGTGGGGGGTGGTGGGCTATAAATTCTGGCCTGGACTCGACTGAAAATGCAGTTTGTAAGAGAGATTGCTGCAGACAATCTTTTTCTGGCAGTGTATATAGTGACTTTTGTATGCAGTGTAGTTTCAGTCTCAGACATCACGCCTGAAAGTCTGATGCACATGGCACACAAAATGGGAAACACTTCGGGAGTTTCAAAGTCGTCATCTGATTGGTTGAATTCTCCAGGATTTCCAGGAGACGTGTGTCTTGCATTCTTAAACGCTTATCAGGGTCAACTAAATGCTGGATTTTCAAAAGTATGTGAAGTTCACAGCACCATTGTTGCTCCATTGTTCCATTGACTTTACATTTTGGCCAATGAAAGCTGCTATGGAGTCCAGACCATCTGGTCTGGCTTCGCGAGTCTTAAAGGGTTAGTTCACCCAAAAATTGAGAATTGAATTTTCTGTCATTAATTCCTAGAGATGCACTGATACCGATACCAGTATCAGTATCGGGCCCGATAACAAGCTCATGTACTTGTACTCATACTCGTAAAAATACCCCCAATACCAAAGACCGATACCTCACGTGACGTAACTGACAGAATTTTCCGTGCACAGAGACACCGGCGGCAGCAGCAGAAACAATGTCAGCCTCAGGGGTGTGGAAATACTTCAAAATTAATGATGACAACCCACACATTGTGTACTGCATGCAAATCGCGCTGAATGACACAGAATGACACAGACCAGATCTTTCTCTTTCTTGCGCGCGATCCCAGTTCTCTCAAACAGAACAGTTTTCCTTGCGCCTGAATGGTCAAATTCACAAATAGTTGTCAAAATGTCCATCGTGTGGAGTATTTCACGTATATACTCGATTATGGCTTTAGTGGACGTAAACTGGTGGGTGAAAAAAGGATATGTGTCAGTATATTACATCCATGGATTTGGTCTTAAAATGACAGTAGCCTAATTAAATATTTGTCTGTCATTAATGTTAGTAAAACAACAAAAGATGTTAAATAAATGTATTTATATATATATATATATCGTGAAATAAAATTTCTCATATCATGGTCATATTGCCCACTCGTCCCGTATTCCACCATGAGAAATCTGGTCACCCTAGATTGTTTACATTGGTTCACAGTGTTATGTTATTAACATTTGTTCTGTAATATTTGTTTAGCATTTTTTGAAAGGCAGGTTAAAAAAGACTTGATGTTTGTATTTGTTTTTTATTATGACTTTGGTAATTATGCCCTTCGAAGGTTATTGGACACTGTGAAATTTGTGCTTTAAGTTTGTGACAAGCACATAAAAATTATTACATTTTTCATTGGAGTAATATTAAAGCAGCTGTCCTACATTCATTAGTCTCACTGTGTTGTGCTTGGAAAACTGTCACATCACCAAAGAAAAAAAAAAAGTATGTATATGCAACGGTAATGGTATCGGCGAGTACCAGAAAAAAAATATCGGTACTTGTACTCGGTCCTTAAAAAATGGTATCGGCGCATCCCTATTAATTACTCACCCTCATGTCGTTCCAAACCCGTAAGACCTTCGTTCATCTTCAGAACACAAATTAAGATATTTTTGTTGAAATCCGAGAGCTTCTGACCTCCCTATAAACAGCAATGTCTTAAACAATTTCAAGGCCCAGAAATGTAATAAAGGCATCGTTACAATAGTTAATGTGACTACAGTGGTTCAACCTTAATGTTATGAAGCGACAAGAATACTTTTTGTGCGCAAAAATCAAATAAAAATAATAACTTTATTCAACAATTTCTTCTCTTCCATGTCAGTCTCCTACGTTGTTCACGTGTAAACACAGTGCAGCGCTTCCAGGTTGTACGTCAGAACGCCGGCTCATAGCGGGCCAATAATGAGCCGGCATTCTACAAATGTGTTTTTTGTGAATGAATACATATGAATGATTGTATGTCAATGTATAAATACCCTTAGCTGAATGTATCTAAAGACATGCTTAAATCATTGAAATAGTAAGAATGAGAAATAGGGTAACAATATGTCAAAATGATTCTTTTAACTTTTATGCATGATATAGAATAAGCTACATGATGTTTGGTGTTCTGTGTTTCTATCCATCTATGAAGCCTGGCATGATAGTATTTCAACGTGACTACTGTAAGGTTGCATATGAGTCATATCTCTTTGGTAAGATGTAAGCTTTTGTCCTCCTTGAGCCCATGTGATAAAGAGCCAATGCTTTTCCCGTCATCAAACAACTATTTCATATCATTCCTTTATAGAGGAAAGGTTCCTTCTCTTTTTTTCTCCAGACAATGGAAGGACACATGCTAATTTTGTTCTTTTCAGCAGCTTCAGCCCTTAACATTAAGATGTTTAAGAGGACATTTTATTTCTTATATTTGGTCCAAATTGTTCAGACAGACATTTAAGTGAACTTGAAGTAACACTGTGTTGCAAGACTCTGTTGTGTGTGTGTGTGAATGTAATATGTGACTGCGTGGGAGTCTCTGTTCGTTTAAGTAGCAGAGAGAAAAAATACAAAGCCGGGGGCAAAAAAATGTGCTGTCACAAGCATACAACATCATGTGTCATTTCACACACATGCAGAGACAATTGCGCTTCCCAATATGTCTTGCACTGGGCTATTATCGCCAATGTCTCTACAGATGCCTAATGGTTTGTTGATGCTCGCCTGGGTTGCGTGATTAAGCACTGTCAGGATAATCCAGCACATTACGGTAGACAATAGCACCAGTGCAGTCAAGAGTGACATAATGTTTTCATCTTCCATCTGACTTTACTGTATTCAAAGAGGCACAGGTCATAGGCATTGCCATAGCAACCTCATCGCTGATTGCGCCAAAATCAAAACTCTCGAAAAGTGGATGGAGCGGATCCTCAAGCCACCATCCCCTTTGCATCCTTTCAAGATCTAATTAAACCTCTCACTCTAACTGATCTTTAGCCCTCATTCTGTGAAACATGAGAGGCTTTGAACACACTTTACCCAGGCCTTTTCACGCAAGCATGCAACGTTTGAGCTTGTTGCCTGGAATACTTGAAGCAGCATAATAATGCCACTGTATGGTCCTTAAAAGGTTAGTTCACCCAAAAATGAAAATTCTGTCATTAATTAGTCACCCTCATGTCGTTCCAAACCCGTAAGACTCTGTTCATCTTCGGAACACAAATGAAGATCTTTTTTGATGAAATCTGAGAGCTTTCTCTCCCTCCATAGACAGCTATGCAACTGACACTTTGACACTTCAAAAAGTTCATAAAGAGATCGTAAAACTAATCCATATTAATTGAGCGATTTATTCCAAATTTTCTGAAGAGACACAATCGCTTTATATGATGAACAGACTGAATTTAGGCTTGTATTCACATATAAACATTCATCAACTCACACAAGTTATGGTAAAAAGAAGCTCAAGCATGTTCGCTTGACACGTGTGAGACACAATGAGGTTCATTCTCGTGTTACGCAGCATGTTTGAGCTTCCGCAAGAGGCTTGTTCTCACGTGTCAAGCAGGTTCGGTTGAGCTGCTGTTTATGTTCCCTCGTTTATTTGTGAGTAAAAGCCTAAATTGAATCTGTTCATATAAAGCAATCGAGTCTCTTCAGAAAATTTGGACTAAACCGTTATGGACAGAAAGCTCTCAGATTTCATCAAAAAGATCTTCATTTGCGTTCCGAAGATAAACAAAAGTCTTATGGGTTTAGAACGACATGAGGGTGAGTAATTAATGACAGAATTTTATTTTTTTGGTGAACTAACCCTTTAAATATAAAGGTATAAGTATTGTTAAAATTAGTAGTAGTAGTAGTAATAGTAATAATAATAATATTAATATTTATATTCTGTAGATAATAGGCAGGTCTGACATCACAGAAATCGATTTGACCCTCAGTTTTTGAACAATCTATTCTATTCTATTCTATTCTATTCTATTCTATTCTATTCTATTCTATTCTATGTTCCACCCTCATAAAGCTTTTCTCCTCATTAAAATCAAATGATCAGCAATGATTGTATATCAAGAGCGGGGACACGTTTGTGTGCATTTTGTTTTGTGATTACACCGGAAAGACCCTCCGCAGCGGCATTAGCGATAGATTGACGCACGCGCTCGTCTGTGTGAAGACTGCACGAGCCAAAATAGAACGTTCCGCCACTGATAACAGCGGCAAAGAACACTCAGCATGATTACAAAATCAACACATCCCTAAACACAAATTAATGTCAACTGGATATGTTTCATTTGCATTAGGTATATACACGTACAGTGAGATAAAAAAAAATGGTAGAGACAATATCGACCCTGGCAAAATATGGTGGGGACATCACATGTCCTACCTGCAAATTACGCCTGTCACATAACTACTCATCTACAAGAACTCTGCGTTCAGTGCTGGTAAAGTGTTCCATATGTAGGCTAGTCATCAATTTCTAGATCCTCTGATGCACTTATTGCCACTAGCTGATCCCTTATGTCGTCTCGTCTAATCCAGATAACAGAGCATCACCAAACAAAACATTCCCTTCTACTTCATCTGCAAATGAAAGCAGTGCGTGTTTAACTTGATCAAGTCCTACAGCCATATTCATTCCCAAGGCTTGTTCGAGATGCATCGGCGCTGTGCAGGCCGATCGCAGTATGCGTTTGGAGAGGATTCGTTGTGCTTTTGAACATAGACATGTAATGTATATGCTTTTGAATCGCTCTCGCGGTACATTGATGTCATACGCCGATCGGCCTGCACAGTGCCGACGCATCTCGAAGTCGAACGTTCAGTTCACCACGCCAGACAGAGTAATTCATCCAAAAGGATTAGCCAATTAGCGCCAAGCACCGCCCACTGCCTGTTGATTGGCACTTGTGAAATGTCCTCTATTATTATGAAAAGAATCTTTGGGAAAATCATGCTTTGGAAATACATGATTCGTCAAATAGGCGTCATTCGTAAATTCAGCATATAATTATGAAAAACGTCTTTTTGAAATAGCACATTCAATTATGAAAAACTAATTTAAACAATAATAGTGAAAGAGGATTTTGTGAAATATATTAAACAATAAATGTTGTGTTTTCATGGAATCTTACTAAATAAATAGATATATTTATTTATTGATTTATTTAATTAATAATTAATTTGATAATTATTAAATTATTTCAGAATAAACTGGTACATTTAATTGTTGTTTTATTGAATTCATGATTTATTGAATTATTTCATTTTGAGTAATTTGGTCCTCCATAATTGGACACATTTGAATTCTGCATAGAATGCTGTATTTTAAAGCGATATAGAGGAGATTAGGATGCGAAATGGATAGAGATTAGAAGGAAACCAAAGCTTTACTGAGCTCAGCGGCTCTGGCCGACCTGTGATATAAACGAAACGCTATTGGCTATTTAAAAAAGGGGCAGGGCTGTTCAGTATATCCCGCCCTGTCTTCCTGTTTCAGTTGAAATTACATCAACACACTGAATTATGCTGCGTGTTCCAAGACACTTCAGTTGGCCTTTAAGGATCAGACTATCATTCTTATGGCATGCATTTGTTGCAGTTCATTTGGTAATGAGCCACAGACATTTTTTTGCCAAAGCCAATTTTTTCTCACATTTGGTGTTCAACAGGGCTTAATTTTGGACACTCTGCTCAAGACGTCACTGGAAGGGAGACACATTGTAAGAAAATGAGAGCTGCTCTTAAAAGGGTGGGCAGAAGCTGCTCTGAGAGGAGAACAGTGTAGAACATAGAGACCAAATGACAGACAGGCCTATATTTAGAATATATTCATGAAACAGAAAGAGGTACTCGCACATACATTCATGAAACATAGCTGCACAGATACACACACAAGTAAATATACACAAATTTCAATGCATTTTACCTTTTCAATAAGACATAATTTAAGTCAATTTCCCTATGGTGATTGTTGTCTGGTCCCCTGTAGGTTTTACTTACTATTGTTTTGAGGACATTTGCTGACCCAGATGCACTCACAATCATTCGTGAAAAACACACAATTGCGCTTAGAAACATTCATGATAAACACTCAAAAACGCTCATAAAAAACACACACAATGACTCTGTATTGCCCTTAGCCTGTGTGATCTTCCAATATAGGAGTCAGGGTCATTCATCCAGGTGGAAGACAGGTGTTCTCTACCGTGGACCTGTGGCTGTGATGTGTTGAATGGAATGGCCCTTGGCGCTCTGCTGTCTCCATCTTTTACCATCATTCTGTGCTCTGACCAAAAGCAGAAATGCAGCGGATCATGTGTAGACATCTAGATGTTGGGTGGAATTTTGTGTCTCATGTCCACAATACACAGTGACAACGGTGCATGATAACAATTTGAATGTGATCAGTGTAGTTGATATAAAAGGAATATTGGGAATGATTGACACGTTCATTGTCATGATACTAGATGCAACAGATCAAATTTTCACTTTCTTTTCTGTTTATACATTATGTTTTGAAGCATGTGTTCTAGAATTGATTCTTTCGATTTTTCGATCTGTATGTCTTTTGATATACACTGCTGTTCAAAACTTTAAGGTCAGTTTTTTTTTAAAAGAAATTAATACTTTTATTCAGCATGGATGCATTAAAATGATTAAATATGACAAAAAAAGTCTTTTTTTGCTTCTATTCTTCAAAGAATACTGAAAAAATTTACCACGGTCACCACAAATATATATATAAAAATGTTTTCAACATTGATAATAATAAAGAAATGTTTCTTGTGCTGCAAATCAGCATATTAGAATGATTTATGAAGGACTCCTGTGACACTGAAGACTGATGCTGAAAATTCAGCTTTGTCATCACAGGAATAAATTACATTTTAAAATATAAAATAGTTATTTTAAATATATTTAGAATTATGTTTTACAATATTACTGTTTTTACTGAATATTTGAAAAAAATGCAGCCTTGGTGAAGAGACCTTTTTTTTTTTTTTAAGTGTATTTTTTTTATTTAATTTTACTTAAAATACTGAATATGGCTGAATCTGTATATGACATAAATTGTAAGAGTAGTAAGCTATTTACTGTTCATTTGGTGATAAGGTTATAATAAATTATTTTTTTTTCTCATTCTTTTTTTTCTTCTTTCCTTTCTTTTTTCTTTTTTTTTTTTTTTTTTTTTTTTTTTTTTTTTTTTTTTTTTTCCTTTTCTTTTCTTTTTTTTTTTTTTTAAATAGTCCTCCCTGCCTTCTAGGGGAAAAAATTCCAATCAGATATTCCGTAACAGATCTGTGAGTCCAGGCTGTGCTGTACTGCATGACTGTCATAACATTATATTAAATGGCAAATTGAGATATCTCTGTTCACACAAATCACGTATACAGTTGGAAAACTATTTAAACAGTTATGGAGGTTTATATTGAGATGCAATGGGTGTTTTTGTCTCCAAGGGACATTTAAGATGCATTTGAGAGCATTTTCTCTTAAGTTGTTCTGTTCAACCTATAAATGTTCTTCTCTCAACAACCAGCAGAGTTTAAATGTCAGACTTGTTTGTCAAAGCTGAATAATTTATGTTGACATGTTGAAAAGGCCTATTCATCAGCCTGATCTGATGTGTTTGTCAGTCACAAAAGGAGGAGGGGCAGAAATGAAGAATAATGCATCTGAATGCATGAGCACAATCTTTTATTTGTCAATGTGTTCATAAGTTTAGCTTAATGCACCAAGCTGCACAGTAAATGATGAAAAAAGCATAACTAAATATTTTTCCTATGTTTACTTGCTATTTTGAAAGTTTTTGGTAAATTCTAACAACCTTTAGTAATAAACATGTAATGTGTCTTGATGCAGTTTTTCTGTTATAGTCAGAAGTCAGCAAGCATAACAGGTTTTTGTACTTTTGGTCACGTAACAATAGCTTTATTAGTCAGTCTAGTGAGATAAATTAGCTTAATGTAATGTGTATGTTCTGTTTTGGTTTCATTTTCATTCTGTTCCCTGTTCTGCTTTGCCTAAGTTCTGTTCCCTAGTTAGTTTGTTATTGTTCCTAGTTCTGTTAATTAGTTCTCCCTGTGTATTTAAACCCTGAGTTGTGTCTGTTCATTGTCCGGTATCATTTATGTTTGCACCTTTGTTATACGTGGTTGTGATTATCTTTTTCCTGAGTTTTCCTGTGCCCGTTGGATTTAATTATTAAAGACTGTTTGTTTTTTTTAATCTTGATCGTCATGCACTTCACTACAGCCACCCACACGTGACATTTAATCATTAAGCAACAATTTTTGATTTGAAAATTTAAATAGATTTTCAGGGCCATTGTTCACAAGGGCATATTCTTTTCAAACTGTGTAAAAAAAAATCCACAAACACAGTGCCCATTAATGTCAAGTGCTTCAATTGAATCATTTAACTGAAATACATTTTTAGACTGAACAATACACGCTCTGCTGGAAATGCACTTTAAATAATTGTTTGGTGTCTCTCTCCTGTATAAAATAACATACACCAAACCCATAACTAGATATAAATATAAAATATACAAATATAAAACTGTGGAATTCACTTTTGCTTGGTTGCATTTTTATACCAAGCCTTGGTTAATTTCTGACCCTAGTTCAGTCCCATTTGCCCTTTTCCCAGAAGGCACTGGGGGATGAGTAATTATGGATGCATCGTTTGACTGTTAGCACTGTTGTCATTGAGTCACGTATAGTAAATGGTTGACTCTTCTCAGGATGCGCTTGCGTTTTATTTGTTTAATCCTGTGTTGTGTTTTAGTATTGTGTGTTTTGTCTCATTAGTGTTCATGTGATGTTGTCAGAAGTTTTAACAAAAGCAGCATTTTTTGAGTTCCATCATATACATTTCTTTTAGGAAATATTAACTAAAGCACGTATTGAACAATTTTAAAATCATGTAAATAAATGGTTATTTTTCATAGTACTTTATAGTACTATAAAATAAAAATAAAGCTTTACTTAGTTTCTTACTGTTTCTTAAATGAATTGCCTTGGTTTTTTACATGAACACCTCTTTTTTATATATATAGATTGAGGTTGACAGGGAGGGACCAGAGCGTGTCAGATTGATGCATTACTTTTGAAGGAGTTTGAATGTATCGATAATCTAGATCAGTCTGCAGTCTGGAGAGAGGAAATAAATGGAAAAATGACTAAAGCTTTCTGTCAGAAAATATAATTGGTTGCTAAAGTAAATGAAAAAATGATCTAATCAATGTGCTCAGGGCAGGGTGTTGGTTATATGTACAGTATTTTGTTTATTTGAAGATACACTATGTAACTTTTGGCGCTCTAGTGGTTAATAAACAAAACTGCATGCATCTTGAGGAAGAACATTGTAGCCAGAGCTACTTCTCTCTGTTTATGTATATGACGAGTCATGCTACTGGGCTACTCCGCAGTGGTTGTCATCCCGCCCAGTCTTAAATAGTCCTAATATAAACACTAATAATAGGTGTTATGTTTGGAAGTTTGATTCAAGATGTACTTGCTCATTATATCAATTCTGAACAAAAAAACTTACATAGTGTACCTTTAAGTAAACAATTTCATAAGTGTTGGATGATTATACACATTTGTAAAGATGCTTGTCATCCATGAAATATGAAAATCAGTATATGTGAGAAATATTTGATAACACATTTTTGACAGTTAAATTCTGTAATTATTTCATCCAGTTGCTTTCATAGAACATTGCTACTCTTCTTACTGCAGTAATTCTAGGAATATGTAGCCTAATATGTGTAATATGATCACTGTAAAATAAAGTGTTATCAAATTATTTATTGCATTAAATAATTTCATGCAATATATACTCGTTGTTTGCTAAAAATGAGCGTTTTCACTGCAGGTAGACATCAGTGTTACTCACAGCTGCTTCTGAAAAGACTATATATATGGAGTCATAAGGTGTCCAGGACTCTTTTGTTGGTTTGTTTGGAATTTTTTTATTTTTTTTTCCTTTCAGTTTAGGGCTCATGTAAGCTCAAGAAAAACCAGGGCGACCATACACACTGACCTTCTGGAAAGATAACCATTACACTGACAATTTCTCCTGTTTTTACAGTCCAGACACCTTCAACAAACACCTCCTGCTGACTGAAAGATGAAGGCAACTTCTCTTAGCCTCAGAGAAAATGTATATTTCTTTTTTTCTAAATCCATTTGTTGTTGATTATGGACTGCATTCAGTCTTTTTAGCTAGTACATTTTTGGGGTCTTTTTAAGGTCTAATTTTTTTCTTTTTGCTTTCAAATATGAGGTGATTTATGAGGGAAACAGACTAGACTAGGCTTGTATTTGTAGATGTATTTTTACAACATTTTACTCTATATACAACTATGGGCCAGATTTACTAAACAGGGCAAATTTGCTTAAGAGCACAATTACTACAAAGCGGTGATTGGAGTGGAAAGTTCTGCGTGTAATCTACTGACAAAGCGCAAATTAAAGAACACAGACGCAGCCAGATCATCTCCATAATGACCAACGCAATCTACCAGGAGCAGTGCAAGTGGTTTTAAGTGGTAAATAATGGTGCAAAAAACAGTAAATCGACTAGCGCAAACCTTAGTAAACCACCTTGCATGATTCATTTAAATTCTCTCCTCCCATAAATTTTGCATCTGAGTTTCTGAAAGGGAAACTCCTACAAATGCATATGCAATAAGGTCAACCACAAAAATAACTCTTTCAGTGCTAATTTATCACTGCTTGTCTTTAGTAAATCCTGACAGTAGTTTTTTAACGCCAAAAGAGTGCTTGCGCTGGTGCAAGCTGTTCTTAAATCTGGCCCTAGGTTTGTAATGTGGTATATTCACTTGTCAGACATCAAACAAAGAAGCATTTGTTCAGCCACTAACAACCTTTTTGCTAATAAGTCATTGCCTGTTGATTGCATGTGTTTTTCTCTAATAGTCCCTATTGATTTTTATTTGCCTCTAATTATATGGCACAAAACTTCAGTAGCTGTGATTGATTGAATCATTTCCACACTAGGAATGACATATAGTGAGCAAACTCATAAAAGAATGTAGTTTTAACGTTGTGACGCACCAAGCCGACGTCAAAGAACTAGCGGCAATGAAAGCCAATTATGTTGTCAAGCTGCGCTTGTACACAAAGACTACAGCCGACTGTTCTGCACCTGTGTATAAGGAAATGACTGTCTATATCAGCAGGTATCAATAGTCTATATTCGTCATTCTAAAACAGTGACTGCAGATATACAAACTACAATCAAAGCAGCGCTTACTTACCATTTTGAATATTAATCATGCGGATCACGTTCTTCATTCCAGGTGGCTCATGTTGTTATGAAAATATTTGCGTATTGGAATGCTCGGGTACAAAGACGTAAATTAGAACAATTTGGCCACCCTGATGGCATTTCAACATGCAGAATCAGGTGAACTGCCACCGACCTGTGGAGAACACCTCAAAATCTAGTTCAACAAACAATCACGACGGCCCGACATTGGCTGATGGCTAACCGTCGGCTTTGTGTGTCACAGCCATTAAAGACTGTTTATCACCTGTAAAAAAGGAAGGTTTTTCTAAAAGCACAAAAAATCACCAGACGTCTTGTATTAGCCATCCTTGTTACTAAACATGTTAAACATTATTTTACTATGCATGGAGTGATAAACAATCCATCTATACACACAGTTCCATTTCTCAAGCACGATTTGCTGTATTTGCTGATTTAGGTACAGTGAATGGTATCAGGCCATTGTCTAATAACAACGCTTGTGGGAACAGATTCTGTGTTAAGAATAGACTACACTAATCATCTTGTTTTTAATTTCAGTCTCTCTCCCCTTCTGTTTCTTTGAGAACATTGCCTCTATCAGCTTTCTTTATAATGTTGTTGTAGCTTAATAGACCCAGTCTCAGAGAAGCAGAACGTGAAATATTCCTCTCATAGGCCAGTCTGACTCTGTTATACACCAACACACAGTCTTGTGTGTTTTTAATTATTTATGACCCAGATTTATTGATATTATGGAAGCCGCTGCTGGCAAAGTCATGAAATTACATGTCAGCCATTGGTTGATGGAAGCGCTTCATTGTAAATGTGCAAGTTTGCCAGTTTGAGTAAATAAATAAATAAATAAATAGAATGAGCTGATTTGTTTATTTTGTAAATAATTTTAATAAGAATATAAAATGTTACTGTTACAGATGTTCATTTTGCTATTATTTTTCATCAGTGGTCACCAATTATGCAGCGTTTTCACTCTCTTGATTAATTAGTGATCTAGAATCTAAAGATATTGGAATCTTTGATTTGAATCAAAGGATTCTCATAATAAAGGGAGGTCATTTTCTAGTCTGAATCATCCATATTAAACCACATGAAACAGCTTACTTCATTATATTATATGCTTCTTCAGCCATTAGAACATAATTTGCATTAACAAAAGCAGAATCCAAAAGGAGACTCCCACATACTTCCTATAGTCTGTTGGGTTGTCTAATTAATTTTCTGTCCCCATTAGCGAATTTCATAAACGAGATTAAAAGTTCCATTCAGTCTTATTTTCCCATTTTCTCCATTGATGTAGCACACAAATGAATTCAAAAGGAGCTATTACAGCTGTCTGTACAAAAAGATTGCTGCTCATAAAAACTTCATCGTGTCCGTGACTGAACTGGGTGGTTACTGGTTAGCTAGAGTTATGGACAGAGTATCCTTCTAATAGGGAATGTGTTATTGGTCTAGAACAGTGGTTCTCAATTGGTGAGTTGCTAAAACAATGGCAAATGAGGTAATAACATGCAGCACATCAACCATGTAATTGTGCATAGTTTAAATAATATAATAAATAGTCAACTTGGCACACTTAAAAAAAAAAGTCACTTGCCCTGTGTGTCCAATGCTGCATTGTTACACTCTGCATGATCATGCACATTTATTGTTATGTTTGGCAAACTTAAACATTTTGTTTTCTGTAACATTTGATTATGAATGCAGCATGCCAAAATTATTGGTTTTGGTTTTGTTGAAATTGCAAAAAGTCTTGTGATTAGTGATAAAATGACAAACCAGTCAGTAATATTTGGCCTTGTATGGCATCATGTTCCAGCAAAACAGTTTATGAATTTATTTTGGAGTTTCCTATATAATTATAATACCCATATTATTTCCAGCTATTACTTTTTGTGCAAAATGCATAATAAATAATATTTTTTTAAAGAACATAAAATAAATATTAAATTATTTAAATTTGTAATAAACCTTATACATTTAAAATTGGAAATGTGAAATTATAAATTATAAAAAAGGTACAAAAA
>RJVU01071502.1:3367546-3417247 GCA_003731715.1 Anabarilius grahami
GCAAAATGCATAATCAATAATATTTTTGAAATCATATAAAATAAATATAAAATAATTTAAATATAAACCTTATACATTTAAATTTGAAAATGTGTAATTCTAGATGTAAATATACAATTATAAATTATAAAATTCATTTAAAATTTGTGTTGGGGCAAGTAAAAATATATATCTATAATATATATAAATAAAAATATGAACGACTGGCATGACCAGACCAGACCAGCAGGACATTTTTTGTTTTTACTTTATTTTTTAAGCCTTAAATAAACGTATTAATTTTTTTTGAAGGAGGAGAAAACACTTCCTATCTTTTTTGTGACATCAAAGGCTGGGCATCCAATCAAACGGTTGCACTTTATTTTACAGTACGTGAACTTGCATGTACTTCTAATGAACTTACCTATGAAAATAGTGGGTAATATAAGGTAATACAGAAGTTAAGGTTATGTTTAGGTGTACAGCAGGTTCAGGGTTAGTACCTTATTAACCAGTTATTGGAATTACTGTAATAAGTACATAGTATATAGGGTACATGGGGAACAGGACTGTAAAATAAAGTGCTACTAATCAAACTGAAGTATTTTGGCCCAAATTAATCTGTAACTTGAGAATATGGCAAAAAACTACTTTTTTTTTTTTCATGTGTTTATATCACATGGCAAATCATACATCTGTCAAATTATACATCTGCTGTTGTATTTTTCTATTTACCCAAACATAATGTTAAGAATTTTGCATATTGTTGCACCTATTCAGTTCATAACATTTAATGAGTTTTAATGCTTTATTTTAAGGTCATTTTTTTTGTTGGGTCAGTGTTGAGTCGCCACATGATGTCCAATGTAAAATCTGCATCCTGAAGCCAAATCTGGTGAGAATGTGGTCTTGAAGGGCCCTTTGGTGCTTTGCAGCTTGTGCCGCAGTACAAAGACGTGCGTGGGGCAATTGTAGAGGGAGGTGAGTATAGTGGGGGTGGGAGCTTTTAGGAGCATCGCTCCATGCTCAAAACATAAAAGTGTTGAGAATACAGCAGGCCAGATGAATGTCAGATCTTTCCTTTGCTGTGGAATCACTCACATGCATGTTCACACCGCATTTAAATATCAAAGGTGGAAACGTGCTTGGAAGCCCTTTGCATACCGGTGAAACGCTGTTTTGGGAGAGATCTGACGAAAGAATGTCATTAACCCCATTTTGGTCCTATATGTGATTATGAAAAATTGCTGCAGTGCTGTTCCTTGTGTTGTCATCAAAAATTAGGGCTTAATTAATGTGTCTGACCTACCTGTTGTGCACCTGGATAGTCTGGGAAGTGTGTTAGGCTGACACAACAAGCAGGTGAAAGATTATATGTGTGTGTGTGGTTGCTCGTTCTCTTTGTATACTCTATCATCTTGCCTCTCCATACCTCCATTGGGAGGCCACAGTCATAACTCATGTGTGGTGAGTAATGTTTGTTTGGAGAGCGTGCTGATAGATGGAGACAGCTAATAGCTGCATTTCACAGAAGAGACTCACACCTGCTTCCAGCATTATACAATCTCATCATCTCCCCCTTGTGGTGAATAACGATACTGCATTAACAATCATATTTTTTGAAAATCTCAAAGTTTTTCGGTTCCAGGTTGTAGAGGAGGTCTATATATAATATCAGGAGAAAAATATACATCAGCATTCACAGTCTTCTCAAAGGCAGTTGTTTCTTTGGAAGTACGTGATTTAAAATACTGTATTTGTTTTTAAAATCTTTGTTCATGGGCACTCAGTCCTAATCAGCGGGCCATTTGTTTTGAAAGATCTTCATACATTGTGTATATATACATATATATACAGTCAAACCAAAAATTACTCAGACATTTTTGATATTTTTTATATATTTTTACTAGTGGGTGCAGGGCACAATAGTTCATTTATGTAAGTGAGGATAGCAAAATAAAGAAAACTGTGACATATTATACCCAAAAATTCTTCATACAGTGGACTACCAGTAAAACTGATAAATCTGGAACCAAAAATTATTCAGACACTTTGACGTGACCATGTTTTGTTTGTGTTATCTGACATAATTAAGATTAATTTTTTCTGAGACAGTTTAACTCTGAGATCTTGTCATATTTTATTACCATTTTTTAAACTATAGTAAATAAACTGTATTAATTAATGAAATGTTCAAGGTGTCTGAATACATTTTGGTTTGACTGTTATATATATATATATATATATATATATAAAGTTAGGTTGAAAATGGACAAACCCAGCGATTGAGTTGTTTTAATCCAGCGGTTGGGTTAAATGTTTGTCTAGTGTGCTGGGCAGTTTTATTTAACTCAACTATTGTTTAAAAATTACAATATGGCTGGCTTAAAATGAACACAAAATAGGTTAGATTTTCTATGGGGTTAAGGTCAGGCGAGTTTGCTGGCCAATTAAGAACAGGGATACCATGGTCCTTAAACCAGGTACTGGTAGCTTTGGAACTGTGTGCAGGTGCCGAATCCTGTTGGAAAATGAAATCTGCATCTCCATAAAGTTGGTCAGCAGCAGGAAGCATGAAGTGCTCTAAAACTTCCTGGTATACGGCTGCGTTGACCTTGGACCTCAGAAAACACAGTGGACCAACACCAGCAGATGACATGGCACCCCGAACCATCACTGACTGTGGAAACTTTACACTGGACCTCAAGCAACGTGGATTGTGTGCCTCTCCTCTCTTCATCCAGACTCTGGGACCCTGATTTCCAAAGGAAATGCAAAATGTACTTTCATCAGAGAACATAACTTTGGACCACTCAGCAGCAGTCCAGTCCTTTTTGTCTTTAGCCCAGGCGAGACGCTTCTGACGCTGTCTGTTGTTCAAGAGTGGCTTGACACAAGGAATGCGACAGCTGAAACCCATGTCTTGCATACGTCTGTGCGTAGTGGTTCTTGAAGCACTGACTCCAGCTGCAGTCCACTCTTTGTGAATCTCCCCCACATTTTTGAATGGGTTTTGTTTCACAATCCTCTCCAGGGTGCGGTTATCCCTATTGCTTGTACACTTTTTTCTACCACATCTTTTCCTTCCCTTCGCCTCTCTATTAATGTGCTTGGACACAGAGCTCTGTGAACAGCCAGCCTCTTTTGCAATGACCTTTTGTGTCTTGCCCTCCTTGTGCAAGGAGTCAATGGTCGTCTTTTGGACAACTGTCAAGTCAGCAGTCTTCCCCATGATTGTGTAACCTACTGAACTAGACTGAGAGACCATTTAAAGGCCTTTGCAGGTGTTTTGAGTTAATTAGCTGATTAGAGTGTGGCACCAGGTGTCTTCACTATTGAACCTTTTCACAATATTCAAATTTTCTGAGATACTGAATTTGGGATTTTCCTTAGTTGTCAGTTATAATCATCAAAATTAAAAGAAATAAACATTTGAAATATGTCAGTCTGTCTGTAATGAATGAATATAATATACAAGTTTCACTTTTTGAATGGAATTAGTGAAATAAATCAACTTTTTGATGATATTCTAATTATATGACCAGCACCTGTATATGCCCTTAGTTTCAGTCCAGTCTTTGTCCTGTATTGTTTATGTTTCATGGTGTTTGTAGTTTAAGTTCCTGGTGATTTTCCTGTTCCTTGTTCCTAGTGTTCCATTAAATGTTATTTGAAGTTATCTCCTTCGTCGTGCATTGAATACTACACCACCAGCCATGACAAATTACTAGAGGCAACCATAATAATCAAAAGGTGATCATTTATTAATAAGCAATTTAATAAATGTTTATTGTTTAATTATTATTAATGAATCGTATTAATAAATGTTCATTTATTAAACATATTAATAAAGGTTAATTTCCAACATATTTTTGGTTCATTTTAAGCAAGCAATACAGTCATTTTTAAACAATAGTTGAGTTAAATAAAACTACCTAGCACTTTGGGCAAACATTTAACCCAATCGCTGGGTTTGTCCATTTTCAACCCAACTTGGGTTGTTTTTAACCCAGCATTTTTTAGAGTGTATATTTGCAATAGTTTTGCTGGTGAAGATTATGATGAATTTAATGGGCTTTTTAAATAATAGTGTGTTGTTTCAGGTAATTTCAGTGAACCAGTTAAACAATTAGTTTCTCTCAAAAATGTTCACAGAATACTGTACATTCTGAAAAAATGCTGGGTTAAAAACAACCCAAGTTGGGTTGAAAATGTACAAACTCAGCAATTGGGTTGTGTTAACCCAGCGAATGGGTTGTTTTAACCCAGCTGTTAACCCTCGTGCTCTGTTCGATTTCTGTGTACACTCTTTATGGAGCGAGTCAAATTGACCCTAATTGGATTCAATACAATTACCCAAAAATCACACTATGAAAAAAAAGCACACAAGCAGGTATAAATAATTAATCATTTAATATCAATACGCTTCACACATCACAAAGAATACATTTCTGAATTTCTGATTTAAAAAAATGTTTTTAACTGCTATTTTTAAGACTGCCCCTCCCCCCTCCTGTGGGACATTTACCATTATACATTTATAACAATAAAATCTTAGTCTAAACCTAAAGTAGTCTTGACAAACTATATATCATTTGAAAGCTTTCAGACTCTAGTTTTAATATTTGGTGACTGATTTTCAAAAGAAATGACAGAACAATAGATAAATAGTGATAGATTCTTCATTTGTGATGTGGTGCCAAACTATAACACACTCTAATTCTTTCCGTGTTTTTTATGTGGGTTTTAGAGATTGAATTAAAATCAAATATTAACATTACTGCCCAAACTTCTTCTGAATAGGATGTCTACTTCATAAATATTATGAAAATTATCGAAATATATGGTTCAGATCACTCACACATATATGGAAATCGAAGAATCCGTATATGGTCACCGGTGGAGTCTGGATGTCATCTAGTGAAAAGTTTGGTACTGTGCACAAAAAATCTTACTGAAAGTTCTTTTTTTGAGATATCAACCTAAAATTTGTCGCAGAGCTAGTTCAGATATTTAGCTTTGATTTTCTTGAAGTTTTAGAGTTGAATATGTTTTGTAAAATACATATTTTATATAAAATATAAATTATATTTTCATAAACGTAAACTTCTGTAACTTTTTTAAAAACTTTACTTTTGCAACTTTTTTTTTACTTCTGCTATAATCTGTAACGCCTTTAAAATGATACCAAACTTAAGTCTATGCTCTGAAGTATTCAAGATTTTTAACAATTAAAGTTGGAAAAGTCATTTTCATATCTATGTTCAAAAAGTGTGACAGACAGTTAACATGTAAATCAACTTTATATTTTCACAAACTTTGAAAATAAAAAGTTGTTAAAGTAAGGAAGACACTGGAGTTGAAGTGCTCTGACATACAACTGTCTATATGGGTCAAATTGACCCACAAACAGTAAGAACGTATAAAATGGGTCAAATTGACCCGCAACATAACACAAGGGTTAAATAAAACTTCCCAGCACGTCGAGAAAACATTTAACCCAACCGGCGGATTAAAACCACCCAATCGCTGGGTTTGTTCATTTTCAACCCAACTGGGTTGTTTTTAACCCATCATTTTTTAGTGTATATCAAAATGTTTAAATAAACATCCGTCTGTCCGTCCATCCATCCATCCATCCATCCATCTGCCGCTGAAAAATTCTGTGGCACTGTTGTGCTCTATTACCAATAGAGAGTGAATACTCTAAATCCCTCGCATAAGAGTACACTTAGCTAATTCTCACCTAATTTGGGAAATTTGACAAAAAAATAGCACACATAGATTTTGGATGCTTGACTATATCAGTGCTTGACCTTTCATGACCTTTATCTATGATTGCTTACAAATTTGCATGAAATGGCAATTGCATTGTTGTAATCAAAACCTCTCTTTGATTACCTAATCACATGGAGTGATACTTCACTTACAGGTACTAACCGTAACTGAACCCTGCTCAAACCATCAACGCATAACACAAACAAATAACATTACACACACAGAGCACTTCCAGTATTCCTCATCCGCAGCCCCATCTGTCCCTACCCTGATTCTGTGCCCCTGACGCCCTTTTCTGTGCCAGTGGGTTGAGAGCCAGGCAAGCCATCCATCCTCCCCTTCCATGTGGGCTCTAAACCTCCGGCAAACCCTGCCAGGACCGTCTCCCGAGGGAAGCTTTTGAATGGCCACTGTACAGGAAGTGTAATTTACAGTGCTGCTCTGATCTCCTCTCTAAATGCCAATAAGAAATACAACATTCAATCTACTTCATTTTAATATTCAGAGCAGCAAAATGAACTTTATGGAGATGGATTATTTAATCTCTGAAATAGGAGAACTGCTTTGGCTTTGATCAGGAGGTCTGGTGTACTTGTTAGAGCTTGTTAGAAATGCAGATTTTTACTAGCTGTTTAATTTTTCACCATAAGGTTTCATACAGTCCTGTTTGTGTGCAGCTGCCAGTTATTAGAAATAATCCTCATTTATTCATGAATGACATTTATACATTTATTAATCTTGCTCTCTGTCTCTTTTTTTTAACAGGTTTGAGGAGACGCTACTTGTTCTAGACTGAAATCCAGACATTATTTTACATCTTAGAGACCTTATCCTTGCATAAACATACTGTGGAGTTACCAGTTTACAGTGAGGATGCTAGATGGGTAGTGTGATACTTTGATATATTCTATGATACTGAATAATTATCATATTCATATACCATGATATATACATGATACTTGAATGTTCCTCAGATAATTTCATGGGAGTACCATGGTACATGTGCAAAAGCAACAACAAAAACATTGCAGTATCATGGTATGCTCTTGATGCTCTTGTACATTCTTTCGATGTTAAAAGAATAGTTCACTTAAAATGAAAATTAATTTTTTTACCCATTTGACCCCCCTTTTTTGGCTGAAATTCTTTTTCATTTTATGAAGATGGATGCTGTCAAAAGTATCATTTAAGTATCCCATACAACTTTTTCATTACATATCAAGTCTTTATATTACCAGAAATTATATTTATTTGGGTGAACTGTTCCTTTTAAAGAACTCTTATTCTCCAGTATTGTTATTATTAAAATACTTTTCATTAATTAAAAATAAAGCTGAAATAAAATTAAATATAAATATTAGATGAAAAACACTAAAAGCAAATTGGAAATCTTGCCTTGAGAGCTAACTGAAATAAAGTCTTAGTTGAAGTACTGCAATTACTAAAATTAAAACTGAAATACAAATAAATTAAACCTAAATAAAATCTAATAAAAATGACAAAAGCACATAAACTTAACCTAAAATTAACACAAAAACTGAAAATATAGAAAAAAAAGCTAATTCAATTATATTAATAAATACTATAATTGTATATAAATAATACTAAAATAACACCGTCACTCACTTCTGTGGTCACGGTTTCCTTTTACACTGTTGCTTCAAGCTGCGACCACTAGATGGAGACAGATCTCTGTCTACCACAACAGTAATAGACATTGAAGCTTCACACGCACAACAAAGAGTAACAGGTGTCTCACGTTTTTTTTTATCTGTAACCAAATATGCTTTCACCTTGACAACAGAGAAAATGCATAAGCTAGCTCTTATATGTTTTTATGTCAAACTTTTGACATAAAAAAGGAACCAATTGTTTCAAAATAAGCAGGGATGCTAGATATCTAGAGTGGGCTTCGAAGAATTAATGACATGATATTAAACATTCATATTTTTCTCCTGAATAATTCAACGTACTTAGTATGACCAGGGTGTGTCACATCACACTCATGAGTAAACATTTACACTAGAGTTTGAGCCTGGATTTTCCACTTATTATATATAAGATATACTTGATGTATTTTTAGGTGTAAACAGAACTTCAAATGAATATACGTTTTGGGATGATGATGACCGTGATCACATACAACAATTAATATCCTTTCATGTTGTTGTTCGTAGTCTTTTCTGTTGTCCTGTGCAATTATGAATTTCTGAATCGCCGCATTGGAAGGTGGAAACAAAACTGTGGCTTCAACCTCTCAATCTCACAAAAACAGACACAAATTTATATATGTTTGCAGATCTGCTGTCTTCCAACGCACAATCAGTTGTCGTACACTAAAATAAAACCAAGATTATTTTCTGAATATACGATTTATATAAGCTTGAGTTATGGTTTCATCCCAGTCGTTTGAGATGAGGAGAAGACGAGGCTGTTGCTAGGTAACAGAGCACAGAAAACACAAGCCAAATCGCTTGAATTAGGGCTTGGTTGAGATACTGCACTGATCCCATAGATGGGCTTTATTTAGTCTATGTGAGTTGTGATCAAGTGCTCTCGTCTGGGCTTTGTGTTGCCGGTGCTTTTGTGGTGACATTTCTAAGGTGATTATTTCAAACGCTATCCAGGCTCATTGTGCATGAAACAGGATGTGAGAAAGAGCGTTACCGTCGATAGATTGTCCAGGACAGGGTGTGTTTTTTTTTCTCCTTTTAAAATGACATTTTGGAAGATGTTCAATGTTATAGACACCTTATAAATTTTAGTTTATGACCCATGAAAGAAAAAAAGGGACTTTGAAAAGCGAATTTGAAATTTGCAATGGTTGAAAAAGATGAAAAATTTGTTAATAAAGATGATGAGAATGCAAAAGCACATACTGGTTTAATGGCATCCAGGGTGTCTTTCATATCTTGCAGCCTCTCATTTCAAATCCCATTTGAGTTGAGCTATTAAAAATGAGACACATTTTGTCCTTGAAGACATATAAAACGAATTATATCCATTTGTTTATGGTCCATTTGTACCATCAAATAAATCAAATCTCTTGATCTACCCTTGTGAAAGGGAAAGTTCTCCCAAAATATGACAATTTAGTCATAATTTTCTCAACCTTGTGTCTTTCCAAACATGTATATGTTCCCCAAAACAACATTGGACCCCAATGACTTTCACTGTATGAATTTTTTTTTTCAAAGAAAATAGAAAGTCATATAGGTTCGGATCAACATGAGGTTAAGTCAGTATTGGCCTTTGCTATATTTCACCCGTTTCACTCGAAATGGGCCTCTCAACAGAAGGGGTCTCCGTCCACATGCACTCGAAAAAGAGCCCCGCACCCTGCCATCACGGAAATTAACGGCGGCTCGAGGCAAAAAATTCACCAAAATTTATAAAAATGCCCCCCCCAAAAAATCCAGATATATGGGGCAAAAATGTCTCTGTATGAGTTCTTGTTTTTAATATATATAATTTAGGATATACAGTGCTGTTTTCCTGAATATCAGCATGATTGCAAATGTGATAGCTTATTTATTTCATACAACAGTTCTTCTTTCAGATGAACACAATCGGAGTTATATTAATTAATATCCTGACGCAACCAAGCTTTGTAATTGCAGTGAATGGGTCCAATGAGTATGAAGCTGAAGAAAGTGCATCCATCCTTCATAAATGTACTCCACACGGCTCTGGGGGGTTAATAAAGGCCTTCTGAAGCTAAATAATGCGTTTGTGTAAGAAAAATATCCATATTTAACAAGTTATAAGTAGGCAGTAAGGTAAAAGAGGCTGTGCTGTATCGTGAATAAGTCACGGCTGAAGGGCGTTGTTAGGCACGGCGTGAAGCGGAGTGGTTACCACTCAATACAAATATTAAAGCCAAAAATATGTATCAATGCAACTTTCATGAAGTAAACTGTCACTAAAAGCCTTCCTTCTGCCGGAATAAATAGTCCCTGACCGTGAACAGCAACAGAAGTTACATTATTACGCCATTAGATGGCGGCAAAGTCTGTCTTTATGAGTGTGTCAGTCAGTAGCGAAGACTTTTACATTGAAAAGACTGAACTGTTGTGAACACGGAACAAGACGCAACTGACAAATGCTTTGACTAGTGCTGTCAGTCACGGGAAAACCCCTTAACTGTTAAAAGGACAAGATAATACATCAGACATTTAAACAGATTTTTTATTATGAACATAGGACTGACCTGAAGGAAAATGCTAAATCTGAATGCAGGTAATAAACTCGCTCACTCGATCTCTTTCTCACAACACTCTTCTACATAATAGAGTATGTTTCAATGAACAATATCAATTGAGAACATACAGTTTACATTGCTAAGAGTTGTTGCTAAGGGTGTTGTGTAGTGATACACAGAACCATTGGGTGAAGCGGTCATAGCCGTGTTTTATCGTGAATAAAACACAGGTATTGACCAATCAGAATCAAGGACAGGAGCTAACTGTTTTATAAAGTAAAATATCTAGCTTCCACCAGACCGCTATCCATATTCAACTTACGAAGAAAGTGTAATGCCTCTCACAGTTCAAAATGCTTGCGCTACGTCCTATGCCTTCCATATTCAACTTACGAAAAAAGCGTAACTGATGCAACACAAACGCATACTTACACAAATGCATCGCTTCACTTCAGAAGGCCTTTATTAACCCCCCAGAGCTGTTTATGATGGATGGATGCACTTTCTTGAGCTTCAAACTTGTGGGCCGTTCACTGCCATTATAAAGCTCGGATGCGTCAGGATATTTATTAATATAACTCTGATTGTGTTCATCTGAAAGAAGAAAGTCAAACACCTAGGATGGCTTGTGGCTGAGTAAAGAAAGGTAATTTTCATTTTAAAGTGAACTTATCCTTTAACAATGTTAAATATAACAGAGATAATCAAGTAATTGCAGTCGCATTGCATACATTGGATTTTTTGGGGGGGAATGGGTGGTCTCCAACTGTTTGTTTAAAACGGGCCTCCGAATTGCAAAGGCAACCTCTGGGTTGAGTAAATGAAGAAAGAATTTTCATTTTTTAGTGAATTATCCCTTTAAGAACTTGAGTTTGGTCTGGAAATGAATTGGTTCTTTGTATCATATAACGCAATTAGATGGAAATATGTTTTTTTTTTTACAGTGGATGATTCACAATCTAGGTATATTGTCATCTGAGGTAGATTCAGATGGAAGTTGCTTTGCAAGTGAGCATGTAAATCCTGCAGGTTGGACATTTGGATTGTCTATAGCACATACAGTGTGTCTCTGAGTGTGACAGTGAAATGTACATATAAAATCGCAGCTGTGAAAGGTGTCTTTTTGTTGAGCGAACCTTGTGCTGGCAAAAACGGGAGGAACAAATTAGAAATTCAACGGTGTACAGGCACCATGGAGACTACTATTAGGATGACAAGGACACTACATTATGTGGGAGCGGAGATGTCTTGCAGGTTCATGCCTCTTGGTTAGCTTTTTAATTAGTTGGGAGTAAAATACAAAACTTAAACAGAGAGGTCAGGGTCCGCTGATTTACCTTGGATTGAGGTACGACTAGAACTGTCAAATTAATTGTGTTTTCTGTGATCAAACACAGACCTGTTAGACAGAAGTAGGAGGGAGGGAGAGAGAATGACAAACACAGAGAGACAATTACCAGTCTAGACATTACGTATTTTAAATGATTTCTTTTTTATCAAGTATATAGTGACAATAAAATGTATTGGATTACGATATACAGTAGGAATCGGCTGTTTTTGTTGTATCACCCTGTTGCATTTGTCTTTGAAAAAAAGCAATTTCCATCATCATTTTTATTTATTTTTTTGCATATCTGACTCAAATCTGTTTAATTGTTTATAATGTCTGTAGCTATGTCTGAACTCATTTTCTCCATATATAAAGGCTTCACTGTGTAGTAAATACTGAATGAGTAAACAAGTGCATTTTCAAACACAGCATATGCATGAAAATATCCTCTTAGGCCCCTCATGAGTTCAGCATAACAGTGTTATGCCAGGATAGACATGAAGAGAGGCAAAATTCCAATTTTCTGTGCTTTCCTCTCAATTGTTGTTGAAGAAAGTCCCTTGGCATCACTGAAGCTTAAGTCATTAGTACTGCAAATGATGTATAGCGGATGTTGAGTATGCTACCTGAGCAAATGCATCCGATTTCATCACTTGCAATATATATATATATGTACTCACTGGCCACTTTATTGGGCACACCTGTTCAACTGCTCGTTAACACAATTATCTAATCAGCCATTTACATGGCAGCAACTCAACCAAGCATCAGAATGGAGGTGATTTAATGGCTCGTTTCCACCGAGTGGTACAGTTCAGTACAGGAACGCAAGTTTTGCCGTTTCCATTGTCAGAAGTTGTGAATGGTACCTTAATACCAAACCGTACCGTACCACTTTTTTGGGACCCTTCCGTTGGGGTACCTAGCACAATAGCACCAATAGTACCAGTACCAAAAGGGTAGAGCTACTCTCACTGCAGAACGTTGATTGGTTGACAAAGAATCGTCACTTGCGCGTGCTACAAGGTGAATGACAACACAATACCGTTGCAACACAATGTGTATTTTTCAGCTGTTTTTACTTGCAGCCTTCAGCCTTTGCTCAAACAAAGCTGCTGTATGTCCTCCATTGCTTACTGTCACTTTCTTCTTCACGTGAGAATGACATCGATCGCTTCTTTCCGGCATACACCACGCCTATCAAGTAAGGGTACTGTTGGCGGTGGAAACGCTAGCCGGATCAGAGTTTGCCGTCCCGAATCGTACTGTACTGTACTGAACTGAACCGTACCGCTCGGTGGAAATGAGCCATAAGTGACTGAACGTGGCATGGTTGTTGGTGCAGACGGGCTGGCCTGAGTATTTGAGAAACTGCTGAGCTACTATGATTTTCAAGCACAACCATAGGGTTTACAGAGAATGGTCCGAAAAAGAGAAAATATCCAGTGAGTGGCAGTTCTGTGGGCGAAAACGCCTTGTTGATGCCAAAAGGTCAGAGGAGAATGGCCAGTCTGGTTCACGCTGAAAGAAAGGCAACAGTAACTCAAAGAACCACTTGTTACAACCGAGGTCTGCAGAAGACCATCTCTGATTGCAGAACACATAGAATATTGAAGCAGATAGGCTACAGCAGCAGAAGACAACAACGGGTGCCACTCCTGTCAGCTAAGAATAGGAAACCGAGGTTATAATTTGCACGGCTCACTAAAATTGGACAATAAAAGATTGGAAAAACATTGCCTGATCTGATGAGTCCCGATTTCTGCTATGACATTCAGAAGGTAGGGTCAGAATTTGGCGTAAACAACATGAAAGCATGGATCCATCCTGTCTTGTATTAACGGTTCAGGCTGCTGCTCGTGGTGTAATGGTATGGGGGATATTTTCTTGGCAAACTTTGGTCCCCTATAGTACCACTTGAGCATAATTTAAACACCACATCCTACCTGATTATTGTGGCTGACCATGTCCCTCCCTTTATGACCACAGTGTACCCATCTTCTGATGGCTGATGGATAACTTTCCATGTCACAAAGCTCAAATCATCTCAAAGTGGTTTCTTGAACATGACAATGAGTTCACTATACTCAAATGCCCTCCACAGTCACAAGATTTATATCCAATAGAGCACCTTTGGGATGTGGTGGAACCGGAGATTCGCATCATGGATGTGCTGCAAACAAATCTACTGCAACATAGTGATGCTATCATGTAATCTCTGAGGAATGTTTCCAGCACGTTTTTTAATAGTTGAAGGACTAAAAATGACTAAAGCTGATATATATATATAAAAAAAATAAAGCTAGCCTATATAGAAATATATAAAACTTAAACTACAATGAAAATAAAAATATGTAAATAAAAGCTAATAATAGTAAAAACTATAATAGTACACAAATAATACTAAAATAACACTTATTGGGTACAGTGTGAACAAAACCTACACGACTCTGTTCTAAAACCTATTGATCTACCTCACTGCTTACTTCCTACTGTCACAGTCACCAGATCAGTCACCAGCACCGGCACTACATTTCCCAGCGTCCCTCCTGTTACTCACCTGCACTCGATCATCATTACCCGCACCTGAAGACCATCACCATCATTACCACTCACCAGCACTCCCTTTATAAGCAGTCACTATCCTCACCACAGTGTCCAGTCTCGTATGTTCTAGTGTTGTGTTGCGTGGTTTCCTGTTCCTGTATTATCTCCCATTTGGATTGCTAAGTAAAGACTTGTTTGAAATTCATCTTCTTCTTCGTGTGTTTCCTACGCAAGCAATGTGTTACACCTACATAGGCAGCAACTTTCTTGATTTCAGTAGAGGACAACATTAGCATGTTGCTAACCTAAAATCAAGTTTTTAATGTTTTTTTTAATGTTGTTCATATGTCTCTGTGGTGTTTTTAATATGCTTTGAGACAAACCATGTGCAAATTCATCAGTCAACACCATTGCTGAGTATTTTTACCATAAAACTGCAGTGAACCAAAGACAGTCTCAAAAACGCTGTTTGAAATCGCCTGTTTCTGACGTCACAAACTACCTTGTAACCAATCACAACAACGTGTGATCGTCAATGTGTGGATCTCTGAACTGGTGTGAGTGAACGGAGGCGGGGCTAATTTGCACATTCATATATCCATGTATAATAAATGAAGCAAGGGCGTAGAGTTACATTCAAGCTATTTTAAGGCATGAATAATTTTTTTACAAGGAAAAAATATTTAAATATGCAATTTTGGTGATCAAAGATGAGTTTTAAGGGATTAAATTATTGACTACAGGGGGACTTTAAAATAAAATATTACATTTATTATGTCTGCCATCTTTCACTGAGTGCAGTGCGTTCTAGGATTGCGCTCTCAGTGAATGGACACTTTTGATGCTGCCATATAATTTGGACAAAATCAGGCATCTAATAGCCTACCTTTTGGAAAAGCCTTTGCTTTGGGAACACATCTATGGTGAAAATGACTAGGTTTTGGAACAGAGCAACAGTTCCTCTGTCAGCACAGTCAGGCCGACTGCTGCTCTGGCCACTCCCATGCTTTCCATAAGGCTTATTCAACAGATTGTTATGAAAACGTGTTGACATGATGAATGCGTATCCTACAGTACTTCCTCCCTGCTTCTTTCATTCTACTATTGTCTTCCTTTCTCTCTCTCTCTGACACACTTTCTCTCATTCTGTTACCCTTGCACACACACATACACTCTTTTTTCCATCACCACCATGGAGCACAAATGTACTTTCACATTCTGTGAGTAATTGGCCATAGAGGATGGACGCTAGCAGATCGAGTGTTTGAGTGTTTCTTTGTGTGTGTGTGTGTGTGTGTGTGTGCGCTTGCTCTGTCTTATTTATAGTAGACCTCCATATAGGGCACCTGCTTAAGTGTACTGCTTCACCTACTCATCTCAGCTGGGATATACACTACCCAAATATGTCTGTAATTGGGGCAAAAATCTCAATGTTCCACGCAGACACCCCCTGGAGGCTATTAAAGATCATCAAATAGGAAGTCATCAACTGTTTTTTACATTTTTTCCACGTCTGCTCATCATCTGTGCTTCCTAAATCGTTAGTTTCTATTCACTTTTGACAGGAAAAGAGAGGAGAAACGTCTATTTTCATTAATCTTTCTTGTGCTGTGTGATAATAACCTCAATCTGGAATGATCCACTGGGTCATTGGTCTATTGCAATTTCCATCATCATTTTTATCAGCCGCATCCATTTCCACCCCTTCTGTGAGAGATCTCTCATTTTGCAGTTGACTATTATTAGCAGGTCCTTTCTAGCCCTTAAACTGTTCTGCTCATTAATTTTAAGCAGATTAAGTGACATTTGATGGGTGCAGTTATTCGCTTTCAAATTAGTTTATTATTTGGTTTCTTCAATTCTCATTGAAGATTTAAAAATGTTGTATTTTTTTTTCATTTAAAAAATGGACAAATTAAGAAAGGATGTGGTAATATATGAACTTGTTTTTGCTGTTTTTAATTGCCCCTTCAAAGAATGCAAAATTCTGTTTCCTCTGTAACACAGCATTATTTAAATGTTCCAGTAGAAAGAAAATGTTCAAATATCTTTCCAGGTCTGTTCTACAGAAACTAGTATGACAAAATATACAGTCTAGTATGACAAAAACATGTCATATAAATTAGTTTTTAAAATAATGATGATGTTCCATGTTTAAAGAGAGTAGTTCAGGATTCTCAAGATTCTTAAAAGACAAATGCACCCTGCATTACACCTGCAGAAATATCTCTGACAGTGTTGTTCCACTGATCATGTCTTCACTGATCATGTCTTCTTGTTTCTTTGTGACAATTTGTGTCGTTACTAGGCCAACAAGTACTATCTCGCGCACAGGCCTGTCAGTAGATCTTGCAAACGCGCCGGAAGAGCGAGTTTAAACACCAATTATCTCTGAGCTCAAAGTCAACTGAACAAGCTGCTCCAAGAATAGAGATGCTTACACTTGGTACGGTGTCTGTTGTGAGTGAAAAGAATGTTACAGTGCTTGTAATTGATAATCCTCAAACATTCTGGGTTTGTTCTGTATGTTTTCTTTATTAGAAATGTATATATTGTATAAATGTATGTATTTTTTTGTAATAACGCGAACCGAATAATAGTTTACGTAACCTATATTTAGAAAGTAAATAATGTAATTTGGATTTCAAGCCAAACATGAAAGAAAGTGCTCACGATAAGGGGTTTTGACCATACGTGAACGGTTAAAACTTTTGATGACTGTGTAGCCTATGCATAAAATGAGGGAAAACGTTTTTCCCTGTTTTTAATTGCTCTTTGATTTAAACGGACAAAACTTACATTAATATTGACGGTATCGTATAACCTGGTATTTGAAGAAAAAACATAAAGTAACCTATTCGGAGTATATTTGCATGTCTATAGAGATTGTCTCGCTTACAGCTAAATTTATGCTCTGAGTAGCGGTTGGAGAGCCAGCACGCGCTCAGACACATTCGCGCTGTTGTGAGGGGTGGCCAAGCGCGCGTGCCAACCTTCAAAAAACCACATCCGCGCCTCACCGCACACACAGTGAAGATGGAGCTTGTTGAACACTGTCGTTGACGCGTTGAAATATAAAAAAAACTAAACATTTACATTAAGTAAGGGAGATGGAAGAGTGACGGAGGCTAGCAAAACAGACCTGGAGACATTCAAAAACGATGGCTTTTTAGTTTTACCATGGTGTACTAAACATGGGTGCTGATTTCTACGGTTCCTCAGAAAAGAGTTTGCTCTCCTCCTGTTAAAAAGAACATCTTCATGGGATGTACGACTGGATATTCGGATTATAAACGGTTTTATTCCCCATTTTACTTTCAGGTAATGATACTTTTGGTGTTTTGGAGTGTGTAGGGATGTCTGTTGGAGTAAGCTACGTGTTGCGCGTGCTTGGAGGATGCAACGGTCGTTTATTAACTCGTCGTTTGTCATAACAGGGAAACTCTTTCATTTTGGATGATTATTTGCAGTTCACCATGTGGAGGTAAATCGCACTTTTGCACCTGTTTAGAGGGGCTAAGATTTCTCTGTTTTTGCTCCACACAGAATGGCTCGCTTCGGAGACGATGTTCCCGGTCTGCTGGGAGCCGGGGATGGGGGTTCGGAGCGCAGTCGGAACCGGGATGCTCCCGCGGTATCCACAGGTGGAGTTTCACCAGCCTTCAAACAAACCAAAGCGCAGCGAGCCCGAACTATGGCCCTGTACAACCCCATCCCAGTTCGACAGAACTGCTTCACCGTCAACAGATCGCTTTTCATCTTTGGAGAGGACAACGTCGTTAGGAAGTATGCTAAGAAGATCATAGAATGGCCATATCCTTTTGTCTAAACGGTAAAACACGCCCTGCCCCCTAAAACACCAACTCGGTGTTGACAGCTCATGCAAATGTGTTGTCAACACGTTTTACAAAAGCACATGCAACTCCTGTGTTTATTTCTGCTGATCTGAAACTCAAAATTGCTACAGTCCCCTCAAAACATCTCCCTTAATTTTAGTTTACTTTCTTGCATATTGTTTCTGTAAACAAACTTTGTTACAGGGTAATAGGACTTCAAGCCTCATAAAAATATCAAAATTAGGCTACTATTCTGAAATTTCTAACATGGTTATCTTATGATGGGTGTATTCAAGTCTTTTGTGAATGTGAATTATTTATGTAATGAATTTATTAAAATGCCACAGATATATAAATTGATCAAAAATACATTCAGTTCATGCAATTTATGAATACAGTTGGATGTTTTTGTGGGGCTTAAAGTAAAAATATGGTGTAACTGTCTGAAGATTGTTTAAAGAAAATGAAAAACAGAAATGAAGCAATGTTTTTGTTTTAAAATATTAACAATTCAAAGTTTTGTTCAGTCATTAAAATTGTTTTGCACACTCCTGTTTTTACTTGATGGTTACACCTCTAGACTTTCTTTTTTGAGTCCTTAAATTGAAAATTTTGTAGATAATTACAAAAAAGTTTTTCAACACAACATTTCCATTTCTAAGATATTTTTATGATTTAAATACAATTTTTGTTTCTAGATTTTTTTTAATAATCTGACCCACTAACATAGTGATTTGCATCAGCAAGATGGCCTTGTAATGACACAGTGAAAATTTATGTATTCTGTTTCATAATACACTTCCTGATATTTTACACTACGTAATTCCTTGAACTGACTTGCTTTCAGGACCATGGACAGGGCAGTCAGAAATATATCAGGAGCAGGGCTTTATAACTTAGGGTTAAAAATGGTGAGGGTTAAAAAGATGTTGATTAAGGGTTAAGTTTAGTATGAAAGGACATATGTGACAGTAGCATATGTGTGTTTTAGCATTTCAAATTACAATCTGTGAGTAAGTGTTTGATGATGAGGATTATGTTTTGTTGTGAGCTCTCTGTGTAATTAATGCTCTGTAAAGCTGGTTCCTGATGATGAAGAAACATAAACAATTGTTGATGAGTTTGTCAGGAGAGGGAGGAGAGGTAAACCCAGCAACCACATGATCCCCACAGGAGGTTTTTGGACGCATGTCATTGATTACAGACTTCAAAGTGCCATGGTGTGATTAAAAAAAGCCTTCTCTATGATGCAAATTAGATGAGTCAGTGACAGGACATGATAAGGCTGTCGACCATAGTTGTCACAGGTGTGCACTACTGGAACAATTGTTGGGTTTTCATTTGCCCTTTTTTAATGTCACAGCAGACATGACTGTGTGTCTTAGCATTTACTTAAATTAGGCAGAGCTCATTGACTAACTGTAAAGAATCTATAAAAGCCTTGCTGTAATCCAGTTATCACAGAGTTTGGTGGTTTAAAGCATTACAGTGTTTAAGCTTTAAAGTAATTTTAGGGGAAAGTAAGAGTGTCGTTTGAAAGCCATTCCCAGGTGGAGCACAGTGTGTATATATATATATATATATAATTTTTTTATTTATTCGGTAACACTTTAGTATGGGGAACAATTCTCGCTTTTAACTAGTTGCTTATTAGCTTGCATTGGTTGTTTATATATTCTACCCCATACCTAAACTTAAAGGGTTAGTTCACCCAAAAATGAAAATTCAGTCATAAATTACTCACCCTCATGTCGTTCCACACCTGTAAGACCTTTGTTCATCTTCAGAACACAAATTAAGATATTTTTGATAAAATCCGATGGCTCAGTGAGACATTGACAGCAAGATAATTAACACTTTCATTGCCCAGAAAGATACTAAAGACATATTTAAAACAGTTCATGTGACTACAGTGGTTCAACCTTAATGTTATGAAGCAACGAGAATACTTTTTGTGCGCCAAAAAAAAACAAAATAACGACTTTATTCAACAATATCTAGTGATGGGCGATTTCAAAACACTGCTTCATGAAGCCTCGAAGCTTTACGAATCTTTTGTTTCAAATCAGTGGTTCGGAGCGTGTATCAAACTGTCAGAGTCACATGAACTATTGAAATTTCGAAACACTTATGAAGTAACAAAGCCTCGTTTACTGAAATCACGTGACTTTCACGCTTCGAACCGCTGATTCGAAACAAAAGACTGTTCCCCATACCAAAGTGTTACCATAATAAAATATGATTAATTCTACATAGAAATCCATCTATCGTCACATACTTAAATATGTAAAATACAGGGTTAATTCACCGCTGCCCATATTGGCTTTTAATAAATCTTGGTTATCTATGCAGCAGAAACTATTTTTTAATGTTTTTTTTTTTTTTTTTAAGTCTGTTAAAGCCCCTTTTGAAACCGAAAAAGGGCTGTGGCATTCCCTTTTCCCAAAAACTTTAACACCCACAATGCACTTTTGATTTTGGCACCACCTGTCTGTCGAGCCGATTGTCTGTGGGCAGAAAGTGCGGACAAAAATGCAGAAGTTCTGCCTGTAGTTTTAACAAAAGCTCTGGAGCTGTCAAAAGTCCGCCTGATGATGCAAAATAACATATTGTGCATCATTCGGCAAATTTTTGCTGACAAATATACAGGGAAATCTGGATGATGTACAAAGCTGGTTGAAAATCGCTGAACTTAACGAGTATGATTGTTTATTTATGTTTAAAACATATTTCAGTGAAATTTGATGTTACATTTGAAATCAGTTAAGCAGCTATTTGCTCAGATATCTAAAAACAAACGTCTAAATGTGAAATGAGTATGCAAGCTATAAATAGAAACTTCTCGCACTATGCAGGCGAGGACTGTAAAGTGTGAACCGATCTGAGCCTTACACAGAGGTGTCACTTCCAGAGAAGAATGGCTTTCGATAACGTGATTCCCTGCTCTTGGTTGACTCAAATTCTTTACTTGGGTTGAATGTCATTCCCGTTGTTTTGAATACCATGAAGGAGAGATGAAATTAGAGCGGGTGCTTGCTGTAATCGTGTGACAAAAGGTTTGGTTTGTTGCCTTTGTAAGACTGTAGCATGCTTAATGTTACAAGCGGTTCAGCAGCCTAATGATGAAAGAAGGAGAGCAATTGAGGGCGGTGATATCATGGAAATGTGCTTGTCTACGTTGATTGATATGCCTTTGTGTGTTCCTGCTTTCATTTGCAACAGCGTGACTCAGTATGTGTGTGTGTGCCTGCATGTTAAATTCAATTATAGCATCTATCTGGTCACGGCTCTCTTGTGCATCTAATGGCCCACTTGCGACATAATGCAAGTGTCAGTGTCTGTGATCACTTTAGGCAGATTTTAAGCATATGGTCTCACATCTCTCACTCTTAAGCTGAGAGCTTCGGGGAGCTGAAGAGATGGAGGCCCTGCTAATGGTGCTGTAATGACTTGGCATTGCCCCAAAATAAATGCAACTAGAGCCTGTTCCTTAGAGAAAGGAGAAAACTACATCCCTGTGAGAGTGATACTCAAGTGTATTACAAGGAAAGATCTACAGTATAATTAAATGTATGTCGTAGACTCATTATGGATCAGATTTGGTGTCATTATTAGCCAATGGTAAAGAGTTTCACGACTTTAGAGCTGTTGACACCCACCTTAGAAATTGCTTGTAGGAGCTCTGTTCCAAAACCTAGCAAGCTGCCTACGGAGGGAACATTTTAAGGCATCATAAGCATGTTACTGAAAGACTGTTCTAAAAGGTAGGCGTCTTAATTATGCAGCCTCCTAAGATACCTCATTTTGACCAAGGTTTTTAAGGTTACCGTCAGTTTTATCCCACACATAGAAGGTAATACCAGAATGAATTGTAAGAGAATATCTCCAAGATTCCAAGGTGACATAAATATATGTCACCTTGTGCAGAATGCAGAAAAGCTTAAAGTATTTCAGTATTGAAAAGTATTATTTTACCCAATATTTTTATTGAATTCTATCTCTTATTAGAGTATTGCACTATTAGCTTAGCAACATTATCAAAATTAATTGTGATAAAGTTATTTTACTTGTGTGTCTGTGTGCTTTTGCTTATTAGACACTGTTAAGGTGATAGTACACGGGGCAACTTTTTGAGCAATGTTGCTGGGCAATGTTGCCGTCAACGGGCAACCTGGTGAGACAGGGCAACTAATTATGGCAACAGACAGTTGGCAGCAACGAATCTGAGAGGAGCAAATCTATTGCCAACCCAATAAATACTTTATTATTAAACACTTGTTAGGCCACGACGGGCACTGTCACTGTTGTGTGTGTGCACTTGGATGGGTTAAATGCAGAGCACAAATTCCGAGTATGGGTCACCATACTTGGCCACAAGGCACTTCACTTCACTTCACTTCACTTATGTCAACTTTTCAAATATCTTCTTCCTTTTTATTAAAAGAATAAAAGGGAGAAGAGCGAGTTTGGCAAAAGGCGGAATCGAACCCGGGTTGTTCGTGTCAAAAGCTACTTTCACATACCACATGCCCTACGGCCTACGCCACTGTAGATGTTAAACAGAACGTGTCTTTTTAGTATTTAACTGAAAACATTCAATGGCTAAATTACAGCCTATGTACATTAAATTGGACACCTGTTGGTATTTTAAGCATTAAATGAGGTAAATTCCCTGTTTTGGGTTGACACATGACAACTTACCAGCGTAAAAATAAATAAGTTCACACTTCTTTTCTTCGCTCCCCTGCCGCTGAGAGGCCACCATCTTGTTTGAATTTTTTCAGAAATTTCCAAACCGGTCACGTGATCGGCTGTTAGCATTCTGATTGGAGGATCTCAAAAAATGCCCACGACCGATCTAAAGTATCCAGATAGAAATTTGTTGCTCATTCTCAATGGGAAAGTGACCAAGCAACATTGCCCAGCAACATTGCTCAAAAAGTTGCTCCGTGTATCATCACCTTTATATTTGGAACATGCTATTGCCAAACTCTTTTGAAATCAATTGCAATTCTAGTGTCTGTCTTAGAGGCCATTCACACAGAATGCATTTTCCATTCCACTTTTCCATTGTTTTTCTATGTAAATGCATGCTAGACTGATGTGTTTGACTGTTGTGCTCTCGACTCGCATCTTTTGAACTTTTCAAACTTTTCTCACATTTTTTAACAGCAAAAGAACAAAAGAACGTTTATGTATGAACCGGCCCTAAGAGCATTATTTTTGTGGCATGCAGAGAAGCTGCCTATGTATACTCCAAATCAGTTAGTTATGAAGTTTTATGATTTTTAGGATGCTGACTTAGAAGGCAGCTATATGTAGGCAGCGCACTAGGTTTTGGAACAGAGCTCAGGTCTGGTCTCCTTGTCTAACCCACATATGCATTTCATATTCATGCATCTAAATGGATGGTTCTTGTTGCATCAGATTGCACTGTATGACAGCTGTGGCAGAGCAGGAAAATATTAACCCCTGCAATGTCTCTTAATTATGATGCAACCAAACAATGTAGGGAACAGCTGTTGAATAAGACTTTTCTAGGTGCATTTCGCTGCCAAACAAAGACATTGTGACCTTCCCAAGGGCAAACCAGCTCTCATGTTTCTGTCAAGCTCTTTTTGAGTGTTTTTCTAGATGCTGATGACATCAGTCAAGATGTCATCATGATGTTACTGTTTATTGTTATGGTTTCCTCAAGGTTACATCAAAGCACTTATTTAGTTTGCTTCACTAAAAAAAAAACTAAAAAGCTTTTTAAAAAAAAAGCTTTGACAAAAAGAAAGTTGAGTCCCCATGAGTCACACAGACCAAAAAAAATAAATCTTCCTTCAATTTAGATGCATGTGTCTCCTACACAGTCTTCATTCATATGGGAGGAACAGTCAGCATTTGCATGTGGGGGTATCGGATGCAGTCCAATTTTGCTCATTTGATCCTTTCAAATAATTAACTTTCCTCTTTTGGATTTGCTAATGTGATACATCATGGGATTTGATCAGAGTTCTAATTGTGGACTTTTGAAATATATCTAAAATCGGTGGCTTTTGAAAAGGATTATTGAAGCTTAAGCTTGTTAACATGGATTTGTGTTATATCATTCATGCATTTATAATGGATTCTTAATTAATTAATTATTTTATTTCCTGTAGTGGTTACATCGTTTTCTGTGCAATAACATTAGATATTACTCTGTCTCCTAATCAGGTGTTACATGACAAGTTTCCATCAACAAGTGATTTGTCTGTCCACATTGAAAGCATAAATACTACAGAAAGTGACGTTCACTTTCACAACCAATCGTAAGATAATTGATGTTTCATGTACATTTATGAGGAGAAGAATTTTGGACCAGTGAGATAAAAGTGGGTGAGCATGCACAGCAGGAATAAAAACCAAACAATCAACAAAATGTCCTTTTGCAATATCGAGTATAATCAGTAAAAAATTTAATTTAAAAAAAGAACATTTTAATTTTATGTATCTGTTGTAAATGAAATCATAACAGATAGTGAATTTGTGAAAAAAGACACACCTCTCCTCATATGTACACACAAACATGCACACACACAGAAGCATGTGGCATAACCAAAGGTCACACCGGTTTGCAAAACAGCATGTTCACGAGCCCTGTGTGGTGCAGCATCAACAACCTGTGTGAGAGAGCGGTAATTTAGGAAGGCTTTGTTTGAAGTGCCGCTCGACGTGTGATTTGAGCTCAGGCTGATGAAGTGCTGGGAGGAGGGGCAGAGATGTGTCTAGAGTGAAATGCAGTCATTTGGTGGATTGGAAAACTTACAGATGAAGTCATTAGGGAAGAACATGTTTGTTAGGTTGTGTGTAGGCAGTGATTGTCGAGGAGGGGTGGAAGCACATGTTGTTTCCTCTGTTAGTGACGCACATTAGAAGGAGATCATCAGGTGATGTCATTATTTGTCATCATGGTTCCTGAAGGGGGCCGGTTTGGCCATGGGGTCAGGTGGACAGGTTGGTTGTGGCGGGTCGATGGCGTATATGGGAAGGACAGGGCTTAATGAAGTGAGTGGGCCGCTGTGCCGCTCGGCCGGTGGGAAAGCCACAGCTGTTCGCCCCTCTGATCCCCACTGTGTGGCTGAGGGAGGAAATACCCCACCGTGCCTATACTTACTCAATAATTGATCCTGTCAATCGGCCCTATGCCTCCCTCCAGTGAACAGGAGAGGGAGAAACAGAAGATGTGGTGGGGGTGTTAAGGACCTCTTCATTTTCCTTAACCACCTGAGGAATGAGATTTTTAAAGTCAATATCAAATTAACCCTATTTGCTTTCCTAATTCATGTTTCTGATCTTTTTGTGCCTGGTATTATTCTAAAGAAATATAACTTGCATTTTTAATCATTGCTGAAAATATAATCTTCTGCAATTAGCATAATCTTCAGGTTGCTCCGCCTCTGAAACAACATTACTTTTAATGGTTAATGTTACTGGTTAATGTTAACCAGTGCTGATCAGTAACAGGTAAACATTAATGTTAACCAGTAGCCAAATAGATATTTATTTATTTATTGCTTTAGAATTTTGCAGTAGGTAATGCATCCTTTTCCAATATTTAAAGCTGCAGTCCATAAGTTTTGCCTCTTTGTCACCATCTTTGTTTGAAACCTGCAGTTGTACATTGGCACGGCTCCTCAGCGCAGATTAATCTAATGTTTGTTTGTTGTCAGTCACCGCACCAGTGTTGATACTGTACTTTGGAATCACAAATTCTATGTCTCGGAAGTATGACCAAAATAAGAATTTTCACCGGAAAATGTCAAATGTCAAGTAAGTAACATGTCTGCCACTTTTGTTCTGACCAACTGAGAAAAATGCCAATGCCAATGGTGATTAAATGCAACGATCGCTTAGCTCGGATCACGTCAAACCATGCAAATTATTATTATTGTTATACTTTGTTCTCAAATTGTTAATATTAACAACATCAGCATTGCCTGACTATGTGTATTTAGTGTGTACTAGCGTTACCTGTAGATTTCAATTTCTGTAGTCACTCCGCAGTCTAAAGTCTTTTGCTTTTGACTACAGGTGAATCTCCAGTTGATTGTCATTTGCACCTTTCTGGATTACAATCTGCCATCAAATTGATAAATTTAATTATTCCAGCTGCTGTGAGAAAACCCTATAAATGATCCGCCACCTTCAGCATCCTCCACATGCCATATAGCCTACTAGCTGGGACTCCTTCTTTATATAAACAGATGTGACGTAATGACGCAAAGATGAACGGCAACTGTTTTTTTTTAACATTGAAAGTAAAAAGAAATGTTTCTTGAGCAACAAATCAGTGTTTTAGAATGATCTCTGATCATGTGACACTGAAGACTGGAGTAATGATGCTAAAAAATTCAGCTTTGCCATTACAGGGATAAATTGCATTTTAAAATATTAAAACTTATAATACACTTAATAACTAAAAACAGTTCTTTTAACTGTATTGTTGATGAAATAAATGCAGCCTTCTTTCTTCTTTCAAAAACATAAAAAATGTAGAGCAGCATTTGGGGCCAAAGAAAGTGTACTGTAGGCTCCCCAGTACGATGACATAGAAATAGAAACTAAGCAAACTTTTTTTTGTTGGTTGATTGTTGCAGCTAGTTGGGACAAAAAGAGATTTTATTAATAAAGAGCCTTTATTGCTCGTGGCTTTATAGTGTCATGTCTGGTTAGAACACAGTGTTAGAGTGATGTTTGCGATGTTATGAATAGTATAATTTTATGTCTCTCGCTCTCTCTTTCCATGCTCTATTCCTGTCTCTGTATTTCTCCTAATCACTTTCTCCCTCATGCTTCTCCAAGCTTCTATTGGATTGAAATCCAATTCATTCTTTTTGCTCATTGAAACACATATACGATACTGTATCACATTCCATTGCCACATCTTGCACAGTTATTTTGAAATACGTTCCAGTAAAAATGGAATCAGAGAGTATGGAAGAGAGAGAGTTTGCTCATAAAGTCACTAAACTTAGATGCGTGATACTGTGGCTAGACTATTCAGTATCGTCCAGTTTCCTGAACTTATTAAGAGCTGATCTGGAGAAATATTGAGTATCGTGTGTCATGGTGGATACAGTGAAAGGATGTTTGTGTAGTCAGTATTGATTGTACGAATGCATTCAGCAGCAAGTATAGAACACTGATGGCTCAGAGACCATATTAACTCTGAGTACTGACTTATGGCAGACAGGAGAGAGCCTGTTGCCACGGAGACCGCTCTCTCTGTCTCTCTACTGCTCTTTTTCACATTGTAATGGCTTTAGTCTCTCTTTCTCTCTTTCTGTGACTCTCTCGCATTGTTTCGCTTTTCATAAAAGCTAAAATAACCTCTCTGTGTATTAAGTGACTCCAAATTAAGTCTTGAGATACTAAATACTGAATTTCCTAATCAGGTGAGATGTAAGTTAACAATTTAAAAGAATTACTATATGAAACTGCAACATAATAGCCTATCAAAACATAGCATATTGTAGCATAGGGATGTCAGACTTATTTAAGGTCAAGAGCCGTACTGGGGGAAAAACCTTTTCAAATATTAAATCATGTACTTTTCAAAAAAGAAATTATTTTGGAGATTGTACAGCCTATATGGTACAAGGTGTTACTTTTGAAATGTTCCTCTGTGTATTTGTTTTATCACTAGTTTATTCTTCTCTATTTTTTCATCTTAAATACCCTTTTTTTTTATTACCCTTATTTTACCAGAACTCCAATACCAGAACATATGTTGAATTTACTGTTCATGCCAATGCCAACATATTGACACTAGCATCATGCTATTGCAACTCAGCAGAGTCTGAGCTTAATTTAATTAACACAAACTGAGGGAAAAATAGGCACAGAAGAGAGAGACTCTTCCCCAGAGGTCTGTCCTCCAGCTGCCTGTTCTATTTGTACTGAACTCTCTGTCTTGAGTAGATTTGGGCTCTTTTATTTACTGTTTTACATCCCCACACACACTGGCAGAAATTGGCAGGGGCCCATATTTCAAAATCCAACATTTTTCTGTGCACATTCAAATCAGTGGCTGACTGTAAACTCACAACCACCAGGGGTCCTGAGAACATCTTGTAAATTTGTAGTTAAGTAGCTGCTCTCTTTCAATTGACAGTACATGACAATGATCTTCGTGCACTCTTTGGGCATGTAAGTTTGTGTGTTTGAGAGAGCATCCTTTAGTGCCAGCCTGCAATGTACTGCTGGAGTATACTGGCACATTTTACATCAGCAGCCTTGTACGCTGTTGGAGGACCATACACACACACACACACACACACACACACACAGGTTTGTCTTTGTGAATTGTGGGGACATTCCATAGGCGTAATGGTTTTAATACTGTACAAACCGTATTTTCTATGGCCCTACACTACCCCTACCCCTAAACCTACCCACTTGTAATACCTATGTCATACCCATATCATTATACAAATTTGTGTCCTGATATGTCACAAAAACATGCATGCGCACACACACACACACACTGAAATACACTCCAGGGTTCCCCCGGTCATAATAAAACCTGGAAATATTTGGGATTTTTTTTTTAATTGTGTAGACAAGTCATTGCAATTTCTATAAGTACAGATTTTTTTTAAACTCACAAGCCAAAAAAAAAAAAAAACCTCACAAGCCATAGTGGTTCAGTCTGTCAGATTTGTGAGTGAATAATTCTTGTCATTTATTTTCAAATGAGGTGAACCTGAGTAAATAAGGTTCATAAAGGGTAGTGAATTAATCTGAATTTGCTGTAAACGAAATGATGGGAATGCATTGGTTCTCATTGTGACTCCATTCAAACATTGTTTGTTTTTTAAAGTGTTAATAAGGTTTTGTGTGGAGTTATGAGGAGTTCCATTGCAAAAACCTCTAAGTCCCTCTGACATATTTTCTTTTAAATTAGCATTTTTTTTACCAGGCTCCTATGTTTAGATTCAATAATTTCACTTTAATGGCAATAAAAGGGTAATTAGTCAGTTATTGAAATGCCTTATTTTCAGAAATGTCACCTTAGTCAATTTATTGGTATTTAAATTTTTTTTTGTAAAAATCCACCTCTTTGGACATCAACACTGTTGTGTTTACTTGCTACTCGTGAAATCCTGTGATTGCCACTGTAACGATGGACAAAACATGATAAAAAAAATTGCAGCACAGCAATTGAATGCACACCGTCGTTCATCTTGAAATCATATGATTCGATTTGCGTCTTCCGATTGGTTCTTACTTGGATTTCAAGGCTTTTGCTGACAAAGGGAAGTGTCGTTTAGTGGTTTCTGCCAACAAACCTGTATTTCTGTATATATATATATATATAATTTTTAAATGCATTTAAGATAATATTTTGAAAAGTGGTGTCATATTTGCATGTTGAATTCTGGTCTTCTTGTATTTGCAAAATGAATAATGATTGTTTATTTTTCTTGCAACAATTTGCACTAAAACCATTTTTCTATTATTCTTTTTCTTCGTTGCAAGCATTAATATTTCCTTCAGGAAATATCAATGTAGTTTCTATTATATATTATATATTCTATTGTATACCACCGCGGTTGCAGCGGAAAATGCATTTCTGCTCTTAACCGCTATGTGACACTATAACCATAGTGCTGTTTATCTTTGCACAGTGAGCACAGCAACAGTGTGATGTTGTGTTAATAAGTACACTAACGACCAAACATCAATAATGGCAAGATGTCTTAAGTATGTACTATTCCTTAACCTTCCTCCTCAACTCCGTTTGAATACATGATCCTGGCCACCATTATCGCCAACTGCATCGTCCTGGCCTTGGAGCAGCATCTGCCTGGAGAGGACAAGACGCCCATGTCAAAGAGACTTGTGAGGACACACCTACTCACTACTCAATATATACTGCTGTCCTCATCTCATCTTTTTAAGCTGATTTTCTGTTTTAATTTGAAAGCATTTAATATAGATGAATCATTTTGGCCTAGTTATCTACTTATAGATGTATTTCTAGCAATTTGTGTAACGAGAAAACCAACTATTCTGGTTCAGTCTGTGTGTCTGGAGACCACAGTTATACTCTAAATGTAGCACAACCCTTCTCTCTAGTGCTTTCATATTCTTTCCTTCCTCATATACTTTGTTCTTGACAACTTTATTCAGACTGTAGTTTCCTCCATTGAATTGCTCTCCACAAGCTAATTATTCCAATTCAAAGAGTATTTCCCTACTGTTTTACTTCAGTGACATAGTGCTTGTTTAAACGGAGGCAAGTAGTGACACTCTCATCTCACTAAATAAACCCTAAATTAAAACCAGGAGCTTAACAATTGCTGTTCTTGGAGATTAGTTGAATAGAATATTCTGGCTGTGTGTCAAAATCTAATGTGCACCCTACATAGATAGCATTTTTTTAGGGTGAGTTTGAGTTCTAGGTTTTTTATGTACCTGTAGGTAGTTTCTGTTGTCTCACATCCAATCTGTATTCTTTTCTCAGGAAAAAACAGAGCCCTACTTCATAGGAATGTTTTGCTTTGAAGCTGGAATAAAAATCATTGCTTTGGGATTTGCATTCCACAAGGGCTCATACCTGAGGAACGGCTGGAATGTGATGGACTTCATTGTTGTCCTGAGTGGGTAAGTAACAGGTGCTACTATCTTCTGAATGATGCTGAGTTTGCTGATTTAAATCTTTCCAGGTCAGGGTCAAGCATCTTCATTTGTTTTGAATTTCGTTGCATGGTTTTCATTCCACCTTTACTTGTAGATCAAGTTTTCTTCTTGTAAAATGAGTTAGTCAGCTGGACCTTTTGATAGTTTCACTGTATTTTGCACTGTAGATACGTAGAGTGTGTCCTTGCGGGCAACTTTCTACATTGGCAAATTGTTGTGCAACACAAGGTTGTGGATTTGCTAAAATTCAGTGGACTTTCACCTCATTTTACCTCATTATACTCTGCTTGATTGAATCTTCTGGGGAGAATGTTAACTTTCAGACCAGGCTGAGTGGAGAAATGAACAGCACCTTGAAAACACTTCATCGCCAAGAACAGATATTGCGCTAGTGCTGTCAAAACAGCAGTGTCAAGAAGTGCTCTCCTCAAGGGAAAGGCTGCTGAAGCTTTCATTTGCTGAGTAAACCACAATTTAGAAGCCTGGATGAAGGGCAGAGGCCATTTTGCTTTGTACCGTAATATTTTTCATCTGTTTTTCAGACAGGGGATCTAGGAGAAAGGAGGGAGAGAGGGAAAGAAAAAGACAGACACACACACACATACACAGCGCAACGTAACAATACATATGAAATATTAATCACTGTCATAGTGTTAAAGTACAAAGGGAGATGGGCTTCTTAGAGAATTTTACATGATTCCAGCTCGCTTTCATTATTGATGAGCCCTGGATCTTTGTCTGGTTTAAGATAGGAAGAAAACGCGAGAAAGACTTTAACCTTCCAACCTCTATTTCTCATTAGCTCGAAAGATGTATACTGACACCTGAAAAGCACACACAGCAATAACAACCCAGACATTATACAGACATTGTCCTTGAATATACACCTCTGTGCCTGTAAGCCATGACAAAGTTGGTTATACACATCGTAATCATCTGAAGCAAGAAGTAATCATTTTAGAGACAGAACCAGAGAAACGTTGAGGTCTCGTAATCATAAGGTTCAGAATGGCAGACGTGTAATTAATTTGATGACTGAGAGTCTAAAGACGCTTTAACATGATTCACATCAAGGCATTTCTCTGCAAATGTGCAATACGTCGCTTTGACCTCAGCATGAAAAGTGCTTCAGCAGTGTTTCCTAAACAATTCTGGTTTTGCCCCCCAGCTCCAAATTGGTCATACTGAACCAACACTACTGTGCAAATGTTTAGGGTTGGTAAGATTTTTTGGTTACACTTTATTTTAAAGGGTACATAACACACACAGTTTCTGTCAATCTCATGTTAATCTTGAGTACCTATAGAGTAGTATAGCATCCTTCATATCTCTGGAGAGTCTTTAGTTTGATCATATTTATAAAAGACAGATACGCTGTACTGAGTCTATCTGAAAACAGCCGAGCTCCTGGAGGCATGCCGTGGGCGAAGCTAAAGAGTCACGAGCACACGCAGCTTTTGCGTAACGATCGTCTGCAAGCTATCAATGGTCAGCTAAACAAATGTATTTAAACACACACAATACACCATCGCATTATCCCTGGATAACTTTTGATTCACTATACTTTTGTGTTGTTTACATTATATGCACTTAGGTGCCTATTGCCAACAAAACAGACATTTGATGCAGTTTTACCTACCGCCTGCGGTTCCGACTCATGACCAGGATCATTATCGCTGTGACCACTCCATCTTTCAGTTTCAAACGATCTCTAAATCCATTGTCGAACTGGCCCTTGTTTATAAAACCATAAGCGCCGATCCTGAGGGCTCGAGCAGCCACGGAAAAACACAAGATATTCTCCACTCATTTTAACCAACAAAAAATGTATTTGCAACTTTCAGACACAACTTCATCCTTATTTTAATAGTTAATTTAAGGCGGTTTCTATGATTATTTTAATGACAAATATTGAGAGCGCAGTAATGTAATGCGTGAGCTAGGGCTGGGTGATATATCGCATGCGATTGTCACGCGCATTTCGTCAGTAAAGCCGGTTCCCTGATTACCGCGAAATCGCCATCACCTGCTTTTAAATGGAGCGCCATTTAATAGACATAACCGTAGTTCACTGACAAGCTACGCAATATCGCGTTCATTATCGAAGGCGATTCATCTGCGATAATGAACGTGATATTGCGTTGCTTGTCAGTGATCTACGGTTCTGTCTATTATATGCCGCTCCATTTGAAAGCAGGTGATGGCGATTTCGCGGTAATCAGGGAACTGGCTTTACTGACGAAATGCCCGTGACAATCGCATGCGATATATCGCCCAGCCCTAGCATGAGCACAAATCTCTCAGCTCCACTTTTCACTTAACGCTGGGTTCTTTGGGAAGAAAGGTTATCTTTCCCTCACAACCAAAAACACACTTCTTTGGTGACATTGTTGATTTCGTGGTCTAAAAACAAAGTGACAAAAAAATCTTACTGACCCCAAGCTTTTTGTCCATATGCTAAACAAAATGATACTTTTTTTCATGAATTCATTACACTGATTTAGACTGATGATAACCTGTGAGATTGCGGCCGGAAAAAAAACCCATCACCACCTCCACGCGGTGCCGGCTGGATTCCAACCAACGGTGAGGGTCTTTGGCGTCAGATGAAGCGACCCACCGGCCAAAGTATTTCTGTGTCGCATCTATGGTAATGTCAAATCAACTTTTGGATCAAGCTAGGGCGTCCCCCTCGCCTAAATGACGTGAGAAGTGGACGAGGGCTACCTGCTCAAGGATGGGGCAGGCCAAAGAAATTAGTCCAGCTATGATTGGGACATCAGAACATTGACAGGGAGAAGCCGAGAATTGGCAGCCGCTCTAAAGGCCCGTCGTATCGACATCGCGTGCATCCAGGAAACGAAGTGGAGTGAAGCCAAGGCCAAGGAGATTGGGCAAGGATATAAACTGTTCTACAACGGTGAAAGAAACACTCAAAACGGCGTCGGAATTGCTGTCAGCCAAAATCTACGAGACCATGTCGTGGCTGTTCATCGTGTCTCTGACCGCCTCATGTCCATCGAAATCGATTCAAACGGGCTGCGACTAAGGGTGGTGTCCTGTTATGCGCCACAGCCGGGCTGCCCAGCAGATATCAAAGAAGAGTTCTGGGAACAACTTGATGGACACATGCAATCGGTAAATGGAGAAGAGCAGTTAGTGATTGGCGGAGATCTCAACGGCCACGTTGGAAATATCCGGGATGGATACCCTCGAAACCATGGCGGCCAAGGATACGCCATTCGGAACAAAGAAGGAGGCCGAGCCCTGGATTTTGCAGAAGCCCATGATCTTGTCCTCGTCAACACCTTCTTCAAGAAGAAGCCGTCCCACCTAATCACCTACGCCAGTGGTGGGAGATCCACCCAAATCGACTACTGGCTGATCAAGAGGGATAAGCTGAAAACGGTGACCAATGCAAAGTCATACCATCAGACAACGTCACCCCGCAACATCGCGTACTGGTCATGGACATGAAAATGGCCAATAACGGGACAGCAGCGAATCAAGTGGTGGCGGATGAAAGAATGCAAGGATCAGCTAAGAGACGCCTTTAGCCAGATTGATGTGAATACCAACTAACCAGTGAATGCAATCTGGTCAACTGCGCACCGCAGCGTTGGAAACGCTGGGGCTAACCAAGCCGGGAAAGCGCTTTTTTGACAAGCAAGTATGGTGGTGGAATGAAGAAGTGCAGCAAGCAGTGAAAGAGAAAAAGACAGCTTTCAGGAAGTGGCGCCAAACGCTCGCGGATCTGGACTACCAAAACTACAGGAATATTCGGGGCAAGGCTCCTACTGGAAAGGCACAGGGAAAAGAATAAAACGATCCACGTGTCATTTCTCGATCTGGAAAAGGCATGACCTCATTTGGCACTCACTTCGATCCCATGGAGTCCCTGAAACCTACGTGCATTGGGTACAACTCTTGTATAAGAACGCCACAAGTGTAGTCAGGTGCGCAGTTGGAACATCACCACCATTTCCCATCAGCGTCGGAGTGCACCAAGGATCGGCCTTATCATCATCGTTCATCCTATGCATGGACACGATCACTGCCGACCTGCATACGCCTTTGCCATGGTCACTCCTCTACGCGGATGACGTCTTCCTCTCGGATGAAGAGAGAGGAGAAGCAGAAAGTCAGATGCGCCTATGGAAGGAACGTCTGGACGAAAATGGGATGAGGCTCAACATCAAAAAGACGGAGTACATGGAGTGTGGGCCCCAAACCGACGGCACCATCAGCATTAATGGGGAAGATCTGAAGAAAGTGGTGGACTTTAAGTACCTGGGCTCCACCATCAGCTCAGATGGCAGCATCACAACCGATGTAAGATCACGAGTCAACTCGGCATGGATGAAATGGAGTCACCGGAGTGCTTTGCTATCGGAAAATGCCAGACAGGCTGAAGGGCAAGATATACAAGACCATCGTCCGCCCGGTGGCACTCTATGGATCTGAGTGTTGGCCAGCATCATCTGCACACGAACAAGCCCTCCATACTATGGAGATGAGGATGCTCAGATGGAGCCTCGGACTCACCCGATGGGACCGTGTCATGAATGAAGACATCCGGAAGCGACTTGGTGTGGCCCCTATTATGGACAAGATGCTTGAAGCAAGACTGCGGTGGTATGGCAATGTGATACGAAGCGAGGAGTCATCAGTGGCCAAGATTGCCATGCGCATTAAGCCAGAGGGCCGCCGTCCACGCGGACGTCCGAAAAAGCGGTGGATGGATCGAATAAAGGAAGACATGAAGTTGGTCAACGTATCCCCCGAAGATGCTCTAGACCGCGCCAAATGGAGAAGACAATGCCGAAAAGCGGACCCTGCACCACAGCGGGAACAACGCTAGGAGGAAGATAACCTGAGAGATTGCGAGTCTTTTTGATTGATTGATTGATTGATTGATTGATTAATTAAAAGAATCAGTTCATCAGTTCATAAGAGTCATTTTGCAGTAAATGCAGTAAAAAGATGTTTTGTCTATTATTGTCTCTGTGATAATTTCTCATCACTTTCAGACTGCAAGCTGCAATGCAATTTTTGGCCATGTTGATTAAGTTGCGCAACTGCTGAATAGTGGTCCAGGAAACACTGCTTTACAGATAGAGTCACGTAAAATTTTTTTTAAATATTTATTATTATTAATTTGTTTTGAATATCTAATGTGTATAATATGATAATTCATTTCTTAATTCCTTCAATATTGATGTGTCTGTATGTGCGTTTGATCAGTCTCTGGCATCTTGGTTAAATTTTCTATGCTGGCGACATGCAGATTATCTGGTAATCTTTAAATGATGAGGTCAGAGTTGAAATTGTGTAAATGTTAAATGTTATCTTACTACACTTGACCTGTGTGTATGAATGCCCGTTGTAGCTGGATGATTCCTAGAGTTCAATCCATACATTTTCTGATGGAACAAGGTTGTAAAGTCAGTAGTATTTTGCTAATGTTTGTGAGAGGATGTAGGCAGTCAGTTTTGCAAGTTTTCTCTGTTCCTTTCACTTGCACTTATCCTGTGTTCCTCCATCTAGATGAAATGGCAAGGCAGTATTTCATCAAAGCCTTGCACTCTCATTAGGAGTTGAGTGAAGATTATAAGATCTGGTGGTATCAGATGAGTCATCGTCGCTCATTAGATTTTAATGAAGTCAGTTGCACAGAGAACAAGGAGAAAGAATGGAAAATGAATGATAGAGAGAGGGAACAGGAAGAGGATGGAAAGCTCATCAAACATGTGACATCATTGCCAAGTAAATGACTACAAGCGCACAATGCCTTTGTGTTATTAAATGGGACTTTATAGCTATGTTCACACTGTCAATTTTTGAGATTAACCAACCCCGAGTCTGTGTGAACATGGCCTGCTCTGATGAATCATGCACCATAAGACCAGGGATGTGTCTCAAAGTAAATGGTTCATCCAAACATTTTGTTGACACAAAATTCAAGTGTTCTTGTGTCATTTCCAGTGTCACTGCATTCACAGTTATCAGTTCACGTGGGTGTGTTTTTGTGCTAGTTATCATTCCTCTGCTCTTGACTGTGTCTTAGCAGTGTTGTGCACAGGAAGTACAGATTAGCGCAGTATGGTGGCATGGTGCAGAAGTCTGATTGTATAGTCACTGTGAGTAGGTGGATAAATGGGTTGCCAGTCCTTCCTTAAAGCCTATTATCGGCTGGCTTAGGACTCCAGTCATTTAAATGCAAATGGTGTCTTTGCAATCTTGGGCCTCGTTGCAAGTCAACATCCAACTCCCAGAATCTTGGGGAATGAGAGGACCTCATCCCTAATGACGTTAATAAGCACTGGTGTCTACTAGTCACCCGCCCCCTCTTTAAGCTGTGGGCATGTGGCACGGTGTACTCCCCTCACACTCTGTTTGTGGCTCCTCGGCTCTGCCAAACACTTAGAGCTCTCTCAGAGACCCTGATAAGCATCCTTCAGATCCACCAACATTGGTCTGCACTGCCAATTTTAAGAAAACACGCATGCACGACAATAAACATGATTTCTTTGGATGATGAAAATGGTAGAATTCCTCTGATATACTACTTGAGTGCTTAGAAATTACAGCAAAGATCAGTATAGAAAACAGTCTCTTTTTTTTTTTTTTTTACATTAAAACAACCCTTACAGACCCAAGTATTGATATTGGTGCTATTGTTTTTCCACCTCTTAAACATATTTTTAGGGATTGTGGCTTTTATGCTCATTTTTTTCCTAATTTTTTTTTAGAAGTGTTGCAAAATTTACCTCTATAAACATCTTTCCAGTTAGCTAGAAGATTGAAACTTGCAGTAAGTCCTGTAAGTTTGTGTTAGACCAGTACATTTCTACTCATTTGGAGTAGTTTGTTTACAGTAATTTACAGCATGGTTCATCTAATGAGCTCTTTTGTGTGAATAACATTACAATACCTTGTTCACGATGACCTGGCTATGACAACATTCAGAAAAATTATATTTGGACTAAGCTTGTAAAAACAGGGTTAAAAAATTTACTGTAGTAGGCAGTAAACAAAGTTATGTGAATTTGGCTTGTTGGAAGATTCAAATTATAAATAATTTATTGCCAAACTAGATGCTGTGATACATTTTAAAATGGGAGGGGACCTATTATGCCCCTTTTCACAAGATGTATTATAAGTCTCTGGTGTCCCCAGAATGTGTTTGTGAAGTTTCAGCTCAAAATACCCCACAGATAATTTATTATAGATTGTCAAATTTGCCCCTATTTGGGTGTGAGCTAAAACACACCGTTTTTGTGTGTGTCCCTTTAAATGCAAATGAGCTGCTGCTCCCGGCCCCCTTTCCAGAAGAGGGCGGAGCTTTAACAGCTCCTGCTTTGGTTGCTCAACAACAACAAAGCTGGAGAATCTCACACAGCCAAAATGACGATTGTCAGTAACGGTGTTCAGCCTTACATTGTTCAAACCGGAGTCGGACACTGATGGAGAGACTCAGGAAGAAGTTACAACTTTTAGAATGCAACTGGATGTTTCTGAATGGTTAGTGGATAAATTTATGCAGTGGTGCATAAAGTACTCGAAAAACATACTTGAGTAAAAGTATAGATATCTTACCAGAAAATGACTCTGGTAGAAGTTAAAGTCACTGTTTAGAATGTTACTTGTGTAAAAGTTTTAAAGTATGTGATATTTTTTGTACTTAAGTACAGAAAGTTTTTTTTTTTATCTTAAACGTACTTAAGTATTGAAAGTAAAAGTACAAGTAAATGTAAAATACAAAAGGAGCAAAAATTTTTTATTAAATTGTTCTATACAGTTTGAGCAGCAAGATTGTGTTCAGTTTTAACTCTTTCTTACATTTTGATTCTTTGAATTAAAAAAATGGATAATGTTTATTGTAATTTTTAAATATAAAAAATACTAATATATTAATTATACATTGATCGTTCATGTTAATTCATAGTGCATTATAACTAATGTAAGAGACAACTTTAAAATGTTAAAATGTAAATGTTGAAATAAAAAATTAACAATACTTTTCTATAAATCCAAACAGTCATGCTTAAAAAATTATCATCTTTACACACAAAGGCATAGCATAGGTCTATTATATGTATAGCCTACTTTCACACATTATTTGCCTCTATTTTAGAAAATTTGATGATTATCTAATCAAAATATGTGTTATAGTGCCGATAAAAATAGAACTGAAATCGAATACATTTCTGATTTATGTTTCTGTCGCTGCATGATGAGGATACAGTTTAAAAATGCAACTTCGATGGATAATGAATGCATAACCGCAAACAAATGGATATAAACTAATGCCAATGAATGGTAACAGTCGTGACATTAAACAGTTGGTGTTTTTGTCACATTGTTTTAACCGCTTGAGATACTACTAATGTTAGCATCCTCTCAGCCTCGATGGCACACATACTGCTGTTCTCCACTAATGCAGCATCTACTCAACAAACTAATTACTTTATAATTATATGAAAACATGTACTGTAGTGTACACTGTATAACATACCGCTTTGTTGTCTATGTTTTAAATCCGTTTTTGAAGTGTCTCAGGCACACGTCACGTGTCAAAACAAACACTGAAGCATCAGTGATAGTTTTTATTTCGCCTCTAGAGTCCGCTCTCGTACTGTATAATGACAGAGCACTCTTCTCAGCCGCTCCAGCGAAGGACGCAACCCGGAAAATGAAATTAACCGCGGTTGTGCGAGCACTTGTTTTGCACATGCTTGCTTGCAGTTTGTGTTCTTCCGACTTTATTTTGACGTAAGTAACGAAAATGCTTTGGGAAAATGTATCGGAGTAAAAGTATACATTTTATTTAGGAAATGTAGTGGAGTAAAAGTAAAAGTTGACAGAAATATAAAAACTCAAGTACAGATTCTCCCAAAAAATACTTAAGTACTGTAACGAAGTATTATTACTTCGTTACATTACACCACTGAATTTATGTAGTTGTTGTGGAGTTGATTCAACTCATCGACTAGCATGTGCCATCATGTTAATCTTTTGTACAAATCTAGCGTTGAATTGACCCTCGCTTGTGAAGCAGTCCGGCATAAAATAACGGCATGGCAACAACACTGTACTAAAACAACTCTTCCTCTTCTCTAAAGCAGCCCAACATGGCCTCACCCCCTTTGTTGCATGTTTTAGGTGCAGGGTTTATGTACATTTTGGGGTTTGTGATGTCACCAACCCGGGAAGAAGCTTGTTGTAGTCCATAAAAAATGATTTCTGTAAAAGAAAATATCTCCCTTTGCATTGTACTTTGAGCATTGTAACTTTGCAGATGTTGTTTATGCTCAGACAGCAACATTACATACTAACTAAAGTTAAAAAAGTTAAATCATAATCAACCACCCCTTTAACCCAAAGGGTCAAAGTTTGGCTGGTTAGCATAGCCCGATTAACCTGCTGGCTGGATACAAACTATATCATCTGGTTCTCAAAAACACTTTTCTCTATTGACTGCTTTTCAAAATTCACATTGTATTTTGAATTGCAGGATCTGCAAAATGTTAAAAAATAAGTGTAGATTGTTCTTTTGTTTAATTTTTTTTTATTTAGTAATGCATTTTAGAAGCTACATCATACATTTGCATGTTTCCCAGAATACAAAACAATAAACAATTTACACAGTTTTAAATATTAAGAATTAAGCATATGTACAATTTTTAACTGATTCATTTGTGAACATTTAGTGAAACAGATAATTCAGGGCAGTACTAAATAAAAAACAAAATCCCTCTTTCATTCATTGTTCCGTTGACCCCATGTTTAACATGCACATCTATCTTATAATTAGATTAGAAAGGCAGAATCAGTTTCGGAAAAACACACTAAGCTCCAATTAATGCTAGGTTATCATGCCTGGTGACAGGTAGCAAATATAAACACACATCCTAATGAGATTGTGTGCCTGGCCAGCTTCACATAAACCCAGCGGTAGCCTAATTATCATAAACAGCTGTTGATTATTTGATTGATCAGTTTAAATCTGCGCTCCTCATCTCCCCGCGGTTGTTTGCTTTAAAGAAACCGTGGAGTGAGCCTGCAATCATTTCTTCTCTTGGTTGAACAGGCAGAAGCATATAGGCTCCTGACAGGAGTTATAAGTTCATCTGCCGGGAGCCTGTAGCACAGCGGAGGTGTCCGTGCTCTGACAGGACAGACAGCTGTCATCCGTGCATGGCCCCCATTGTTCTAGCAGGGCTTTACACCCACTCTATTTTTAAGAAGCGCTAGGCTCCAAGGGAAAATGCTGTAAAATAGAGAGAGCTGGGTGACGAGAGAGCAGGAAAAAAGAGCTTGCCTTCGTTTTACCACAGCTCACCTGTCACAGGCTTGCTAGAGAAACCCAGCTGATATATTCATAATGAGGAGCATACAGAAGACAACATCAGCTGAACTAGTAGATAACACTAGTTTGCACATGGGGAGAAATATGGGCTGCATCCCTTTTCCCATATTTCTATGACACACTAAAATGATGTACTTCACTGGTGATAGGAAGGTACCTACTTTTGAATATGTAGTGTCATATGTAGTAATATATTTGAATTTTTTCAGTATATTTAATGCATGTTAAATTAATTAATCAAGCTTATCAGTTATTGATAGGAATGTTTGAGGAATATCTATAAACCTTCGACATCCGCTTCAAACATTACAATGCTCATGATAACTTTCATTAACTCTGCAAAAAGTAAATATACTTCACCAGCTAATTACTCTTCCACAGCGATGCCATAGAAATATACAGAGCTACCCCAAAAACATATGTTCAAATACAAAATTATAAAGATGGCTGCATGTGCTCTACAGTGCTGCCTTGCAATCTGGAGACCTATAGCGTGCTATTTTCAATGCATTAGGATTTAGGATGCACTAATCCAATTCTTGCATTTACCATGTATGAGAACATGCATGTATGCTGATGTGCATGCACATGAGCTTGTGTGGTTCATGTGCACACGTTGTGTGTGTTAATTATAGCGCCTGTCTGCTAGCTGCTCCTTTTCTGAGCCACGTGACTAGCACAATACAGCTTCTTCTGGATAATGCGTTCACACACACTCTATCATTACCTCAGCTGCTGATGTAAGAACAGCAGGCTTGAGTCTTGACTATGTGATGCAGATGCTCAGTGAGCAGGAACAGTGTGAAACTCCATGTCACACTGAACTTGTGCTTGTAAAGAGAGCTGTAGAGAAGCTGTTGTTACTATAAAAATAATTTATATTTTCCATGTTATCGAACACTTTTGTAGCATTTAAATTTTTTAGAATGCACTTATAATATCAGTCAAAAAAAGAGTGTGTTTGTGTGAACATTTAATGGATTTACTTTTTATTTTATATTTTATGGCCATATTCCACTAACAGACTGTATTTCACATTATAAAGCGGGTCAATTAAAAATAAAAAAAACATGTTTGCAGTCATATGTTAATGTGCCCATGGTTCTAACACAAATTTGACCATTTATGACCCATTTTTTGCACTTACTTTCTATATATGCTCTTGGTGGGCTTTGTAGAGCGTTGAGTGAACATTAGAGTGTTTGCATGGTGCAACATATTTTATTAAGTTAAAAAGAGCAAGAAAAGTCCAGTTTGCCATGAAATTGATATATGTGGAAATGTACTGCACTTGTATGTTTTGAAACAATCTTAAAACAATCTAAATTGACTGATTGCAATCAGAGAGTGACCAATCAACATCTATCATACAGCAGCTTTTCATAATGAAGCTCTTTGCCTGATATACTGTAGTGGATTACTGTAAAATGTGCATTACGTCTAGCTTCATAAAATCCTCTCCACTGGCGATTTTGTCTCAGTAATTTGGCCGCAACTGGTGTATATATGGTTGATCTTTAAGGACTGCAGGCATCTAGCTGTCATTCAAATGCTCTGGACCAATCAGCTGTCAGCTGATTGATATATGTGGACAGGGTGGGGATCTGTGCAAAAGACCTCACCCCCACGGCTTTCTTTTGATGTATTGGTAATGTTCCATATGGCCCTCCAGGATTCTATATATACTGTACAATTAAAAGGGTCATAAAAACGCAGATTCATTCATCAGTGAAACACCACTGTGTTTTGCTCTGAGATGCTATGAACTATTTGAAATATTATCCAAAAATGTTATATTATAGAGGAAAAACAAACAATATTGTTTATAAAATGTAAGTCATGTAATATTTACTTTTTGTTAATTGAATTGTATAAAATCAGTATCATTTTCAATCATGCTGATATTTAGGGAAAACAGCACTCCTGCTTGTGTGATTTTGCTTAAATATATCATGTGTTATAAATATTAAAAAACAAGAACTCATATAGGGGATTTTTTTTTGCCTTCATATCTCAAATTTTGGGAGTATTTTTAATTTTGATGGCATTTTTGCTCCATTAATTTCTGACCCTGCTTCTTATAATCCAAATTTAAATTTTACAGGCTGCAAACAAATAACAGCAGCTCATGTTAACCTGTGAAGTGTAGTCCGTTGCACACAATTTTTTTGTGCTTTGTTGATTGAAGGTATTAAAAGCAGCCAATCGGTGTAGACGCATTTTGGGAGTTTTTATTCTGATTGTATTATACAACTATTCATGTGCTTCGATCAGGTCACTAACACTGTTGTGCCCAAATATTTTTTCACAATCACAAACATAAATTTTCAGTCATGAATGCAACTTAAATGGTTGTACTCTGCAGCCCTGAATTGACCCTTCGCAAAGCCCCGCCCCCCTTAGTTACTGTTGCTTTGTCCGACACACACAGTGAAAAATACATCACGGAAGAAAGAGGATACTGACAACACGTCGACGGACAACACAAAGCAGGTTACTTATGATATTAAACAAAGTCCCAGCTTTCAAACTGTGTAGTTTTTTAAGAAATTCAAACAATTAAAACCGTTTTGTGGCTCTTTAGTGTGTCGTGACAGATTGCTGTAGCGCCTCAGCTCAAGAGGCTCGTAAACCGATCATCTCTTCCCAATAGTCCATTTAAAGCATCAAATAAACATGAATGAACATGAGAATGAATGTTGTTTCAAATGCGGAAAGACGTCAATATACAACATTTTTCAAGTTTAACTCCACCGAGGTTAATCTTCTAACTCCTGACTGCTTTGTCGGACAAAATGCTGGATTCGGCATTCTGATTGGTTAAATCGCTTGTCAATCAAACTCCCTGCGAAGGGTCAATTACATTGTGACACAAAACAATGTGCACTGTAATGTATTGCTCAAACGATTTTTTAGAAGGATTTGTTAATTTCAGCAAGCCACTGTAATCTGTATATAAATAATATTTATATAGAGTAGATAAATGCTTGTTTTAGGTAGCGATGAGCTGTAAAAACAGGGATAAGGTCAGAGATTTGTTGTTGGGAACCTTCATATACAGGGTTTATTAAGTGGGCTAAATAGGGTTAGCTTGTGTAATACAATGGAATGCGTTGAGATCCGCAGTATTTTTCCAACAAAAATTTACTTGCAAAGTTAGTACTGCACCTGTTTTATTGAAGAAATATCAGAAAAACAAATCACTTGTAAAGCCTTTTTATGAATCTATGGGAAAGTGATGATGTTGGACACCTCTTTATTTCATAAAAAAAAGAATGAATGGTTTTAATTGATTTTCACACGCTTGTTGTATTTTCAAAGCAAATGTGAACTTGACAGTTCGACATCTCTTCATCATCACTTTGCTGAGTGATGATCACATGGTCAAGTGTTTGGAGAGCACACTGGTGGAGTGTGTGCTTCAGAGAGATGCTGTTGAAGTTGGTCAGTGATATTTTAAATAGGCTTGTCTCAGAGCTGGAAAAGAGCGTAGGCTGGTATAACAGCTGTTATACTACAATTCCATGAAGAAATTAATTTGTATGTATTTTCTAGGGCTGCAACAACTATTCGATAAAATCGATAATAATTGATAATGAAAATCATCTCATTATCAATCAGTGAAAGACTTCCTTCAGTCGCGTCAAATTACAGCACTGAATAATGCATTTCTATGGACAAAAATGCATCTAAAAATAGTGGAGGAAACAGATTGAGCAGCTGCAGGAAAGGTACTTGATCCAAGCTGATCAAAACATGAGAATTCTTTATTTTAAGCTTCAAGCTAATGCATTAGCGTAATGGCTTGCCCTGTCAAGCGCTTTGACAGATGCGTGTGCGTCCTCAGCGCAAAACATTCATTCTACGTCTATATCCTTATCTGTAAATGTTACAAATTCACACGAGCATTAACATTTTGCATAAAGGCTCATCCTGACAGTCTGCCTTAAACTTCAAACTTTACTGAATGAGCGCGGGCGCGCGCACCTGTGTCACAGACGGAACGTGGTAGAGAGGGATATTCAACATGTCATTCAAGTATTTTATGAGAGTAGTAACTGTAAAGGGATATCAACATGTAATTGAATATAAATGTAAGACGTTTCTTATAGCCTATTTACAGGATAAAGAAATGACAGTAAGAGGTGATTGTGTCCAGAGTGAATATGTGAGTGATTACTATCTTCATTTTAATGTAGAGTAGAGATTTAAACTATATTCATTATATACAGTGCTAAAGTTATTAGACATTTGATACCCAATGTATGGTTTGATACCCAATGTAAATCTTGTTAACAATAGTTAATGCACTATGAACTAACATGAACAAACAATGAACTGTATTTTCATTAACTAACGTGCAGTAACAAATGTATTGCTCATGTTTAGTTCATGTTAGTTCATGTTAGATAATACATTGCAGGGCTCGACAATAAGGACTGCCCGATGGCCCGGGGCCAGTGTGAACGATGCTCGGGACAGTAGATGGAACGGTCACTTGCCCGATCGGGCCAGTGCTGTAGGGTGTGCGTTATATATCGTCTATGATATCGTAATTGTTGATTGAAAGATCTGAAATTATCGAGCATGTCCCTCACTTTACAAAAAACAAACAAAAAACACCCATTGAGTGCACGCATGCACTATACGTCTAGTAGGTTAGACTAGTGCGCGTGGATATTTAGATTGCACGCTTTCACTGCGTGATTTAGTCTATTAAAATACATTTAGAATGCCCCAGAATTCAAGATAAGGGGCAAAAATGCCCCTGTATACAGGGGCGCCGCCAGGAATTTTGGGCCCCATGACAAAAAAATCTAATTGGGCCCCCTCTGCGCAGCTGTTGTCACCACATCTCTTGGACCTAACTGTCCCATCAAAAGCTTTACATAACTCTAATCAAAGGCTTGCAACTGTCTTGCTTCTTGTAGTTCAATACTAGTACTAGCACAATATTTACTGCTGGTGATTTGTAAATGCAAGTCTGCATACAGTATGCAGTTGCAAGATTTGATGCAAGATTAAAAGCCACCATAAAAATTTCCTTATAGCAACACTATGTAACATTTTTTACCTTAAAATAATGTTTCCAAAATCTTTTCAGTGGTTCATCAAGTCGTAACCCTCACAAAAGCCTCCCTGTCCCTGTCAGTCAAATCCGCTGGCCACAAACCTGGGTCAACATCCTGCCTATGACTTCTGCCTTCTTCCACCATGCATCTCTCATTCTACCTGAGAGGGCCCTGGCTCTGTAGGATGCACACAATGCATGTGGATATACAAATGACACTAACACTACAGAACATTGACACAAATTACCTATAGTTCTGTATTATCACCACTTGATTACATACATTAGATATGATAGATTTGTGTGTGTGTGTGTGTAAGCTTCTCAAATAAATTGCCCTTCATGATGGGAATAATAAAGTCTGTATCTATAGATGTCATTTAACGGCCAAAATTCAGTCTAAATGAACACATCCAACTGGATTATTTTAATATTGTCTGTAATTTACATGCAGGTTTAGGTAAGCTACTCATTGTTTCTAACTGCATCCAGTACAGACAGGAGGTTGTTTTTTTGTTTGGTTTTTTTTATTTATGTCATAATGGTCATTATGTGAGAAAATAATTTGTGTTTGATTTCTGTCATTAATAAATATTTCATTTTCTTTCTTGTTATGGTAAAAAAAGAGCAAGAGAGACAGAGAACCCCACACAGACTCCCTGGAATGATGCTAAGTCATTAAAGGTCCCCAAGAATGCTTTTTCACAAGATGTAATTTAAGTCTAAGGTGTCTCCTGAATGTGTCTGTGAAGTTTCAGCTCAAAATACCCCATAGATTTTTTTAAATACATTTTTTTAACTGCCTATTTTGGGGCATCATTAACAATGCACTGATTTACAAGATGTTCGTCATGCATGCTGTATGCATGCTTCGAATTATGTGAGTAAAGTATTTATTTGGATTCTGAATGAGTTTGAGGCTGTGCTCTGTGGCTAACGGCTAAAGCTACACTGTTGGAGAGATTTATAAAGAATGAAGTTGTGTTTATGAATTATACAGACTGCAAGTGTTTAAAAATGAAAATAACGACATGGCTCTTGTCTCCGTGAATACAGTAAGAAACGATGGTAACTTTAACCACATTTAACAGTACATTTGCAACATGCTAACGAAACATTTAGAAAGACAATTTACAAATATCACTAAAAATATCATATCATGGATCATGTCAGTTATTATTGCTCCATCTGCCATTTTTCTCTATTGTCCTTGCTTGCTTACCTAGTCTGATGATTCAGCTGTGCACATCTACAGACATTAATACTGGCTTGTGTAATGCCTTGAACACGAGCTGGCATATGCAAATATTGGGGGCGTACATATTAATGACCCTGACTGTTACGTAACAGTCTGTTATATTGAGATCCGCGTGTTTACCGGAAGTCTTTTAAACAAATGAGATTTACATAAGAAAGAGGAAGCAATGGAGTTTGAAACTCACTGTATGTCTTTTCCAAGTACTGAACTCTTGTTATTTAACTATGCCAAGGTAAATTAAATTTTTGATTCTAGGGCACCTTTAACACAGTGTTGCTCACCTTCTTCACTGGGACATGGAGGGGTGCAGTTATGGGGAGACTGGGGTGCTCCTGACTCATCTGTTGTTAAGTCTGCTAAACGGGGCATGGACAATGATTTAATATGAATACCTTGCTAAACGTTTCCCTGCACTGATTAAATGTTGATGAAATGCAGCCTGCAGCTAGCTAGCTTATTTCACTATGGACAACAGGTTAATACCACTCACAGACTAAAGGCTAACGTTACCCACCTTTCTAGGTGAAAAACTGGGATACAGAACGACACCCTTTCTTTTGTCTTTCCTCTCTTTCCTTTTCTGAAAACCAGATTTTATTTTACTACTCAACATTATGGTCTCTGTATTTCTAGCGCGCCGTGCATTGATTGACTGTCTGCAACTAACTAAACACCGTCACTGATGAGTGCGCTAAGGCAGGACCAAACCATTTCATGCAGATATGTTCATGGTCGGTCAATATGGATGTTTTATTTTTTGGTCAATGGTGATATTTAACTTTTATTGCCAAAACAAGTAAAATCAAAGACATCATTCATTTTATTATTATTTTAAATATACTCAGTGATGATGGTTTATATAGTGTATAATATAATAACAATTTTAAATTAGTTTTTACCTTTTTGTTGGGGCCCCTGTCAGTCAGGGGCCCTTGGAATTGTCCTAACTTTTCCCCCCTATACGGCGCCCATGCCTGTATATATTTTATATTTATATTATTTAATATAGTTAACCAATATTATGTAAAGAGCACCGTTTTTCTACGAATATTAACATGATTACAAATGTGATATTGATTTTATTCAGCGTAGCCTACAGTTTAATGAACAAGAACTTAATATCAAGTGACTTACATTTAAGACACCAAATCGTCTGTTTCGCTGTATTTCGCCTACGAAAATAGTTCCAAAGTCCACAGAAATGTTTCCTGATTTCCTGAATGAATCAGCTGTTTGAATGAATCGGTTGAATCTCAATGATTCGCTCATTAACAGTGATTCGTTGCCACCTACTGGCGGGTTTAATTTCACATTTAAAGTGTCTTCATTTAAAAAAATAATAATTTCACAGTAAAATAACAGTATTTAACGTTTTATATTTTCAACATTAAAAACATTTTTATGCATCTGTAACTGCTCTTGACTGATTAACTTTAATAAAGTTTAATCTATTCTATAGTTATACATTAGATTAGAATTTCTGTACCTGAAAGTCTCCTGTTTAAACCTACATGAAAAACTTGATAAGCACCATTTATTTCATGTATATGTGTGGTCTGTTGTATTTATTTGTGCTATTACTCGTAATGTGATTATTTGTTACTATTTTATTACTTACTGTTTATTTGTCTAACAATATTTAAAATATAAGTGAGTTAATCTAGTAGCTTTTGGTGTCATAACCCTATTCATTGAGGTTAAATGTAACAAAGACAACAAAAACAACAACTATGCTTATTTTATAGGCCCATTTTCTTGTCTTTTACTTTTATTAATGTTTTTGTTGTGGGGCCAGTGAAAATTTTGGCGGGGCAAGTAAAAATATGAACCACTGGCCCAATCGGGGCAGTAGAAAAAATCCTTAGCGTTGAACCCTGCATTAACTAATGTTTAACTAATGAACCTTATTGTAAAGTGTTACCAAAAATCTTCTAGCAGAGTTTGTCATCATAGTGGTTCACATATGCAAATTTGGTTTGATTGCTTATAGTTGGCATTACATAGAAAGAGAACATGTTGCCAAGGTGTCTTGATGGGGTAGACAGCATATGACAGTGATAGTGATCATATAATATGAAGTGAAGAAATAACTTTGAAGACACAGTAGAGCATTTTGCACTATAGTTTAGTAAGCTGTCAGCTCCACCCTCTCTTTTTCTTTCTCCTTGTCTCTTTGTCTTATACTCACTGTCCTACACTTCAGCAATAAAACGGAGAAGAGCAGGACATAACATTAAATCTCTATGAGCTAAGAAATACAACATTGTGTGAATTTGCCCTTTGGGAGTGTTGAAAGTGCTATTTCCAGTAATTTAAGCCTTTATTGAGACCAGTTGGTGGTTTCTTCTGACTTAACCAGAACCTCCTGTTTTATTCTTGCTGCAACAACTCCCATCTGTTCAACATTGATAGTAAAAAGATTGCTTGATCTGTGATCTATGGCCACAAGTTGAACTGATTGTCTCAAAGACTTCTTTAAATACAAATGTTTTGTAGCACAGCAGTGGGAAGTCTGATTCATTTTAGTGAATCGGTTCATTTGGACAGTTACTGTACCTGTCAATGAATCAGTTAAAAAAAACAAAGTAATCACTCAGACGTGTTTCGTAATGTCCATGTGTGACATTTAACATTATTTTTTTCTTGTAGGACAA